>VZQC01013930.1:825564-935047 GCA_009823505.1 Rhizomys pruinosus | reverse complement strand
TGCCCCTGTGCAGCCCCTCATAATGCCCAGCACACTGTTTAGAGTCTGTGTGAAAGTTCCCCTGCAGCCTGTTCTCACCAGGTTTCCAGCTAGATGAATATCATGTGATCCTGGCGCAGTTTCTTTCTCCCGGTCCGGCAGTACTCTAGAGGACAGGCTTTAGCACATAATCACTTGTACTCAGTTTCCTGAAAGTGTGTTCACAGAGGGTCTCCAGCTGCCCACTTGCTGATGAGGCAGGGCTCTTTTTGAAGCAGGTGCCAAATGTCCAGTACTGAGGAGAGAGGGCTTTTTCCTAGCATCTTGTCTGCCAATTCCACCATTGCCCTGGATATGTCTGTTCATCTTCTGAGAGCTGTTTTTCATACTCTGAAAAATCATGCCTAGGTGTCATCTGGTATCTTCATGAATGTTCTGTTATTTTGTTTTAAGACAGGCTCTCGTTATATACACTTGGCTGGCCTCCAACTCAGAATCTCCTTGCCTCAACCTCCTGAGTGCTAGGATATGGGCAGGTACCAGCATACCTAGCAGAGATCTTATTCTAAGTAAACTCTGGCTTAATAGTGTTAATTTAAAATTTGAAAAGACACAAGCAGGGAACACTGACAGTGTAAAATAATATTGAGAGTTCTTAAAAAGAGAAAGTCGTCTAAAGAGTACAGAGTCTCGGTTCTAATGCAGTTACTGCAAAGATTCCCTGAATTCTCTGTAGATAAATTGGCCCCGGTGCCTCACTCAGTAGGACTGTCTGAGAAAACAGACTGTCTGCATGGCCAAGGCAAACTTTGTGCCAAATGATTTAAACCTTATTTAAGAATGATACATGGCTCTAGAGATGAAAAGAAGAAATGTCTTTGGAACATGAAGTCAGATGAGTTTATTGAAAACATGGTTCCTTGGAGAAATGTCTTTGAGAACCTTAGGCATTGAGTCTCCAAAGTTCTTACACTATCCCACATACCCTGAAAGCTCTACTAACTTACAGTGAAAACAGACATCTGAAATTCTTATTTTCTGTGTAGAGTTTCTTGAAGTGACCAGAGAGCAATGGAGTTTAGAAGGAAGTTGAACATCGTGAAGACCTCACAGAACCTTCACAGGAAATTTCCACAAGGCTGGACCCTTAGGACACAATTTACCTATCTGAATTTACCTCTTACCACCAGTCTACACCTTACCTTGCTACTGCCCTGCTGTGATATGCTCCTGGAAATGCAACTTTATTCATGCTATAAAAGCAAACACAGGCATTGGAGAAATTAATAGATTATCTCCAACCCAGTGTGTGTATGTGTATATGTGTGTGTGTGTGTGTGTGTGTGTGTGTGTGTGTGTGTGTGTAAAGGAATCCTCTATTTACTTTAATTTTTTGTTTTTGGTCTTTTTGAGACAGGGTCTTCCTGTAGCTCCAGCTGGAATTCACTGTGTAGATCAGACTGGCCTTGAACTCAGAGATCCACCTGCCTCTGCCTCTCAAGTGCTGAGATTAAAGGCATGCACCACCATGCTTGGCTTATTTTAAATTTTAACTGAATTTTTGCAATTTTCATACAACATATTTTGAGGGTATTTTAGAGACCCTCCATTACCTGTGTACTTCCCCTTACTGCATACACACAATCTAATAACTCTAATGTGTGTGTGTGTATGTGTGTATGTGTGTGTGTGTGTGTGTGGTGTGTGTGTGTGTGTGTGTGTAATATATTGCCTAAGGAGTTGAATTCAGCCAACACGAAGTTGGGTGGCTAGGGAAGTAGGGGCAGGTCTGGGAGGATATAAAGAGGGAGGAATGTGATCAAGAATTAATAAAAAACATTTTAAAATATGCATGAGTTTAGGTCCCAGGTAGCAATACCAATTTTTTGTGATAACCAAAATTTAGACATGAGGCTTTGATAGATGAAGCAGGACAAAAACAGGGAGAATTATGGGGGCAAGAAGAAGGAGACCCTCCCCAAGGAGTCTGGTTGGAGCCTCTTGCCAACTGAGAATCAAGCATTCCTGCAACATCAGAATNAGAAGAAACCATATTCTGTGGTGATGAAATGGCCTATGGACGTCTGTTAGAGCCATTTGATCTATGGTGTTACTTCGTTCAGTTTCCCTAGTTTTGTCAAAATGGTCTGTCTACTGGTGAGAGTCGGGTACGGAAGTCATTGGATTCATCTGACTGTACATCTAGCAGTGTTTGTTTTATGAAACTGCTTCTGTCTATGTTTGGTATGGATAAGTTTAGAACTGTAACATCCTCTAGATGAGTTGTTTCCTTAATCATTATGAAGCTCCTTCTTTATCTCTTTCTGACTAGTTTTATTTTTTACTTTTCCAGATATTTTACTCTTACCTGTGTGTGTGTGTATGTGGTGTGTGTGTGTGTGTGTGTTGCGTGTGCATGCACGTGCACAGGTACATATATATGTGCCATGCTGCATATGTAGAAGGTAAGAGGTAAATTTGTTAAGTCGTTTGGAAAGCATATCAATCTTCCCACTCTAATCTGCACTCTCCCGTATAAATCTTCCCTCTCCCTCTCCCCTCTCCCTCTCCCTCTCTCCCTTGCCCTGCCCCTGCCTCTGCCTGCCCTTCCTGAGTGCTGGGATTAAAGTCGTGCACCATCACAACTAGCTTTAGAGGATAATTTTTTGTGTGTGTCCTTCTGTTCCCCCTAGAGGATAATTTTTAAGAGTTGGTTCTCTCCTTCTAATGTGGGGACTGGTGGATCAATCTTAAGTCATCAGGATCGTATGGCAAGTGCTCTTACCTGCTGAGCCATCTTCCTGGCACTGCTAGCTAGTGTTAATTGAAGTCGCATTGTCAGCTATCAGTGCAGTGCCATCTGCATGCTTCCTACCCCCACCTTCTTGGAATATCCTTTTTTGGGGACTTTGACCTTAATATAGCATCTATCTTTGATAGGGAGGTGCATTTCTTGGAAGTAACAAATAGATCCTGCTTTCTAATCCAATCTGCTAGTCTTATGAATGGGGGAACTGGCCCCATTAATATTCAGAGTTGTTATGAAAGGTGCACGTGCCATTTCCTGCATTTTATTGATTTTGCAGTTCTGAGTGTGCTTCTCTTCTCGCATCATCTATTCCTTCCTGTAGCTCCTAGGATGTGTTCACCTTTCTCTTCAGTCTGAAAGATTCCTTCAAGTCTTCTCTGGAGAGGCTTAGGGCATCCTACATTCCTTTAGTCTGTTTTTAACATGGAAAGTATTTCTTTCTCCTTAAATCATGACAGATAGTTTTTCCAGATATAATAGTCCTGGTTACGGGGCTGGAGCGATGGCCAGCGGTTGGTTAAGAGTGCTGACCGCTTTTACGAAGGACCCGGGGGTTCGATCCCCCAGCACCCACATGGCGGACCGAGAGCCGTCTGAACTCCAATTCCAGTAGAACTCCTGTTCCAGGGGAATCCGAGGACCCTCTTCTGACCTTTCCGCATGCACGACACAGGTGCACAAGCCCTGCATGCAGACAGTACATTGATACACCATACAGAAATTAAATAAAAAAACAAAAAAAAAAAAAAAAAAAAAAAATAATAGTCCTGGTTACTATCTATGGTCTTTCAGAACTTGAAACACATCACCCCAGGCCCCTTCTTGTTTTTAACTTTTTGTTAAGAAACCAGTTGTTATACTGAATATCTTGCCTTTATCTGTGATATGGAATTTCATACAGCTTTCTAATCAACTTTCTTTGTTAATATATTTAGTGGTGTTTTGTTTTGTTTTTTTTCTCTTTTCGAGACAGGGTCTCCCTGTAACCCCAAGCTAGCCTGGAACTCACTCTGTAGACCAGGGTGGCCTTGGAACTCACAAAGATCTGCCTGCATCTGCCTCCCAAGTGCTAGGATTAAAGGCGTGCGCCACCACGCCCAGCATATTTTGTGTTTTTACTATAATATGATGTGCAGACTTTCTCTTCTGGTCGTCACTGTTTGGTATCTAGATGTCTGTTATACCAAATAAGCATCTTTTTCCCAGATTTTGGAAAATCTTCTGCCATGATTTCATTTTTTTTCTGCTATGATTTTAATGAAAATACTTTTTTTTTTAATTTTATATATTTTGTATGTATGTTGTATATACACATGTATATATGAATAAGTCAAAGAATTAAATAGCAAAATAAAAATATTTCAGTGAAAAATGGGCAATGAATTAACACAAAGTGCTCCAGGTAGAAATACAAATTGCCATAAACATTGAAAAATGTCCTGATTGTTTTCATAACTGTCCCTTTGTATTTTTTTTAAATTTATTTATTATACATATATTTTATCAAATCTAGACCGGTTTGTCCCCCCCCATGCCCCACCCCTCCAGAGCTCATGCATTCTGCCAAACATGCTATTCATCTCTTTATCAGTCTTTCTCAACATTCTCCATTGAGGACGTGACTGTTTTGGCAGAAGTTAACTGTTTCAGTCAGTTGTGAAAATACTTTCTATGCTTTGGTATGGATGAACTTACCCTCCTCCCCACCCCCCTTCTTTTTACTCTCTTCTTGCCTTCTTCTCTTCTCTTCCTCATTCTTCCTTACATGCCCCATAATCTATAAATTTGATCTTTGCATTGGTAGCAAAGATCTCTCATGTTCTGTTGTGCACATTTTCACTTATTGATCTGTCCTGCCTGAGCGTTCCAATTCCGCCACCTTTTCTGCAAGTGCTAATACCCTGTCTTCCAGGTGATCCATTCTATTTTCAAGGCTTTCCACTGCGCTTTTCATTTGATTTACTGACATTCTCATTTCCAGTATTTTCGTTTGGTTTTTCTTCAACATTTCAATCTCATTATTGCATTTTACTTTCATATCCTGTATAGACATCTTTATTTAAATCAGCTGTTTGTGGTTTCTTGGGATTCATTCGGGAGTCTGTGTTCTCTTTGACTTCTCCGCACATGTCTATAACTCAGTTCCTTTTGAGTTTCTGTCTGGAATCATTGATTTCATCCTCGTTGGGGGTCTACTGGGGCTGGTCATTTTAGGGGATACATGTTCTCTTGTTTTTCTGTTTTGTGTTTTTGTTGTGTGTGGGGGAGACTTGGACACCCCAAGTTAAGTCACTGATGAATTTTTCTTTGTTAAATATAAGTCATGTTTATTCTTTCAGCGGGAATGTTTGCAGTGTTTGAGTGAAACTGGGCTGTAGTGTGGATCATCCATTTGACCTCCAGTATCTCCCTAAAAGGAATCCTGTCTGCAACAATAGTTACTATTCGGAGGTAGGCTCACTCTGGAACTAAGTCAACTAAGAATCAATCACTTCTTAAAGGCCCATCATTTTAGGAAGCAAAGGAGCACTGACAGTACTATGTATGCTAATATATTAATTACTGTGGGTGTGAGTAGAAAGGAAAAGAAAAAAGGCTCAGATACTAATCAGTTGGGTTGACAGAGAGCAAGCAGAGGAGGGAGCCTGAACAGAAGGATTGTGGGAACAAACAGTATGAGGATGAGGAGTTTGTGCTAAAGGGAGACTGAAAAGTGAGATCTGAAGATCTATAACCAGATAACGGAGCAGAGTCGTACCTCAGAGGGCAGAACACTGAGGCCTAGGTCTCTACCTGAGGAAAAGGAAGGAGGGGGGGAAGAACGCAGAGCCGAGCCGGGCCAATGGATGTTCAATAAGGTGGGAATGGACATGGTGAGGAGAGCGAATGGGAGAGGGGGGGAGGACAGCGTATGCGCATCGAGCCTGACGCTGGACCGAGATTGGAGTCTCGTTAACCTCTCCAGCTCTGTTGAGCTGTCACCGCGGGAGTCCTCGCAGTGGAGGTCCTGTTCTTCCCAGGCTTTTCTTTCTTTTCTTTTCTTTTATTTTTTAATACGGAAAAGAAGTTTATTCCACTCAGTTTCCAAGGCTCGAGGCCGTAGCATTGGCACAGACCTAGTTTTTAGCTCTGTCACATCGACAGGAGCATAGGCATTAGAATCTGGTTACATCTCAAACTGGAGCAGAGAGAAGAACATATCTGAATATAAGCATACATACGTGTGTGTGTGTGTGTGTGTGTGTGTGTGTGAAAAAGAAAAATCTGCGAAGAAATTCCCTGATGGCTCTGCTCTCTGTTAACTCCTTTGTATCTGAGTGACGTATTTCTTGTCTGTTGTTGCCTCAGTTTGGTGTTTTTTTTTTCTTTTGGTCATCTGCTAATGTTTGTCTTAGAAGATTCCCCTCTGTGGATGAGTTTAATTTGAAGATCTCTGTGTCTCTGTGTCTGGGGGCTGCCATCTTTCCACAAATTTTAAGGACCTTTTTGGCCAATATTTCTTTTTTTTCTATTACTTCTTTATTTTTTTTTTCAATTTTTTAACACTAAGTAATAATCGTGAGAACAAGCCTCCTTCATGTAAAACCAACTTTTGCAAGCAGCTGTGCCCAAACCCACCACAGCCCCCCCCCCCCCCCCCCCCCCCCCCCCCCCCCCCCCCCCCCCCCCCCCCCCCCCCCCCAAGGGTCCACCATCCAGCTGGGGGGGGGGGGGGCTTGTTATGTTCAATCAAGTTGATAAATAAATGTGTCCAGTCTATATTGCTGAGTTTCACAATTCACCCCCATCCACAGCCCTTCCATTCTACCACACCACGTCTTCCACCTATTGTTCCCTAGGTTAGAAAAGGGGCACAGGTGATGAGACGCAAAACAGTCTCTTTCTCTGGAGCTTGTCATTTTGGATCGGTCATTCTGCTGTTCCTTTCATTGGTTGACAGTTTGTTCAGGAATACCCTTTCAATCCACTAATGAAGCACAAAAGCAATAGAATATAGGTCTTTAAACAGTACTGGATTGTTATGGATAGTTATTGGTATAGACACCGTGTTTGGATGGTGTGTTATCCTGGATTACTTTTTCTGTAAAAATGACCGGGTCTTACTGTGGTTTATAAAATCTCCTAACCCACTAGAGGACTTAGGCTTGTGGCATCAGCCAGGGGTTATCCTCCAAGGAGAGAGCTAATTAGTCCAATTAGATTGGGATATACAGGCATCTGGCTGCCACTACTGCATGCCACCAGTATTCCAGACAGGTGAGGTGTAGTGGGTGCTGACGGAGGAGTCTTGATTGACTCAAGGAGACCTATATTTGCTTTATTGGTTTAGTGCCTTGGTAACACTCTCTGGTATTCCAGAGGACCAAACTTTCTTTGATAGCTGACAGATCTTGGTTCAGTCAGTAGGTGGGGCTTCCCAGGCTGTTGGTGCCTCAAGTCTTTCCTTCAGGGCTTTGATTGCAAATGCTGCCCATTCCACACTGCCCCTGTGCAGCCCCTCATAATGCCCAGCACACTGTTTAGAGTCTGTGTGAAAGTTCCCCTGCAGCCTGTTCTCACCAGGTTTCCAGCTAGATGAATATCATGTGATCCTGGCGCAGTTTCTTTCTCCCGGTCCGGCAGTACTCTAGAGGACAGGCTTTAGCACATAATCACTTGTACTCAGTTTCCTGAAAGTGTGTTCACAGAGGGTCTCCAGCTGCCCACTTGCTGATGAGGCAGGGCTCTTTTTGAAGCAGGTGCCAAATGTCCAGTACTGAGGAGAGAGGGCTTTTTCCTAGCATCTTGTCTGCCAATTCCACCATTGCCCTGGATATGTCTGTTCATCTTCTGAGAGCTGTTTTTCAGACTCTGAAAAATCATGCCTAGGTGTCATCTGGTATCTTCATGAATGTTCTGTTATTTTGTTTTAAGACAGGCTCTCGTTATATACACTTGGCTGGCCTCCAACTCGGAATCTCCTTGCCTCAACCTCCTGAGTTCTAGGACTATGGGCAGGTACAGCATACCTAGCCGAGCTCTCTTCTAAGTAAACTCTGGCTTAATAGTGTTAATTTAAAATTTGAAAAGACACAAGCAGGGAACACTGACAGTGTAAAATAATATTGAGAGTTCTTAAAAAGAGAAAGTCGTCTAAAGAGTACAGAGTCTCGGTTCTAATGCAGTTACTGCAAAGATTCCCTGAATTCTCTGTAGATAAATTGGCCCCGGTGCCTCACTCAGTAGGACTGTCTGAGAAAACAGACTGTCTGCATGGCCAAGGCAAACTTTGTGCCAAATGATTTAAACCTTATTTAAGAATGATACATGGCTCTAGAGATGAAAAGAAGAAATGTCTTTGGAACATGAAGTCAGATGAGTTTATTGAAAACATGGTTCCTTGGAGAAATGTCTTTTGAGAACTTAGGCATGCGTCTCCAAAGGTTCTTTACACTATCCCCACATACCGAAAGCTCTACTAACTACAGTGAATACAGACACTGAAATTCTTATTTCTGTTGTAGATTTTTCTTGAAGTGACCAGAGAGCAATGGAGTTTAGAAGGAAGTTGAACATCGTGAAGAACCTCACAGAACTTCACAGGAAATTTCCCACAGGCATGGACCCTTAGGACACAATTTACCTATCTGAATTTACCTCTTACCACCAGTCTACACCTTACCTTGCTACTGCCCTGCTGTGATATGCTCCTGGAAATGCAACTTTATTCATGCTATAAAAGCAAACACAGGCATTGGAGAAATTAATAGATTATCTCCAACCCAGTGTGTGTATGTGTATATGTGTGTGTGTTTGTGGTTGTGTGTGTGTGTGGGTGTGTGTAAGGAATCCTCCTATATTAATTTTTGTTTTTTTTGGTCTTTTTGAGACAGTGTCTTCCTGTAGTCCAGCTGGAATTCACTGTGTAGATCAGCGGCCTTGAACTCAGAGATCCACCTTGCCTCTGCCTCTCAAGTGCTGAGATTCAAGGCAGCACACCATGGCTTGGCTTATTTTTAAATATTTTACTGAATTTTTGCAATTTTCATACAAACATATTTTGAGGGTATTTTAGAGACCCTCCATTACCTGTGTACTTCCCCTTACTGCATACACACAATCTAATAAACTCTAAGTGTGTGTGGGTTGTGTGTATGTGTTGTGTGTGTGTGTTGTGGTTGTGTTTTGGGTGTTGTGTGGTGTGTGTACTATATTGCCTAAGGAGTTGAATTCAGCCAACAGATCGTGGGTGGCTGGAATCGGGGCGGAATTAGGGGCCGGTCTGGGAGGCTCTAACGAGGGAGGAACGTGATCAAATTAATAAAAAAAACATTTTTTTAAAATATGCATGCGTTTAGGTCCCAGGTAGCAATACCAATTTTTTGTGATAACCAAAATTTAGACATGAGGCTTTGATAGATGAAGCAGGACAAAAACAGGGAGAATTATGGGGGCAAGAAGAAGGAAACCCTCCCCAAGGAGTCTGGTTGGAGCCTCTTGCCAACTGAGAATCAAGCATTCCTGCAACATCAGAATGTGCTCAAGCCTTGTATTCCTTCCCGCCGGGTAAGGTAAAAACCTGCAGTTTTCTAGGGATTTCACATATTTTATAATAAAAGGCATCTCCTAAACCCCTTGCCAGACCTAAATAGAATTCTTGGTTTGCTTTCTGGATTCTAATCTCATCCAGGGTACTTCTAGAGCCACTCGATCACTTCATTTATTTCAAAAGGGGCCAAAACAAGCTGAGGGTTGGAGAGACGGCTGCTCGAGAAGACGAGGCGTGTTCCCAGCATCCACAGGCAGCTAACAACCATCCATAAACTCCAGTACCAGGGGATCTGACACTCTTCTGACTTTTCAAGGGCATTGCAAGACACAGATGCACTTACATGTATGCAGGCAAACATTCATACACATACAATTTTTTAAAGATTAAAATAAATAATGCAACTCCATGCCTTTCACACTGAGACCAAGGGCCTGGTTTTACCTTAGGTGAAATCCTTCAAACATTAAGGGAAGTACTCTGGCTGAGCTATGGCTCCATCTCTACAATCAATCACATTAGCCACAACTGTTATTTGTATCTTGACCTGTTAAGTGTGTACCTAGTGTCCCCAGGTCAGCAAAAGGATCCAGAGTCTGGGGCTTGCTTTGGTGGGTGGGGGTGCCATGCGAGGAGCCTGTAGGGCTGGTAGCGGCTTGATTTGCTTCCCATTCCAAAGGCTCCTGAAAGGGAAGAGACCATTGAAAATGAGTTAGTTGCCTATGGTTGGATTCTGAGATGCAGACTTCCAGAGCTACTGCTCAACTCTCGCTGAGACAAATTAGGACAGGGTTTGGAAATGTTTCTGAAGTTTCTAGATCCTTATTTTCTGAAACAGGTGACTAGTGACCTGAAGCAAAGATAAAAACATTAGAACAGGCATTGCTCTTCTTTGGCCATTACATGTGAGCTATTATTTCCAGTGTTTACCTCTCATGTCACCTGACTTATCCCCTTTCTTATGGGATTGGGGTCAGGCCTGGATCTGAACTCTGGCCCTGCCACATTCTGGGTTACCTTGAGCATCTTACAAAATCTTTTAACTTCAACATTTTTTAAGTTTTTTTTTTTTTAAAGGACACAAAACCAAGGCCACAAGCAATAAACACAAAGAGTAGACAAATCGAATGATAACAACCTTCTGCCTCTCGAAAGACCAAAAAAAAAAAAAAAAAACTTCTGCATTAATAACAAAATGGTCAAACAGAGTTAATCGTGAGAAACAAATTTTTACCACCCCTGTATCTGATAAGGGGTATGACCCAGAATATATAAAAAGCACCTTCAACTTAACAATAAATTAACAAATACTTGCCCTAAAAATAAGGTCACGTAGTAAAACAGACAATTTCTCACATGAAGATTTACCATGATCTGTATGTCAGTAAAAAGGATTCCAACATCACTATATTAGAGAAATGCAAGTCAAGGAAACAATGAGATATCACCTCACACCCGTGAGAACAGGCACTATATTAAAAAGAAGAAGAAAAGTGTTGGTAGATATGAAGAAACTGGAACCACTGTGCACTACAGTGGGAATATAAAATGGTACAGTTACTGTGGAAAATAGTACAAAGGCTCTTCAAAAAGTTTAAGTGGAACTACCACCTGATTCAGCTAACATATTTCTGGGAATATGTGTAAGGAATTAAAGTCAGGACCTCAAAGAGGTATTCATGTCATATTCATTACACATTATCCATGTCAGGAAAATGTGACATACATGTACATATGAAATATGAAATATGCAGTGAAATTTAGTCTTCGAAAGAAAGAAAATTTATTGTGAGCTACAGCATGCATGGACCTTGGAATATCTTGTGAAATAACATAAGCCGAATGCTGCAAGGTTCCACAACTATAAGGTACATGTGTAGCCAAACTCATCTAAAGTAGGATGGTGACGGCCAGGGGTTGGAGGGAAATAACACAGAGCCAGTTCCTTGGTGGGTGTAGAGTTTCAGTCATGAACAACTTTTGAGCACACGTAGTTGACAATATTACACTGTATGCTTAGAATTATAGGAAGGTGAATTTTATGTTAGGGTTTCTTCTTATTTTAAACTACAATAAAAACAAAACACCCGCTACTTCAGAAAGCTATCAGAATCTGTTGTATAAGTCTCCAGCATCCAAACAAATAGGAATATTTACATTTATTTGACCTTCATTCTATGGCAGACACTTTCATCCACACTGTTTCACTTAGACAGTTGTGTGGAATAAAAGTTCTTATCCCCATTTCACAGATAGGAAAACTGAAGCTATGACTTGTCAACAACAACAATAATCCAAGAGTTTGCAAGTGGTAGAGTTGTATCAGCTTCGTCTAATTGCATTGTTGAAGCAGATACTCAGCAGATGAGTCTTAGCAAAATTAAACAAGACCTGGAGAGATGGCTAGGAGGTTAAGAGCACTGGCTGATCTTACAGAGGACCTGGGTTCAGTTCTCAGCACCCACATGGTAGCTAACAACCATCTGTAACTCCAGTCCCAGGGGATCCAATCCCCTCTCTGACCTCTCCGGGCATTGAATGACATGGGAGTCCTTATATACATGCAGGCGAAACACTTACAAAATAAAAATAAATAAATAATTTTTTTTTTAAAAAGAAAAACTAAACAGCATTCGATGACTATCTCTGTCATGTCATCAAAAGACTTGGGAAAAGCTCTGCCTGGATATAGATCTCTACAAAGATCAACCAAATGCCAGGTGCAGGGGTGCACACCTTTAATCCTGTGATGACATAACTCCTGAGTGATGACTCAGGAGGCAGAGGTCAGTGGTTCTCTGTGAGTTCAAGGCCAGCCTGGTCTACATAGTGAGTACTAGGACAGCTGGGGCTACAGGGAGACCCTGTATCAAAAAAAACAACAACAAAGGAAGATCGGCCAAATTACACAAGTGGACCATAATACTCCAAATAATACAACTTGCATGAAGGATTATGTGTTTGCCACTGGTCACAACTGTAAGTAAGCCTCCAGTCTTACCTGGTTTAGCATGCCAGTCCCAGCCTCCAGCAACATCGGGCTGAATGTTCACAGCAGGTGTACTAGAAGCTGGAGAGAGAGAGAGAGAGAGAGAGAGAGAGAGAGAGAGAGAGAGAGAGAGAGAGAGAGAGATGTTGAATAGGGATGGGGCAGCTCTGAGGGATATCTCTTCAACAGGAATACTTTCTGCTTTCAGCTACTGTGCTAGACAGCTTTAGTGTCAACTTGTCACTTGACACAACTGGGTTGAGGGAGCCTCAGCTGGGGAACTGCCTCCATTGGACTGGCCTGTGCCCATGTTTGTGGGGCATTTTCTTGATTGTTAAGTGCTTTGAGAGGGCCTGGCCCATCTGGGTGGCACCACCCTTAGGCAGATTGTTCTGTATTGTACAAGAAAGCAGGCTGACAGGCTGGAGAGATGGCTCAGCAGTTAAGAGCACCGACTGCTCTTGCAGAGGACCCAGGTTCGATTCCCAGCACCCACATGGCAGCTAAGAACCGTCTTTGACTCCAGTTCCAGGGGAATCCGACACCCTCTTCTGACCTCCACGGCATTGCACGACACGGATGCACCAACCTACATACAGACAGTACACTCATACACATAAAAAAATAATAAATTAAGAAAAGAAAGCAGGCTGAGCATGGACCAGAGGAACAAGCCAATAAGTAGAGTTCTTCCATGGCCCGTGCTTCAGTTCCTGCCTCCAGGTTCCTGCCCTGAGTTCCTACCTTGGTCTCCCTAAGTGATGAACTGTGACTCAGGAGATGGGAGATGAATAAACCCTTTTTTCTCCAAGTCAGTATTGGCCAGAGTGCTTTGTCACAGCAATGGAGACGCAAACTCGAACAGCTACCTGTGCTTGCTCACAGGTATTATCTCTGGTCATTCTTTGATTCACTTTAGTTTTACTTACAGAGTCCCCCATGAGCAATTATAATTGTGAATGTGTATGTCTTCATTAAATTTTGGGTCCTTTGAAGGCAAGCACTGTCTTACTCGTCTTTGAGCATCCCTTCTCTATACTTAACACACTGGGCAATAAGAAAAGAGGAAAAATGGGGGATGGAGAGATGCCTCAGCAGTTAAGAGTGCCAACTGCTCTTGCAGAGGACCTGGGTTCAATTCCTAACATCCATATGGCAGCTAAGAACCGCCTTTAAGCCAGGCGTGGTGGCACTCGCCTTTAGTCCCAGCACTGGGGAGGGAGAGGCAGGCAGATCTCTGTGGCCTGGTCTACAGAGTGAGCTGCTGCAGGCCAGATGGGGCTATAGGGAGAGCCTGTCTCAAAAAAAAAAAAAAAAGGAGGAAAAATGTCCTTAAACTGAGTTCACTGACTTAGCTTAACACTGACAAAGACCCCAAAGCATGATCTAGTTAAAACTAAAATGCAGTTTTCTCCTCTACCGTGACAGAGATTGAGAACAACAGACCTTTAGAACATGTATTAGGCAGTGACTATGATTGTGGCAAGGATATGTCTATTGTCACTCAAAAGAAACCCATTATAGCTTCAAAAGAGTTACAAACAGAATTGAAAAGAGATGTTCTGCTGGAAGAAAGAATTTCTTCCTAAGGCAGCTCTAGGTTTTGCAAGTAAGTCAGCAAGAAAAATTCAAGAACTAAGCTAACATTGCAAGTAGGGTTGAAAATATACACTCCTGGGCTGGAGAGATGGCCTAGTGGTTAAGAGCGCTGACTGCTCTTGCAGAGGACCCGGGTTCGATCCCCAGCACCCACATGGTGGCTGAAAACCGTCTTTAACTCCAGTTCCAGGGGAATCCGATGCCCTCTTCTGACCTCCACAGCTTTGCACGACACGGGTGCACAAACCTGCATGCAGACAGTACATTCATACACATACAAAAATATAAATAAATAAATAAAAATAAAAAAAAAGAAAATATACACTCCAACAATGGACCAAGGCACCAGCACCAGTTTTGCAGGCCTTAAATTCATATGTTTGATTTACCTGCTGCCAACACATCATGTACCTTCCCCTCAGTCCATTAACTACAAAGTACACACCAATTTTTGGAGAAACTGGTTTTTTCCAGTCTACTCTTCCTGCTCATTTTGTACACTAACCCATGAAAACTGAGGTAGAAATCGGATAATTTTGCTAATATTGCTGACTGGTTTCTTTGACATTCTAATGCCAGTCTTACACCTATCTCGATATAAAATGAAGCATTAGATCTTCAATCTTACTACTAATTAAACCCCCACATTCCTCTAATCACTTGCCATATTCAAGGAGTAGAGACCTAAAAGACACATATCCTATCCCCTATCCCAGAAAACTTCAGATCTGCCAGAGATAAGAACGTTCAAAGAATAATTTAATTGCATAATATTTAAAGCTCTGCCTTCCTAGCCTATAACTTGCCATGTAGCCCAAACTGGTCAGTTTAAGACTTGTGACAGTCTTCCTGCCTCTGTCTCCTATGTGCTGGGTATTAGAAGAGTGGGCCACCATATCTGGCTGGAATTTGCCTTTTATTGTGGTTAATTGTTCATTTATGTTTCCAGTAATATATCCCAAGTAACTGGTTTGTTTTAAACTAGGTGGTCATAAAAATATTAATTCCTAAACATGATTTGGAAATAATGTAGTTTTTCAGATGTTATAATTTTGGTATATGTGTGACATATATATATATATATATATATACACACACATATATATATATATACATATATATATGCATATTTTAGAACAATACAAATTGGAAGGAATAACAACAACAAAATGACTGGGACAAAGAACTGACTGAAACAGCAAACTTCTGCCCAAAACAATAAACCTCTGCACAGAAAAACTTTAAAAAGACTGATAAAAAGATGCAAGACATATAAGGCAGAATACATGAACTTGGGTGGGGTGGGGGCATGGAAAGGGGAATGAGTCTAAATTGGACTGAGAAATGTTGTAAGAAATGCACAAAACTTCAATAAAAATATTTTTTGGTCTTTTTGAGACAGGGTCTCCCTGTAGCTCCAGCTGTCCTGGAACTCACTATGTAGACCAGGCTGGCCTTGAACTCACAGAGATTCATCTTCCTCTGCCTCCCAAATGCTGGGATTAAAAGTGTGTGCCACCATGTCCAGCCAATAAAAATATTTTTTTAATTTTATTTATTTTGTATATATGTACTGTCTGAATGTAGGTTTGTGTACCCATGTCATGCAATGATGCAGAGGTCAGAAGAGGGCGTCGGACTCCCCTGGAACTGGAGTTAAAGACGGTTCTCAGCCACCATGTGGGTGCTGGGGATCGAACCTGGGTGCTCTGCAAGAGCAGTCGGCACTCTTAACTGCTAGGCCATCTCTCCAGCCCAACAAAAATATTTTTTAAAAATAAAATAATATAAAAGTTGGTAAAGTATATGTCAGTTAGATATCTGATATGTTCTATATCTGTTATATTTTGGGTTTCCCTGACAAATTGATCTTTAACCAAACTGGATGACAAATCTTTCATGTATAATGTTGCAAAAAATATGTAATAAATAATCCTCTTTAAAAATTTAGGTGTTCAAAGGTGGTCTTCTTGATTTTGGAAGACTGGTGACACCTTCTGGAGATCTGTGTTTGGCCTTCCATGCGGACACCTGTATCTTCCCTTTGTGCTCTGCAAATGGAGCTGATACAATTGCCTTAAGGCACGGAAAATGATACAGGTTGATACAACTTGCCTTCCCAGCAAGAATAATGGAAAATTCTCTTAACTCACTAGTTTTATACAGGCTGTAAACAAAGGCATTCTAACTGGGTTAAATTAGGAGATAAACACGATTTCACTGTATCAAAAGAAACAGAGAACTAGGCCAGGGATATGGTTCAGTGGTAAAATGCCTGCCTACTAGGTGCAAGGACCTGAGTTTGATCCCTAGTACTACAAAAGAAAGAAGAAAGAAAAGAAAGAAAAGAAAGAAAAGAAAGAAAGGAAGGAAGGAAGGAAGGAAGGAAGGAAGGAAGGAAGGAAGGAAGGAAGGAAGGAAGGAAACAAACAGAAATGGATACAGACTGCTGTGCTGAAGTATCCCTGAGTCCTTGGGATGGCAAAGGTCCTACTGTCATCAATACAGTAACTGTGATATAGTAAAATCAAAGAAATGTATAACTTTCAAGGGGCATCTGCTATGGATCAAAAGGACCTTGATAAGAAAGGTTGAGTGAATTCATTTCAAGTTTGTCTATTAGTAAGAAATCTTGAAGCCACTTTTCACCAGTGATTCTTCCAGGCACTAGGGATGCAAGAATGAACAACACAAAGAACAGACCCTGCCTTTGTAAGAATCATGTTTCAGTGACGAAAGAACCAAAAACAGAAACAACAGATAAGCACATGATCCCACAGAGTGGAAGTTAATAAGTGTAATGGAAAGTAAAACATAGAATGGGGTAGATACTGAGTTGTGAACTCCAAGAAAACAGGGTAAAGAAAGCTCACTGAGAGGGTAACGTCCCATAAAGGCTCAAAAGCGGAGAAGCAGCTAGCTGCACAGAGGCCTTGGGAAGAAGGCAGAGATGTCAGAAGAGCATCAAAGAGGCCAGTGGAGCTGGAAGGAAGACGGTAGGGAAGAAAGCATGGGAAATGAGGTCCTGGGCATGGCCGTGAACATACAAAGGAGTCTCCACAGGCCAGGGCCAGGCCACACAGTGTTGACACTTGCACTGAATGAGGCAGAGAGCCATTATGAGTACACACATGACAGGCCTTACACATACACCAGTAAGGAAAAACAGCATCAGCCTATACCCTGCATCACTTCTCACGGTAAATCATAACCAATCGAGAGACTCTTGGGGATGAAAAATGAACCATGGACCCCCTTCGAATATTTTAAGATTAAAGATGAACTGGAAGGCATTCAAGAACTGTCCCTGGGTTGATTTCTGGGCTTGGCCAAGTAAGAGTTTGAGCAATGCTGCCTAACTCATCTTCTCTTTGTATGTGCATTGGTATGATGACTGATTGCATTGTCTAGGCAAACTCAGGGTATCTTCAAAAATACTTCACTGCCCAAGTTAAAACCAGTTCAGCACTTTCAACATCAGGAAAGAGCTCCAGTTCAGCTCCAACCAATTCGTTCCTTACTCGGGAGGGCTCGAAGCAGTGCACCCTGACAATACACCTTTGCATTTCTCAGTGATTGTGATTATTTTCTCATAAATCCTAATTCTCTACCATAGAGATAAAATGTCAACTGTATATATAATTCTACATTGCCTAGAAATCACTTTCCAAAAGTAAAAAGATATCAGTGAAATTAACTTAATAAATAATATAATTAATTTAGTAATATAACCCAAATTCTATTTTTTTATTAATTTATTTATTATTTTTATGTGTATGAATATACTGTCTGCATGTAGGGTTTGTGCACCCATGTCACGAAATGCTGCGGAAGTCAGAAGAGAGTGTCGAATTCCCCTGGAACTGGAGTTAAAGACGGTTCTCAGCCGCCATGTGGGTGCTGGGAATTGAACCTGGGTCCTCTGCAAGAGCAGTTGGTGCTCTGAACCGCTGAGCCATCTCTCCAGTCCCCCAAATTCTATTTTAATAAGTGATTGTTATAAAATATTAAGATATTTTTGTTCTTTTACTGTGTACTCAGCTTCAGAACCTGGTGTTTACCTTATTCTTGAAGCACATTTCAAATCAGACCAAAATCCCACACCACTCAAAGGAATGCTAATTTTATAGAATTCTAATATATCTTATTAATTTAAGAATCCAGTTTTTCTACATTTCAAAGATTTTTGCAACTATGATGTATCCTCGAATTAATTAAAAGTGGTATTCTTTTCTTTTTTAATGGTTCACAAAATAATCACATAATTTTCAATGGCGCCCTGTGCTTCTGTGTATGTATCTCTACTGTAAAAAGGAACAGAACTCCACAGTCAAATGCTTTTTAGGATGACCAAGTAAAACAAACGTAAACAGGGAATTTTTCTTCTGTAAGAAATCTCAGAGATTATATGTTAATGAACTGTTAATTTCCAAATGAGAGCTACATTATGTAGCTTTTCCCAGAAACACACACACACACACACACACACACACCAGGAGAGGAGGGGTGCTTTTACTTCTGAGTGCTTAGTGGTATCTTGTGGATAACTACTCCACTGAACACAATAGAAAACACTTTCTTACCATGCACTGTGGGAGAAGGACTTCTCGTGGGCTGCAGAAAAGGGTCGCTAGAAGCACTGGATGTGCTCAGAAAGGAACCCAACAAATCCTGACCTGATGGCTTAGCAGGCGCTCCAAATGGGTCAAAAGTGGCACCTAGAAAACAAAGAGAAAATCCATTTCTTTGTCATGGCAGTTATTTGTCCCATAAAAATTGAAGAGTTGTCACTATTAGCTCACCAAGTACTTGGGAGATCAGAATGGTTCCTGCCTCCTGGCCTACCCCACAGGCCTTTCCTACCCTTACAACTTCCTCCAGGACTAACTGTGAGTCCTGAGGATTTCTGACCACAACAAGAATAATCTCACATTTGTGGGCAAGGGAGTTTGGGCTTAATTATTAGAAAAGCCATTATGTTTTAGAAATCATGTGTGCATGTGTACAAATTCATGTGTGTGAATTCAGGCACATACACACCACAATGTGTGGCCATCTGTTCTACCATCCACCTTGTTTGAGGCAGTCTGTTTTGTTGTTTTCTGCCCCACACACCAGACTAGCTTGGCCTGAGAGCTCCCAGGATTCCCTTTCTCTGTGTCCCTATTCCTCACAGGAGTGTTGGGATTATAGGACGTTATGGGCTGCATCTGACTGTTATATGGTTTCCGGGGAATCAAACTCAGGTCCTTACACTGGCACAGCAAGCTCTTTTATCCATTGAGCCATCTCCCCAGCCCAACTTTGAAAGTCTTAATAAAACAAAGTCAGTCGATCATGGTTACAACAAGCTGAGAAGACAAGATCAACATAGATGAATCCATGAGTTGCCCAAAGCATGTACAGGCCACAGGGGTTTAGTGACTAAGCTTTGCTTAGAATGAATGTTCATGTAAATGAATGAATGGGCAAATATCAGGCAGGAGCCTTTGCTATTAAGATGAATAGCAGATAATAAATAATAATAATTATAAAAGAGGAAGGAGTCAGGAGTTAAAGGTCAGCCTAAGCTACATGAGACCCTATTTCAGAAGAAAGAAAAAAAAGTCTGAGTAAGTTTTGTTTTGTCTTCAAGTGATTCCCAGCTCACTTGAATGCTAAAAAGAGAAAGAAAATGGGATCCGTGCAAAAAGATACCACCTTTACTATGCCCGTTGTGTCTTGAGTCCATGGCACACAAGCGTCTTGAAAACACTGATTCTCAGTGGCCTGCTACTAACTAGATACATATCTAAAAAGTGAGACAGCCTGTGAGTGAACTGGAAAGAAGTAGGGAGAGGTTACGGTTGCCAGCAACACACCGCTTCATCTTCCCAAGGGCTACATCGTGTTTTTGCAAAGGGGATCTTAGACGGCCCCCAGTTTCTCCCTGGCAAACAAAAGTGTTATTCTTCACACAATACACGAGGAAACTGAGGTGCAGAAAGAACCTCAGAAACTTGCTCTGGCTCAAGATTCAGAAAATACTAAGACAGAACTCATATTTCAAATCTTCTGACTCCAAATTCCATGTTCCATGCCTTTCCCACAAGAATGGGATGGAAATCTCTAAGCTGCATGGAAATAATTACCCTCTGAATTATTATTATTAAGCAAGGAACAAAACCTGCTTGATCTACCTAAAGTGAGATGTCATTTCCAAATCGGTGCACACCAAACTGATGACTATTCCCTTCCTGGAGCGAGGGTGACCCAGTCTAGGAATAGAACCTGAGAAGCAAACCAGTTACTAAACACATCCCACTCTCACGATGCAGTAGGACATATGATTTCACAAGTTTACAGCTATGACTTCGCTGGCACAGTGCTCTCCTAACACCTAGTGGGCAGCAGATCAGCCTCGTACGGCAGCAATCGGCAGCGATGGTATCTACTGTGTTTCAATTTATTCCATGACGCACATCTCCCATCTCATTTAGTGCTCATAAGACCTTATCCTCTCAGAACAGGAGAACACTGGGGTTCACACAGGGACTATGAGAACGATGGATTAATCTGCCGGTTTCCAGATTGAAGCTGACCAGTAGAAGACACTAAAGTCCTCTTAGACTACTTGGAACACTCTGAATAACTAAAGGTGAAATGTGAATACTACACACAAGAGCTTGAGATTTAGTCTCTACAATAATGTCCATAGGTATTATCCCCAACTAAAGAAGTTGGAAGTGGGGCGTGGTGGCACACACCTTTAATCCAAGCACTCGGGAGGCAGAGGCAGGTGGATCTTTGTGAGTTCAAGGCCAGCCTGGTCTACAGAGCGAGTTCCAGGACAGCTGGGACTACAGAGACAGACCCTATCTCAAAAAGACAGAAAAAAAAAAAAGAAGTTGGGAATTTTTATTTGGTCTTTTTGAGACAGGGTCTCCCTTTAGTCCTGGCCTGGAGCTTGCTATGTAGACCAGGCTGGCCTTGAACTCACAGAGATTGACCTGCCTCTGCCTCCCAAGTGCTGGGATTGAAGGCATGCACCACCACACCCAGCCTAGCTACCATGTGGGTGTTGGGAATCGAACCCGGGTCATCTGCAAGAGCAATCAGTGCTCTTAAACACTGAGCCATCTCTCTAGCCCCAGAAGTTGGGAGTTTTTAATAAGGGTGCCCAGATACTTAAGTTTTAGTCCTGAGATTCAAATGAAGGTCTTAGTTGTAGACTTGGTGTTCTTTCGATTTCCTTTTAGGGGGACAGAATACTTAAGTCACAGATCTCTATCTGACACTGGCAGCTGGGTGTGCCGAAACCAATCAATCAATACATCTATGACTTCATAGGCAGAATTAACATGTCTTCAGCCCCTTCTAGGTCTGAAACAGGACTGAGCCTATCAGCACAGGACTATAATGAGTTAAATGACTAAACAACACTTAGGATGGTGTGTCTGAACATTCAGCTGTGGAATATTATGCTGTCTTGGATCTTGGGGTTTTTGTTTTCCAGACAGAGCATTTATTCACTCTGATGACTGCGAACTAGATGGTAAAGGACAAGTACAGAAGAAACAGCCATGGAGCAGGACTTGAGATCCCGGGGTTACATTCTGCCTCTATCAACATGCTATGCAGGAACTTGAAACCTAATACCTATGCTCAATGAGTCTGAATTTGTTACAGCCATGGAGCAGGACTTGAGATCCCAGGGTTACATTCTGCCTCCATCAACATGTTATGCAGGAACTTGAAACCTAATACCTATGCTCAATGAATCTGAATTTGTTACAGCCATGGAGCAGGACTTGAGATCCCGGGGTTACATTCTGCCTCCATCAACATGCTATGCAGGAACTTGAAACCTAATACCTATGCTCAATGAGTCTGAATTTGTTACTTCTGTTTTACATGATGAGTACTTTGCCTGCATGTAGTTCAGTGCACCTATGTCATGCAATGCCTCCAGAGCCCAGGAGAGGGCATTGGATCCCCCAGAACTGCAGTTACAGATGGTTGTTAGCCTCCACATGGGTGCTGAGAACCAAACCCTGGGTCCTCTGCAAGAGCAGCCAGTGCTCTTAACTGCTGAGCCATCTCTGCAGCCCCTGCTGTGATTCTGATTCCCGTTCACACAAACCCAACCAATCTTCACAAACCAAGACCAGCCAAGAGCCTTTGGAAAAGCTGATAGATGAGCTCAGAAAAAATCTCATCCAGGATCCTACAGGCCTAGGCAACTGGGACTCATCCCTTTCCCCTTTCTAATGTGCCCACATCTTGGTTAATCAGTGATGGTAACGGGGGTGGTTGGCATGTATTGGCTTTTCAGAGGCTGCAGTGCATCTCTGGTACCCAGCTCCATCAAAACACAGTGGCTGACCAGTCACAGGAAGGGCCAAGTCTGTGACAATGTATCAAATGAAACAAAGTCATATGTGGCTCAGACTTCTTACAAAATCTGGCCATATGTCTCTCATCGGCTATTCTGCCGGCCTGAGTATATAATATCAGAATATGCTTCTATTATATTCCATATTTTTGGCAAGTGGTCACTGTAAATAATAATCTATCTACATCTCCAAGCAGATGCAACTAAAGCAGACCCAAGGCTTGATGTCCTGAGAAAAGAATGGAAAGAGTATGGAGTTTAAATATATTCCTACACAGAAAAATGACAGAAAAATGGAATATATTTAATGTCCAAAATGGACATTATTTATATTTTCATATATTCTCCTAAGGAACTCAAGGAAACCAGAAAATTCCAGCTTACTGACACTTCTATTCTCCTTTTCTGGCCAAAAAGTCATAATGAACGTTTCAGAGAAACAGGAAAGGATTACCTTCTCCCACTCGTAGGGTCGGTGATGCTGAGGCAGAGGTGGCTGCACGGCGAGGCGTGGACTGTGCAGATGCAGGTCCACTAGGGTGAAACACATCTTCCACCCCCGCCTGTCCCACCTGGGCAGGGCCCGTGGCACCTCCGCCCCCAAACAGGTCACTCAGAAGTTCAGAATTGCTGGGAGGGGCGGCCAGTGGAGAGAAGTTCGTGCTCACGTCAGACCCTTCCAGGCCCAAAAGGTCCACTTCCTCCGGGGCAGGAGGGGCAGCTGGCTCCTGCTGCTTTCTGCTGGGCTTCTTGGCTCCATGAGGCTTGTCACCATTGGCATTGCCATGTGGGCTGGAGAGGGTCAGAAGTTCGTCATCCGACTGCTCACTTTCCTGATTAACCAGGGCAGCGTGGTCCTCCTCACAGAACGTCTTCTCTGATTTCTGATCTAAGGAAGGCCAGTATGCAAATAAACAATTGGTGACTGACTACGGGGCCAGGTGGGCTTCATTATAGTATCTGTACATTGTTCCCGAAAGAGGAAAGGATCTAGCCCCGAGTAGACGATGCTTTCAGACCCTAACCAATGAGACAACAGGTATATTTAAGGTCTTTCTAAGCTATTTGTTGAACAAAGGCAATAACAGCCCAGGGGCTAAGAGGGGGAACTCTGGGGTCATATGACCATGGATTGATTGAATGCCAGCTCTACCCCTCACTAGATCTGCAACACTGAGCAACTTAACTTGCTTTCTGTTCCTCATCAAAACAGGGATAATGAGAAGTACATAGTTCACAGCTGCTGCAAGAAGAGCTTAGATCAACGGGCACGCAGCAGTCCAGTGCTGATCTCCAGGCACCATGCTCAGTGCTGTGGAGAACAACTGCAGTAATGCCTAGCTTTGTGAGCTTTTACTTCTCCATGAGGCCTGAAGCAGAATTAACCCACACGCTAATAAGTAAATGGGATGGCTCTGCCCCGCACAGTCCTTCCACCATCCCCCCAAGGAGATATTCATATACTCATATAAAATGAGCTTAGGAAAGATGCTTCTGCTGGAGACGAGTGGAGAGCCAGTAGGTGGCTTCTAAGCCCCACTGAGATCATCTTCCCATAGCACTTTGCTGTCTCATGTCAGGCAGGCCCACCTTCCAAATCAGGCATAGGTTTACACATGTGAACCCCAATTCTGAAACACAAAGAGCTGCAAACAGATCAACGCTTCCCTAAGTGTAGTGAAGGCTTAGCAGAAGAATCGGATCAGAATGGCCAGGAAGCTGTCTACTGTCGAACAGCGCTGTCCTTGAGCCATTTGCAAAAGATCATCACATTTTTTATGCTTCTTGACTGTTGACCTTCTCTCCTGGATGAGGGGCAGGGAGGATCACGGGACCCTTGCCTGAATATCCAGCCACCCCCCCCAACCTGTTACAGGCAATTCTGCCCTTATTATACATGACCTTTAGGAAGGGCTAGAAATTATGGGCTAGGGAAGACAGAAGGAGGTAGGGGGCTCCATTTATGGGAAAAAGCATCATCCATGCTGGGTAAAGCTTTCCAGCACAGTGTTATGAGGGGAGCATCCACGGTCCTGTTAAGTAACTACACCCACAGCTCTGTAAGTAAACCCAATAACCTTATTGGTTCCCCCGGGTGAACTATGGCAGCATGGTATCTTGGATTGTTACTGGGACCAGGGAGAGAGGATGAAAGCTGTGGAGACATTGCCTGAAGGAGTCTGAACAACACCTGGAGGCTTCAGTCGTCTCACTGGGGTTTAATCACGTATGTGTTCCACTTCAGAAATATTGATGTTTGATTGCAAGTTGTTATCTGAGATGCACTGGGGATGTTAAGTAATATATAGCTAATATATCTTCACAAAATGCAAAAGTTCTACATTCCCAAACAGATAAGAGCCTGTGCATGGGTGCTGAAACCTACCCATGCCTACAGGAATCATTTCTAAGTTACTAGCATTGCAATGGGAAGGTCAGAGTAAGGTTGTTTTAAAAGAGGCTGCCGACCCACCCACAAGCCGCCTCTGGCTGGGCTTTCCAAGTCTGAGAAGGTTTTGTTCCATTTTTTTCAAAAGAAAATTCTGAAAGTAAGCTTTTCAGTCCAAAGGAGTTCTATAAATAATTTTTTAACAACACCCTGAAAACTTCTGTAGACCATGGAAATACTCAGATCATACATCAGAGGAAAGTCAATCAAGAGACTGTTGACTGAGCCATCTCAGAAGCTGGGTCCCTATGCCTCTTATATATAAAATCCTGACTACTCAAATCCACAGCACACTTTTCAGCTAACCTCAGAAAATGGCCAGTGTTGTTGACTAATGCCAATGGCAGTCTCTTGAACACAGCAGTCTAAACAGTGCTGTGTGGAGAAGGATTCACAGAGAGCCTTCAGACAAGGCTCTACTTGACATTCTTTGGAATATTTGCTCAAAGGCAGAAAACTGAGTACTGTGGTAGTCTCTGTGAGTTGTCAATAGCCTAAGGAAAGGTCTCGGAACATACTTTTCATTTGTTTTGGAAGATGTGGCCCAAAGCACAAGGCAAAGGAAGAAGGGAGAAATTTAGCCTAAAGTGGCTTTCTGGTCAGTCTGAGCACTCCTGGATTTAAAAGCAGGGAAGTTACCTGATTTGAAAAACAAATGAGGGGGCAGATATGAAATGAGGGGTACAGGAACCTTTGATTTAGATTGCTTTGAGGATGGGTTTTATAAAACAACCGCACAACTCAATCACTTAATTACCTAACTGAAATAGTTTGATGTACCTTGCCAACAGAGAGAGGCAAAGAAGCCACCTTGCCCAAGGTGCCTGGGATGGTCTGGAGGGAGATCTGCTGGAGCCTGACCTGCAAGACAGAGGGTCAGAGTATGAAACACAGGAAATGAAGCACCATGGTAAATATCACAGAGGTTTCATCCTGAAAACCCAAACCAGCTCATACCTCCCAAGGCCAGAGTATCCTGATGCTCCTGCTGCGAGGAGAAGAGTATGCCGGGGTTCACGTCTTTTGTGCAGTAATGTTCCCATGGTGGGGTCAAGTCTATCACTTTGTCGTTGGGCTGTACCTCTATATCCAGTGTCACCTGGAATAGCT
The DNA here is from genome assembly GCA_009823505.1 of Rhizomys pruinosus. NCBI lineage: Eukaryota > Metazoa > Chordata > Mammalia > Rodentia > Spalacidae > Rhizomys > Rhizomys pruinosus. The sequence goes on along the minus strand of VZQC01013930.1, from coordinate 909,209 downwards.
GAGGGTATTTTTCTGGTGCATCACATGCATCCAACTCAGGCCTAAGGGAAAGAATAACACCAGCAAAAAAATGGTGGAATCGGCAGATGTCCAACACAGAAACCTCTTAGGCTGAGTTTAGTTTGAGACTTTTTTCTAGGTAGATTTAATTATTAACTAGATGTTACTTTTTTCTGTGTCTCGATTTCTCCATCCAGAGAGAATAAGATATCTTATTTGATGTGGAGTAGTAGCTGAGATATTTGAATATAAGATTCAAATATCTCAGCTACTACTCCACATACTAATAAAAGCAACAAGGAAAGCAAGCGAGTTGATAGATCTGGCCAGGATACACTACTGTGGAAAATGAGTCATTAAAATAGTGAGACAAGTCCAAAGCCACCTTCTGAACATGTGAATTCCCGAGTCTCCCAAAGCCCTCCCTAGCTCCAAGCTCCAGAGACTACCTCCATCACCCTAGCTCTAGCCATGCCCTGCGTTCCCTAGCCACATTCTGATATAGGCAACTGCCGGTCGAAATCTGGTATAGCCGGGTCATCCTGAACTTGCTTCAGTGCTGTGGCCAGGCAACCAACACGAAGGGCCACTGCTCCTGCTGTTCCAGTGCTAAACTTCCATTCCTGTCAGAAACACAGGCATTCACAGCTAAAAAGATCAAGGAAGTGAGCCTTTGTGTCCTGTTCCCCGGTTACGTGGAATTTTAGACCTTTCTAAAACTCTTTGATCCAACTGTGCTTCTCTTTTGCAAGACTTATTTTCTGTGTATGTTTGCACACCTAGGTGTATGCATGTGTGCTCAACTGTGGGCATCAGATCCCCTAGAATTAGCATTTCCAGATGGTTGTAAGTTGCCCACCATGGACGCTGGGAACGGAACCTGGGCCTTGGGAAGAGCAGTACATATTCAACCAGAGCCATGTATGTTTGCACACCTAGGTGTATGCATGTGTGCTCAACTGTGGGCATCAGATCCCCTAGAATTAGCATTTCCAGATGGTTGTAAGTTGCCCACCATGGACGCTGGGAACGGAACCTGGGCCTTGGGAAGAGCAGTACATATTCAACTAGAGCCGTGTCTCCAGCTCCCTATTTGCACTGCTTTTTTTAAACTTTTTATTATTTTTTTATGTGTATGAGTGAACTGTCTTCGTGTAGGTTGGTGCATCCATGTCCTGCACTGCTACAGAAGTCAGAAGAGGGCATTCGGACTCCCCTGGAACTGGAGTTAAAGATGGTTTTTAGCCGCCATGTGGGTGCTGGGAATCAAACCAGGGTCCTCTGGGGCTGGAGAGATGGCCTAGCGGTTAAGAGCACCGACCGCTCTTACAGAGGACCCGGGTTCGATCCCCAGCACCCACATGGCTGCTAAGAACTGTCTGTAACTCCAATTCCAGGAGAACTCCAGTTCCAGGGGAATCCGAGACCCTCTTCTGACCTCCGCGGCATTGCATGACACAGGTGCACAAACCTACATGCAGACAGTACACTCATACACATACCAAAAAAAAAAAAAAGAAAAAAAGAGCAGTAGGTGCTCTTAACCTCTGAGCCATCTCTCCAGCCCCTCATTTGCACTTCTTTTTTTTTTTGGTCTTTTCGAGACAGGGTCTCCCTGTAGCCCCTGCTGTCCTGGAACTCACTCTAGACCAGGCTGGCCTTGAACTCACAAAGATCCACCTGTCTCTGCCTCCCAAGTGCTAGGATTAAAGGCGTGCGCCACCACGCCCGGCTTCATTTGCACTTCTTAAGACCAATCAAATTCAATTGAAAGATTTCAAATGCAGGCAGCCTCTCTGTGTGTGGTGACGCCACACTCAACCGTCCACAATACAGGACTCACTGCTTCAAGGCTAAGCCTGAAGACCTCTGATCCAAACAGCACTTACTTGGTAAACTTTAAAACTGTTGTATCCAGTGGTATGAATCCAGAATGAAACTGAAGCTGGAATATCTGTGTGTTGGTCACCTGAAATGTGTGACAGAATTACAATTAGGCATAGAAAAAGGAACCCGAACCAAATATTGTATTTGGGAAGCCATTACCTTCAACTGTTTTTTTATTTAGCCATCTCTCAGTTTCATTTTTAGCTTCTCCATACAAGAGAAAGCCTTTTTCTTATCTAGTGATAACCCATGTTCTTACACATGGCCATGTTTCAACTCCTTCCTTCTTCCCAGGGTGCCCTGTTTCCAACCTGATGAACACATCCTTCAAGGCCTGGTCTGTAATCTGTCTGCTCACCACTATCTAAAACAGACTATCCCCTATCTGCCCTGTGATATGGTATTGTAGATATTTGTTCATGTGAGACTTATTCCCTCTAAGCTCAGTTTTTACATAGGAAAGGTCATGGTCTTGTGTTAATCCAAAACTCTAATGCAACAACTGAAACAGAACATGTATTTAGCAAACATTTGCTTAATTAAAAGATATCTACTTGCAACATCATCCATAATAGCCAAAGAGTAGAAATAATCCAAACATGGAGAGAGGATAAAATGTGGTATAACCATACAATGGAACATTGCTTAGCTGTATAAAGGAATGAAATGCTGATATAAGCTAAAGCACCACGAATAAACCTCCAAGATAGGATGCTGAGTGGAAAAATCCAGCCACATAGTGTATTATTCTAATTATATTAAATGCCTGGGACAAACGGGAGACCTTGTCTCAAAAATACAAAAAAAAAAAAAATAGAGAAATGCCTAAAATAAACAATCTGCAGGAACAGAAAAGAGACTGTGGTTGTGAGGAGGAAGGGAGAGCTAGGTGGTAACTATCAGTGGGCACGAGGTTTCTCTTAGGGGTGAAGAAAATATTCTTTTTTGGGGGGAGGGGGTCTTCTTGAGACAGGCTCTCCCTTTAGTCCCAGCTGGCCTGGGCCTCACTCTGTAGACCAGGCTGGCCTTGAACTCACAGAGATCCACCTGTCTCTGCCTCCTGATTGCTAGGATTAAAGGTGTGCACCTCCACACCCAGCCCAGAAGATATTCTTGAATAGAGAACTGTAATGGTGGCGACATCTTTTGAATAGATGAAAAATCACTACACTGTACTCTTATTTTGTTATTTATTTTCTAGTGTGTGTTTGTGTGTATGTTACACGTGAAATCCAACCATCCAACTGCAGGAGTAAAAGACAACTGTAAAAGTTGTGTCCTGCTACCATGTGGTAGCAGGGCTTGAACTCAGGTCACCAGGCTTGGTGGCAAGCATCCTCACCTGCTTAGCCATCTTGCCAGCCCTGTACTATATCCTTTAAAAGGGGTGGCTTTTATATAATATGAATTTTATCTCAGTAATTAAGAAAATATACATAACTGTATACATATTTGGTTGAAATCTCTTACTTTATAGTGAACACACCCCACCACCACCACTCTCAAAGCATACTGAAAGAAAGGCACAAGTTCTTAAGAATGTGATATGTGAAAAGTTCTGGAGCAGCCACCTTCCAGGTGGCAATCATCCTACAAGTGACTTTATAAAGGTCACAACCTGTCTCTATCTCTGTTTCCTCCAGGAGATGGTGAAGAAGGACTTCAAGCAGGTTTTAGGGGTCTTTCTCACTCTAAACCCACAAGTCATTCAAGCCCAAGACAGATGTGAAATGGAGAAAAGACTCAGAAATTAAGAACTCAGCTGAGCGCACCATCTGATTCCTCTCAGAAGCTTACCTTAGCCTGCAATCGGCTCCCAATGGTTGACCGCAAGTGATACATAGAAACGATGACATCACCTTGTACGGTGATATTCAAGGGGATGAAGATTTTCCCATCTTGAACACGATATTCTCTTTAAACACAAAGCAGAAACACTGAGAGTGTCCAATTTGGTACAATTACATAGACCTGGGTATATTCTGTGGCTCTGACTAAAGGACCCATTTGGCCAGGCTTGCACCCAGAAGCCACTTCCAATCTTGTGCAAAGGCAGGAGTGTAGCCAGTGTGGACTGAAGGCAGACTGGTTCTGACCTGGGAGGCCCTCTGGCTCTCTATATCCCACCTGGACTTCCAAGTAGATCTTGCTTTCCTCAAATCATCATGCCTCACAAAGTCACCTTTTCTTAACTTTAATAGTAAAGTCCAACCAAGATCAGTATAAAAACAGTAACGCCACACTGAGGATCTTGAATGCAGACTTCCAAATTCGACCTATTCTCAACTGAGTTTGCATTAAGTTACTATACACTCCCTTCTCCCCAAACCCAGGGGACGTCCCATTAGGCACTTGCTCTTCTTTATGGGTCCTATAAATTCTTTAATTACATCACCATGCTCCCGATTCTCTGAATGCCCTTCATAAATGTGCAGGTCTTCTGACCACCTCCCCCCCCCCCGCGCCATCTGAACACTTGTCACAGGGGTGGGTGGGACTGTTCCAAGGAACAGTCCCACTCTGTGTATAAAGGAGACCCATCTCTACATTCAACTTCTTCCATCTTTGACTATGTCTTGTGCTGAATTTCTTTTAAATTACATATCACAGTGATTAGCAGGAAGAATTCAATCCAACCTATACAGGAATTGAGCGGTATACAAGAAGTGAGCAGTATACAAGAGAAAGCATTGTAACTTACTTCATTCGTTCAAAATCTGTGCAGGTTGAATATATCTTAGTTTCTCCAATCAGCACATCACAGTAAGGGCGACATCCATTTCTCTGTTTATTAAAGAAAGGAATTGGGCTGACAGTGATCGCCTTGATCGTGAGAGGCTTGAAGTGAGGGCGATAGGGCTTGTCTGAAAGTAGGTCACACATATATCCCAGGTACCTGAAAAAGAAGGCTGCCCATCATACCAGGAGAATTAGGCAATCCCTGCCATGAAGGTTGTCCTTGCACATTAAGGTGCAGAGAATCTACTCCACATTTCTTCAACATGGACAGTTAAGAACAGCTGACACTGCTGGACCACCTGATGAGCTGATAATGGGGTGTTCACTCAGTCTAAAGGTTTACTGGAGCTTTATACTGGTCATTATTTCAGCACCTATTCCTACTATGTCTAATAGATTAAAGGTATCAGCAAAAGGGTGATTTGGATAATTTTTTTTTTTTCGGTCTTTTCGAGACAGGGTCTCCCTGTAGCCCCAGCTGTCCTGGAATTCACTCTGTAGACCAGGCTGGCCTTGAATTCACAAAGATCCGCCTGCCTCTGCCTCCCAAATGCTAGGATTAAAGGCGTGTGCCACCACGCCTGGCTTGATTTGGATAAATTTTAGAATTTAGAGGAACTTTCAGTCTCCCAAAATAAGAAGATGGAATTTAAAAATGAACAAGGGAATAAATTATAGCTACAGAGAAGTATAAATAAATCAGTTATCTTAAAGGGGCTTTCTTCGTAAAGCCACTCTTTATATAATCTATTATAATCCTATCATTCCTATATCTCAGTGTGCTGGGCAACTCCAGTTGTCAACTTGACACACGTGGGTGGAGGGAAGCTCAACTGAGTAATTTCTTCCATGGGACTGGCCTACGGCCATGTCTGTGGGGCATTTTCTTGATTGTTGAGTGATGTGGGAGGGCCCAGCCCACTGTGAGTGGTGCCACCCCTGGGCAGGTGGTCTTATGTTATATGAGAAAGCAGGCTGAGCACAGCCAGAGGAGCAAGCCAGTAAGCAGCATTCTTCTATGGTCTGTGATCCAGGTTCCTGCCCCAAGTTCCTGCCTTGGCTTCCCTTGAGATTGATTATGAGCTGCAAGCCAAATAAACCCTTTCCTTCCCAAGTTGGTTTTGGTCCACTGGTTTGTTTTTTGTTTGTTTGTTTGTTTGTTTGTTTGTTTGTTTTGGTCTTTTTGAAACAGGGTCTCCCTGTAGCCCCAGCTGTCCTGGAACTCACTATGTAGACCAGGTTGGTCACATCAATAGAAAGCTAACTACAACACTCAATCATATGAAAAAGTAAGGTTGTTTTGTTTTTGTGGGCATTCCGTTTGGCTAGAGCACTTAGGACATCAGCTTCAGAGGCCCTGACAACCTCCAGGGAGAGGCTGACAACCCTCAGCCCTCAGAGGCCGGGGGCCCTCCTGATTTCCTGCTAACAATGGATAAAACTTGCCTGGTGGCTCTGCCTTTGATGCTTTGAGCAAAATACTGTCACATTCCTATAGTGATCTGGAGAACACACCTCAGTTTCCATTGGCTGGCACCCTATATACACTGTAAATTCCTGTACAGCACCAACCCCCATTCCCACTTCACAAGGTCTGGTATAAAGACCCCGAGTTGTGCCAATAAAGTTGAGTTATTCCCTCCGAACCTTGCCCAGGTTAGTCCTTTTCACTAACCCTTCTCTGGCTCCCCCTCCCCCTCCTGGCTCCTGCCTGAGCCTTGGCAACCATGCTGCGGAACGAGCCGATCGATCGGTCCACTTGCTGGAACAGAGAGCAAGAATAGCAAAATGTTTTCTTTTGTTTTGTTTTGAGACAGAGTCTCCTTGTAGCCCCAGCTGACCTGGAACTCATTATGTAGATCTGGCTGGCCTTGAACTCACAGAGATCTACTTTCCTCTGCCTCCTGGAAAAAAGTATGTTTTAAAACTGTATTCTGTCTTGAACAAAAATATATATATATAATAAAAAAAATATAAAAAAAACTGTATCCTGCCAGGCATGGTGGCACACCCCTTTAATCCTAGCACTTGGGAGGCAGAGGCAGGTGGATCTTTGTGAGTTCAAGGCCAGCCGGGTCTACAGAGCAAGTTCCAGGACAGCTGGGGCTACAGGGAGACCCTCTCTCGAAAAGACCAACCAACAAACAAATAAACACTATATTCTGTTTATATTTCTCATTTTTACATGCTGATCACCAGTGTATTTCATAAAAACCTAAATAATGAAACAGGTAGGGACTGAGAGCTTGGGATGGAGGCAATGGTCTATGTCTATTGGGTATTTTTAGACTTGGGCTCACATCTTTCTCAGTCCAGTTTGCTCACCTAGTGAATGAGAAAAGTAAATATCAGCATTCTTTTCCAGTTTCCTTCTAGTTTTAAAATCACGAACTTTCAAATGGGGGCTTACGAAGCTCATGAAAACCCAATATGCTCATGTTTCATGTGGGCATAGTGTGGGTTAATACCAGATCAACCAGAAGAAAGTAAAGAGAGCTCCCATGAAGACAATCTCAGCAGTCCAAGGTGCCCATTAAACCATGCGTGTGCAGGCCCTACACCTTGCTTACTGTACCTCCTGTGGGATGGTGACAGACCAATTCCTGGTCGCTTTGCATAGAGCAATCGAACAGCCGGGCCAGGTGTAGAGTAGAGATTACAGAAAATGAACATAGCACCAACCAGAACTGACGATGCTGCCCGTCCATCCTGCCAAAGAAGACATCAAGAAACATCAAAGTTGGGCAAAGCCTCCTTGCAGGTAAGAGAGAAAACAGAGGAACCCTCCTAACTGGGGGTCACCTTCACTTCTTGTTCATTTCAAAAGAAAAAAAAAAATCTGTCCTCACTTTTAAAATCATAAAACAAAAGAAAGACTTTTTCTTAGGATAAAAGAGATGCTATCAACCCACAAAGCCTAGCCAAAAAAAATCTGACTTGCATAGATTTACTGAAATTAATGTGAACCTTGACCCTACAGTATCATGACCAATAGCTTGGGAAAGAGATCTAGGTTAGGCAAATGCTGCTGCTTTTGTAATATGCTATATGTGCGTTTTACCCAAATTCTGTGCCCCTCCATCAATGGAAAAGTACATTGATTGTACCAATAAATCTGTTATGAACTGAATGTTTCCTCCCAAAATTCATATACTGAATGCTAATTCCTAATGTAAGGGTATTTGGAAGTGGAGATTCGGGTTGGTCATGAGGGTGAGGTTCTTAGTAATTCTCTCCCTCCCTCTTTCTCTCTCTCCCTCCCTCTCTGCTTGAAGACCCTAGAGAAGGCAGCTATGTGCAACTGGGAAGCAGTCTGATGTGGATCTGCACACACCCTGAACTAGCCTTACAATCTCCAGAGGCTCCATGAGAAACACAATTTCTACGATCTAAGTCACTCAGTCTGTGTTATGCTTGTTACAGCAGCCTGAGCTAAGACAACATTCAGTGACACTCCTGATAGCCATGACCTGACCTCTTCTAGAACCTGATATTTGAAGTAGCCCATCCCAGTTTACACAGTGTTTCCCATACTATGCTGAGTTTAAAGCCTATTCTTCCACAGATTTTTGTTTTGTATGGTTTTTTGCTTGTTTTTTTTAAGACAAGGTCTCACTGTCCAGCCCTGGCTAGCCTAGAATTCACTATATAAACCAAGCTGGTCTCAAACTAACAGAGATCCCTTGCCTCTGTCTTCCAAGTGCTGGGATTAAAGTATATACCACCAGCCCCAGCTTTTCTTCCACAACTTCCACTCAACAATCTTCCTTCTTCCTTCTATGAAGGAAGAATAAGCCTGCTTCTCCTTCTCTGGGAGCCTCTCATATCTGAAATGCCTTCCCTTTCCCTCAGCCCTTCTGCTTTCTGGGTTAAAGCCAGTCCAGTCCCTTTGATTCTTCCTCCTATAGAATTCCATCCCAATTCATTTGGTGTGGACGTCTTCTGAACAGACTTAAAATATCAGTGTCCAGTGTGCCGCCCAGACTTGAAAAGCATGAAATGAATTCTGATGAATTAGAGAAGAAATGCACTGTGCTTTCACGAACACAACTCCAGGCCAAACTAGTACGGATGCAGGCAACTCACTGTCCAAACTCATATTGATCTTTGTAGCCACTGAAACCCTTAGTTCTTCCTCAGGTGACCTGCTAAACTAATGGTCAGTGATGTTCAATTTTTTTTTTAAATCCAGCTATACACAGAGGCAGGCAAATCTCTGTGAGTTCAAGACCAGCCTGGTCTACATCGTGAGTTCCAGGCCAGCTAGAGCTACAGGAAAACTCTGGCGCACGCCTTTAATCCTAACACTTGGGAGGCAGAGGCAGGTGGATCTTTGTGAGTTCAAGGCCAGCCTGGTCTACAGAGTGAGTTCCAGGACAGCTGGGGCTACAGGGAGACCCTGTCTAAAAAAAAAAAAAAAAGACCAAAAAAAAAATCAAAAAAAAAAATCTAGCTACACATTTATCCTACATTTAATGCCACATTGTTGGGTTTTGTTTAATAACACAACTATAAAAAAAAATTTTTTTCGGTCGTTTTTTTGAGATAGGATCTCCCTGTAGCCCCAGCTGTCCTGGAACTCATGCTGTAGACCAAGCTGGCCTTGAACTCACAAAAACCCACCTGCCTCTGCCTCCCAAATGCTAGGATTAAAGGCATGTGCCACCACGTCCGGCCTAAGAATTTTTAAACATTTAAACATTGTGCGATCACATTATACTTTAATACATATGTGAAGTTCCTTCTGGACTTTTAATTTTGATGTTTGTAGTTTCCCCATTTTTCTTATATTAATAAAGTGCTTCCATGTCTGGAAAAAAAAAATTGTGCGGGAGGGAGGGAGGGGAAAAAGAGAGAAAAAGAGAATGAGAGAGGAGAGAAGAGAGGGTGTCAGATTCCCTAGAGCTGGAGTTACATGCAGTCATGAGTCACCTGATGTGGGTGACAAGCAAACTCTGGTCCTCTGGAAGAACAGTATACATGTTCTTTACCACTGAGCCATCTCTCCAGCCCCAAGCCTGTCCATCTTTAAACTGAAATCCTCTTTGCCTGCCTGGTACCTCTGTTTCCTATTTCCTTGTAGAAAACAAAGACTCCATAACTACATCTCCCTGTTCTCTCAGCAATTTGTCACAGAATTTAAGTCCTGAGAATGGGCTGATGTTAAGCCCTGTGAGGCTGTCTCACGACCTCACTGCCTATCAACTTTGTCTTTTCAGTTACCCCTGCTAGTTTGAGGTTGTGGTTTCTGGAACAGGTGCCAAATTGCTGGCCTAGTCATGTACAAAGGTGACGGCTCGGCCTGTGCTTCCTCCAGGCACTGTCACAGGCCCTGTGGTAAGGCTTCACCACAATCACACAGATGGGACACTTGGAGCCTGAAGCTGCCCCCAAGTTCATCTTGGGAGGAATAAAGATAGGGTAAGTTGATATTCCAGTCCTCAAATGTAACTGGAACATGGCAGTACACTTCAATTGAAGACATGTTCTCTGTTAAAACCCATGATCCTTTGTCACCCTTGTTGACAAATTTCTGAACCTCCTTCACCCTGGGCTGAATCTGCTTCTGCCTCAGGGCTTTCTTGATGTGCTTATAGAGCTTAGGCCTAAGGATCAGCAATCTAGGGACTGCATGATGTGGTTCAGGTTGCATGGTCAGTGAGGCCTCAGCCAGTGCCTCAGGCCCCTCAAGATCCCCAACAGAACCCCCAGACGAATCCTCTCACCCTTGGGTTTTTATTTTTTGTGACTGCACTGTGAAAGATGAGAGCTTTTAGCCTCTCTAAACTTTTAGTGAAAATCACCTAAGGCTGTCAGTCCCTAAAGCCATCTGTTCTTCTCATAATCCGCTGTCCCACCTAAAGGAATGCCCTGCAGCCTTTGATATTAAAGGCTTATAGGGACCAAGTGTTTTGCCTTGATGGCAAGCATTTGGGGGTCAAAGCAGAAAGGTAAAAACATTCAACTGTCCTCCCTGCTTTATCCAGCTGGCTCTCAAAGAGAAAACCCCTTAGTAGCCTCATAGTGAAAAAAAAAAAAAAAACTCTGAAGGTTTTAGCAGCAATGGACCATTCCCAGTGCTCACACTCAAAGACTCCATGTGTTTGCGTACACAGCCACTTAGTTGGACCTTTTGTGTCTGAGTACAAAGGCAGTTCCTTCCTGCAAGAGACAGTCCAGAAGGAAATGGGTAAGGAAAACAGCTTGGGGTGGTGCCATGTACTGAATGCCACAGGTGACATTTAGATGCACAGTGGGAATGTCCGCATTGTGAAAACTACTCAAGAGTCAGAAAGATTTTGCTGGATGTTGAGTCTTAAGGGACAAGTAAGAGGCTGAGAGGAAGAGGAAAGGGGCTCTACAAAGCCCAAGCCACAAAGCCCATCAGTCCCACTGGGAACTATTCACAAAGGCATATACGCCACTTTCTCTTTTTTTCTCGAACACAAGTAGTAAGAAAAAATAAATGTTGTTTGTGTCGATTTTATTCATACAAAATTCAGTGCATGTTTGACCTGTGGACCCACAACTCTTTTTTTCTACCTCTTCATAATACTTGGCCCATTTTAGAAACCCCTATATTATATAGGCTATGAACACAGATACCTCCCCAACAATTACTCAAGCTTTAAGTCAAGAATAAAGCCAGTTACTTTACTTGCACACATGTGTAACACAGGCATTGAGAAGGCTGAGGCCGGTGGATTGCAGTGTGTTCAGGGCCTGCCTGGGCCACATAGTGAGAACCTGTCCCAAAGTGAAACAAAGCCACTTAGAGAATCACAAACCCTTCCCTGGCATTCCTTAACCTCTAAGTAGAGGCTCAGTAAATACTGCTGAGCTCAGATGTTATCTGTACACCACTTTGGATAAAACTATCCATAGTTCACCAAATCATCACAACTGGCAGTAACAATGGTCACTCACCAAGCAGTGGACAACGCAGACGTTTTTCGGATTCTGCAGCAGCCAGTTATACATATTCCGACACACAGCAAAGAGGTTGTGCAGACTAGGGGCCTGCCTGAGGGGCCAACTGCACTCTGAGACCTAAGAAAACAAAGAGAAATGGAATGAATCTTCCCAGCAACTCCATGAACTTCTGGAAGTGGCATCGTGTCTCCTTTTGATATAGACTGACAGAGTTGGAAACAAGGTCTAAATGCATAAAGAGCTGAAGCTTAATACAATAATTTTTGTAAGACAGGGTTTCCATACATAGCCCAGGGTGATCTTGAATTTGCAATCCTCTGCCTGACCCTCCTGAGTACTGAAATTAAGTACTGAAATAAGCCAGGTGGAAATACCTGGCTTAATACAGTGATTTTTTTTAAGTTAAAGAACTCTGCAGGGTATGGTGGCACATGGCTTTATTCTAGTCTCTTGGGAGGCAGAGGCAGGTGGATCTCTGAGTTCAAGGACAGCCTGGTCTACATAGAGAGCTCCAGGCCAGCTGAGGCTACAGGGAGATCCTGTCTCAAAAAGACAAAAAAAAAATTTTTTTAATTAAATTAAAACTCTATGGGATCTTGGGGGCAAAATGGCTATCTAAGACTAACTGAATCGGTGAGCCCCAAGTTCACCAAGAGACTCTGCCTTAATAAAGTGAAGAGTGATCAAAGCAGACACTCAACATCAACTTTGAGCCCACACACAGGCATACACGCAAGTGTACAAACACACAGGTACACACACACACACACACACACACACATGCCAAAAAGTAAGTGAGAGGATATTTGAGGAGACTCACTCTGGAATCTGCACTTTCTGAACATCTCTCACATTGTATCATAAAACATGACAAGAGCTTGAGACAGAAGAGTCAGTCAGGAGGCCGGTGGGGAGGTGAAGGAAGAGATGGTGATGGCCTCAGGTAGCTAAGTGGCCATGGGTACAAATATATTGGGGGGACTCAGTACCAAAAGGATGTCTTGGTGACCACTCACATAGTGGTGGTGAGTGTATGTAGAGGAATATACTTCAAAGAGAAGGGTGAGAGGTCAAGGGAGACGCTCATGTGTCTAGCTTGAATGGCCAGAGAGAGAGATGGAAACAAGTGTCATTCACAGAGATGGCATCCTAGAGAAAGAAGAGGTGTAGCAGGGACACCATCATCATGGAGAGTTGCGTGGGTCAGACAGCACTGGTCTAAAAAAACCCAACACCTCAAATTCCCTATGCTCCACACTAGAAAAGGAGGAGGGGGGAACCACATTGGTCGGTCTTTTCTTACCACCAGATAACAGTAAGTGATAAGAAATATAAAAATATAAAAACTATCAAAATATACATGGGAAATTATCTGTGGTCTCTGCACACAGGCCTCAGAAAGTAAAGGTGGGAATGTCCTTCTCTCTCTAGGTCTGCCAAGGCAGCCAGCTCTTTTGGGGTGCTCCGTAGCCTTTTCTACAACTGTGAGATAAAGGTGGGAATGTCCTTCTCTAGGTCTGCCAAGGCAGCCAGCTCTTTTGGGGTGCTCCATAGCCTTTTCTATGACTGTGAGATAAAGGTGGGACTGTCCTTCTCTAGGTCTGCCAAGGCAGCCAGCTCTTTTGGGGTACTCTGTATGCTTTTCCATGACTGTGGGATAAAGGGAATTTCCAGGTTACCCATGTTTCTGTACTCTTGGGACTAATAGGCGGCGCATATTAAATACAGTATGTGAAATGCTTAACACAACTACTAAAGGATCCAGGCTGGCTGTCTCAGGCCTGTTAGTTTAGACTCTACAGTGGCTCATCCCTTTTAACCAAGACCGTTCAGGGCTGTGTTGGGTCCATTGTTAAGTTCCCAAGTATATTCCCCACTAATGTTTTCTGAATTAGGTTGAAAAATTAGGATGGTAAATTTTGCTGTCAGAAGAATTATAAAATACAGATTTTATAAGCTGCTTCCTGTCTGCTATTTGTCTCTCCTTTGGTGACTTCTACTAACCCTTATACCCTTGTAGCCATTCCTGGTCTGTTTTCATCTGTCATAATTTTTTTCATACAGCAGGATGGTTAACGATACAGGACAGGTTTTCGTATTGGAGTTCCCACTAACTACATGTACCAGCTTAGCCAAGTTTCATTTCTCTTGAGTGCAAAATTCAAGTGAGCATTACAGGATTATTGTGGGAATTAAGTCTTGCTTATTGTTAAGCTGCATTGATTAGCTGTTTCTGTCTCCCTCTATAGCTAATGAGTTCCATGAGAAAAGAAAGCATAACTTCTTCCTTTCTGAAACCTCGTTGCTTAGTGCTCTTGAGGAGGGGGAGTGAAGAGTAAATAAATGAGTAACAAATAAAGGAATGAACCCATTTGGTGATCTCTTTTTGTAGTGGGATTTGTCTACATGTATCTTTTTTAAGACTTATTTTATTCATATTTATGAGCATGTGTATACATCTGTGTGTACGTATACACACAACAGTGCAGGTGGCCACAGAAACGAGAAGAGGGCATTTGTAGGGGTGGGCAGTCCTCTGAAAGAAGGGTGGGCTTCGGATGTCAAATGCTTTCTTACACATAAGAGCGCCTGCTTCCCCAAGATTGTAGACGTGACTATGGTTCTTCTGAAGGAAAGGGAGGAGCCAGGGATCCATCAACCCTTCTCAAAAAGCCAGCTCACCTTGGCTATATAAGGGGGAGGGGCTGATGGCATATAGGCAGGAAATGCTAGGGGATGGGTCTCTCCTGCCTGGGACCCTGGAATGAACATGAGGAAGTGAGATGGACAATAATCCTATAAGTGACCCCTCACCCATTCGCTCTGTAAGCAAGCCTATTGAACTCTCTAGAATCTTCTAAACTGTGTTTTGGGGAGAGTCTTTCCTCGTTTGCCTTTTTTCCCCCCCTCATTTGCCTTTAAGATTACAGAAGGTCGAGGCAGGCACTGAGTGCCATTTCTCCTAGGAAGAAATTCCTAGGTAGGAATTTCTGCAATGGAGAATTGGACACTCCAGGAGCTGGAGTTAGAGGTGGTTGTAAGCCATCCAGCATGGGTGCTGGGAACTGAACTCTGGTCCTCTGTAAGAGCAGCAGAGCTCTTAACTGCAGAGCCATCTCTCCAGCCCCCTACATGTATAATATCTTGTGGAGCAAACAGGTGAATCCAAATTGTTGGGATTTTTAAAAATTATTAACAGAGTGAAAGTATTAGAAATCCACTTTCCCAGGCAATATTTTTAAATCCTTTAAGACCTGTGTGCTGCCCACCCATGCACTAAACATCAATATTTGAAATAAGTCTCAGCTAAAAGCTAGCTAAACTATTCTTACCACACAATAGGCTAACAGCTCTAGAATCATTAAATCAATCAGGCAAATAATATAAATTTATAGTACTCCATAATTATATCTTTACTTGGTATATAATTATATACTACTAAGCAAACACATCATTAGTTTTTTTAAAAGCATGTACTGTCTAAAGGAGGAAAAACATTAAAACATAACCCCCCCCCCAAATTACGAATTTTCTTAGTGCCAGCTCTTTCTGCAGTCTTCAGAGGAGTCACAATCTACACGCTAAGCATGATGGGAGTCCCAATCCACACACTAGGCATGATCCCAGACTGTGGGACACTTGAGGACGCCATTTTTCCAGCCTTAATGCTCCTGGAGTCAGGAAGCATCAGAGAATGACATGTCAATTACAGGGCTGTCAAGACACCCCCAACACAAGAGGCCGAAACAGCAGCAGCGCTGCGGCTGCAGCCCATCTGCATCTCTTGTTTGGTGTGTAAGCACAGGAGCCGGAGCTGACAGGGCAGCAGAGCACCTGATCCAGTGTTTCCTGATTCTTACGCATTTACAGAAAGCAGAGGTGTTTCAGTCAGCACTTGTGACATTCTATTATTACCAGTGTTAATCTTAGTTGCCACTTACTGAGTGCTGACTCCAAGCCACACACTATTAATCAAACTTATCTCTTACAACAAATCCATAGAGGGGGACAGAGCTAAGAGTGCTTCTGCAGACTGAAGATATAGGTCAATTGCACACATGAGGCCCCAGGTTCAATCCCCAGCACCAAAAAAAAAAAAGAAAGGAAGGAAGGAAGGAAGGAAGGAAGGAAGGAAGGAAGGGAGGGAGGGAGGAAAAAGAAAATAAAGGTACTTGTGAGATAGGTATCCTTACTGTCTTAGTTATTTTATACAAGGAAAAACAATCCAAGCAAGTGAAACACCTCATTCAAGAAAAAGAGGAATTAATGGTATCTCTCATCTGTGGATGCTAGCACCAATTACCTAATTGTATGGCAAACTGAGCAACATTAATGTGATCTGAAAACAACTGTGCTCTTATATTGTGAGTCCCTTAAAAAATAAATAAATAAAAAATAAAAACATTTGTTTGATGGCCAAAAAAAAGAAAAAGAAAAAGAAGAATTGAGACATAAGCCTAAGGTAATTTATAAAGCTTATAATTTGGGTATATTATAACAGTTCATCCCCCTAAAAATAATTCTATCAGCTCTGCCATGCTATCTTGTCTATGGTTATTAACAACAGCTCCATTGTGTATTTGTAAGGTAGTGATAGCTTCAAGTGAGACCTATATTTTTACCAAGATTCAGACATTTGATACACAGAAAAGGCTCCCAGTCCAGGTGCTGCTTTCTCCCTCATATCCTGTCTTGACAGTAATGAATGCATGGAGGCAGAGGAGGAGGTGTGAGTGGTGAGCTCACTCTTCTGTAGTCCCCTCCTTTCCAACCTCAACTTAAAGCAGAGAAAATCAGCAGCCATGGGGTCTGCCACAGGGGACCCTGGAGGGAAAGGGGGAAACACACTGACTTTCAGTTATGAGCTCTGAAGAGGCCCAAGTCAACACTACATTTCCAAAGCTTGAGTTATTTCTAAAGATGAGGAACTATTCCACATGGACAAAGAATCTTTAAAAACCATCTTGAGTGGGAGGAGGGTTGGGGTGCTGGTGAGATGGCTCAGTAGTTGAGAGTTCAGCTTCTGCAGAGGACTGGGGTCTGGTTCCTAGCACCTAAATGGGAGCTAACAACCACTATAGCTTCAGTTCCAGGAGACATGACACCTTTTTCTGGCTTCCATGAGCATTGCATGCACAAGGTAGACTTACATACATTCAGGCAAAACACTCATATGCATAAAATAAATCTTTAAAAAATTATAAAGAAACCAGCTGGGCAGCTGGTTCTATGCTGCTAGCAGCACAATCTTTCCCAGTACTATCCTCCTAGGTGGGCAGAGAAGAATGGGCCCAAGCAACACTGGAACAGCATTGCTCATAACTCAAGAGTGTTGTCAGCAAGGTTATAGCAGCATGCCACGAAATCATTAAAGCAATGGTTCTTCATGTTCTAAACATAGCTACAAACCAAACACAGACACACAAAGATACAAATACACACATACAGAGAGAGAGAGAGAGAAAATGAGAGAGAGAGAGAGAGAGAGAGAATAGCATTAACATTGGGGTTGAGAAAAAGGGTTGGATATAGAAAGATGATTATACAACACTGTAAATGCACTTATTGCTACTGAATTGTATACTCACAAACGGTTACAATGATATCCCGGTTACAATGATATCCTTATACTGTATACATGTTCCCATAAAGTGGAAGCATGTGATTAAGATCTGTGAAGCCCACTACCAACTGGACTAAATATACAGTATATCTGTGGTTCTCTGTGATTCAGAATTTTTAGTTTAGATGATGCATCTCATTACTCTCTGGAGTTTCACTGACAGCATCAGTACTTTTAATCTATTGAGGTGAGTATTGTCTATGAAGAATCAAAAGACTGGCAATCTGAAATGGGCATTCTAGTGTCTCACTTCCAGCATAAGGTTAGTGCTATATGTTGTTTTGAAGGAACTCATTTATTTGAGGCTTGAACCTAAACTGGGTCCTGTCTTAATCTGACCATATCCTATCACACATGCAAATACTAAGAAAAGTGCTATGTGACTATTTCATATGATCTCTGTCAAGTCATATGGCTTCAAAGCCTGAAAGTTCATTAAAACACAGAAAGGTGGGGCTGGAGAGATGGCCTAGCAGTTAAGAGCACCAACCGCTCTTGCAGAGGACCCAGGTTCAATCCCCAGCACCCACATGGCGGCTGAGAACCGTCTTTAACTCCAGTTCCAGGGGAATCTGACATCCTCTTCTGACCTGAGGCATTGCACGACACGGGTGCACAAACCTACATGCAGACAGTACATTCATACACATAAAAAAATAAAAATTAAATTAAAAAAACACAGAAGGGTAAGCAGAAAGTAGAAAGAAAGGTAAAATCTTCCTGTAAACACCCTGTTGCCATCACTACCAGCTGCACCCAAATACACAATGCCATAATCAAAGAGTAAATGACAGAGCTCAGGCTTCACACAGACAAGCTAGACTCCATGAGTCTGTAAGTAACATCAGTGCTATGTAAGGTCACTGGTTCTTTATGGAAAATTCTATGTTTTTTTTTTAATTTTTATTTATTTATTGTGTATGTGTATGAATGTACTGCATGCAGGTTTGTGCACCCGTGTCGTGCAACGCCGCGGAGGTCAGAAGAGGGTCTTGGATTCCCCTGGAACTGGAGTTCTCCTGGAATTGGAGTTACAGACGGTTCTCAGCCGCCATGTGGGTGCTGGGGATCGAACCCGGGTCCTCTGCAAGAGCTGTCGGCGTTCTCAACCGCTAGGCCATCTCTCCAGTCCCGGAAAATTCTATGTTTATTAAAATAAGTAATAGACCTAGAAGAAATTTTGTCTATGTTTATTAAAATAAGTAATAGACCTAGAAGGAGGAAGAAATGGTCCTAGTCCTCCTGGCCTGGAGGATGAGCACCAGAAGACTTTTGTAATGCAACAATGAGATGCCAGTCAATCTGGAGAGTTGCTGGAGGAGAGAAAGAGTAAGGGCTTTGGAAAGAGATACACCAAGTCAAAAAGAGTTAAGGTGGAAATGCCAAGATCTGGAGACTGATGTGCCAGGGAGTCCAGCTCCATTCTGACCAGCTCTGGAGTTATCTGAGAAGGGTTACCATATCTCAGGGGAATGAATTCCAAAAGAGGCAGAACAGTACACCATGACACTAGAGGAGCAGGCAGAGGTCTGCTCAAGAAGGACATCATAAGACGCATCCCACTTTTGTTTGAATGGACAAGAGATGATGCTACTGTTCTCTCTCATAGCAACCTCCTGCTCACAGGACCAGTACCCACAGCTATCTCCCTGCCCTGAGCCCTTCCACAGGTTCTGTAAGTATTTGCATTTACCTCAGAGTGGCCTGTGTTCTCTCCAATTAGGCTTAAGTGTCTTAAGAACAAAGACTTCTTGAATTGACTAATAGACATAGGAACTGTGAAAAGGATTCTCTATTCAGAACCAAATATAATACTAAAATCTCCTTAAGCTATGCACTTAAGCAAAATATATTAATGCAGGAGCTCTGACATCAGTAATGGATTATTCTACCAAGGAGATGTTGGCCAGGGGATCCAAGCCCCCACAAAAGGTAAAGGCTCCTTGCCTCTAAACTGGGATACCTGCAAGAAGAGAGGCGATAAGGCCCTGCTGTCGAAGACCTGACGTTAACATGGGAAAGATGTATTGAGACAGCCTTGCAAGTGTACAGATGGCCTCTGGAATACCAGAGAGTGTTACCGCAAAGGCACTAACCAATAAAGCAAATTGGGTCTCCTTGAGTCAGCAAGATTCCTCCGTCACACCAGCTACAACCACACCTCACTGCGCTGGAAATATTGGGCAGCAGAGGCAGCCATATATCTGTATATCCCAAATCTAATTGGCTATTGGCTCTCCCTTGGAGGAATAACCCATGCTGATGCATAAGCCTTACACCCTCTAATGGTCAGGAGATGTTATAAGCCACAGTAAGACCCTGTCATATTCCAACAGAAAAAAATGTAATTCATAGATTAACATACCATCAAACTCTGTGTCTATACACAAAGTAACCTATGATAACAATAGTACTGTTTAAATACCTATATATCTAATGCTTTGTGCTTCATTAGTAGGATCGAAGGTTATTCCTGGACAAACTGTCAGCCCATGAAGAAAACAGCCAGAATTGACCAGAGCCAAGAAAACAGCTCCCAGAGAAAGTAGACTGTTTGCTTCTCATCCACCTGGCCCTTGTTTCTAAAGCCTAGGGAAAAACTGCGGAAGAGGGGGCGTGGTAGAATGTAAGGGCTGTGATTGGGGTGAATGGTGAAACTACAGCAATATAGCCTGGACACTAATTGATCAACTTGATTGAACATACAGCCCCCCCGGCTGGATGGTGGGACCAAGGGGCTGTGTGGTTTGGACACAACTGCTTGCAAATTGGTTGTACATGAAGGATGCTTTTACCATAAATATCACTTATTGCTAAAAAATGGAAAAAAAACTGAGAGAAAGATGCAGGACAGTTATGGCAGAATGCATGATCTGGGATGGGGTGGGTGGGTGGGAGGGAAGAGAAGGGAATATGCCTGAACTGAATTGGAAAATGATGTATGAAATACACAAAGCATCAATTAAAAAAAAAAAAAAAAAGAACAAGACCCAAATATTTCTTTTATATCTACAATGTTTAACAGTTTTAAGTACATTTGTTCTTTTAAGAAATATTTGTTAGCCAAGCTGGGTACTGTTCTGTGTATCATATAAAATAAACATGTTCCCTGTTCTCCTTGGGCAAGAAAAAGCAGCCCAGGTAGAGACTCAATATGTAACTCCTGGTCTCTTTCATAAATTACGACCAGTCACAACAGCTTCAGTTACAGTAATAAGTTCCTCTCTTTAAAAATGTTTTGATAGGGGGCTGTTGAGAGCACTTGTTGTTCTTCCAGAGGACCAGAGTTCAGTTCTCGGTACCCATGTCAGGAGGCTCATAACTGCCAATAACTCCAACTCCAGAGCATCTGATGCCCTCTTCCGTCTCCTTGGGTACCTGCACTTCCATATGCCCAAACAAACACACATATACACATAATTTTTTAAAATAAATAAATCTTTGCCAGGTGCATACCTTTAATGCTGGCACTTGGGAGGCAGTCACAGGTGTCTCTCTGTGAGTTCGAGGTAGCGTGGTTTATATAGTGAGTTGAGGGGACCTAGGACTACATAGTGAGAAACTATATTTTTATAGGGCTGAGGATGGCTTCATGCTTACTGTGAAAGCATGAAGACCTGAGTCTTCATGGCCAGCACCCACATACATGCCAAGCATGGTAGCATGCATGTCAACCCTAGCACTGGAGAGTGGAGACATGTGGATCTCTGGGGCTTGCTAGCCAGCCAGTCTAGACAAAACTATAAGCTCCAGGTTGAGTGAGAGACCTTGTCTCAAAGAGAGAGAGGGAGAACAAGAAAGAGACATTGCTGGGGCTGGAGAGATGGCCTAGTGGTTAAGAGCGCCGACTGCTCTTGCAGAGGACACAGGTTCGATCCCCAGCACCCACATGGTGACTGAGAACCGTCTGTAACTCCAATTCCAGGAGAACTCCAGTTCCAGGGGAATCTGACACCCTCTTCTGACCTCCGCGGCATTGCACGACACGGGTGCACAAACCTACATGCAGACAGTACATTCATACACATAAATAAATAAAATAAATAAAAATATTTTAAAAAAACAGAGACATTGCTTTTGAAAAATACTATTCAAACAGACATCTTCATAATTCTTTATCAGTATTACAGTTTTATTTACTTTCAGAATAAAACTATTGAGGCTGTCACAGATATTTTAAGAGCAAATGAAACTTCTATGAACTATTGGGAAAGACATTCCACTGTTCTTCTGTTACTCAAATAATGGCACTCGATTAGCCTCCAAACAAGAATAAACAACTTAACTTGCATGGAGAACTCAATATGGTGGCTCACACCTGTGATGCTAGCCCTGTGGAACTAAATCAGAAAGAATGCAAGTTCTGGGCTAGCCTGGGCTACGCTGCAAGAGCCTTCTTCAACAAACAAGCAAACAAGTTGTATTCAATTAGAATATCAAGCCATGTATTTGTATGGTGTTAATTCACTTTCTGAGAACTACATAACAGATGGAGTAACAGTTGTAAGTTTAGTTTATTATAGCATATTTAAAAGATTTGCACTTTAAAAGTCCATTACAAAATGACAGTGAAGATCTAACCACTTCTAAATTATTTTTGTTGTTTATTAGCCTATTCGTTTATTTGTTTGTTTTTGAGGTAAGTTCTTGCTGTATAGCTCAGGCTGGTCTTAAACTTGCTGAGTAGCCCAGGCTAGCCTTGGATTTGTTATACTCCTGTCTCAGACACCAAAGTGCTGAGATATTAGGCCACATCAATTGCAAAATGGTTTTAAAAGTGTTTCTCCAAGGGGCTGGAAAGATGGCTCAGAGGTTAAGAGCACCGACTGCCCTTGTAGAGGACCCCAGTTCAATTCCCAGCACCCACATGATGGATAAGAACTATCTTTAACTCCAGTTCCAGGGGAATCTGACTCCCTCTTCTGACCTCTGTGGCATTGCACAACACGGGTACACCAACCTACATACAGACAGTACATTCATACACATAAAATAATAAATAAATAAATAAATAAATAAATAAATAAATAATTTTTTAAAGTGTTTCTCCAAGAGTGATACATACAGCAACTCTAGGAGAAAGGCGAAGAGGTGTTGGAAATGCAGATTCTTGCTCACTCCTGTACTACTATCATGGAAGTCTGTGTCTAACAAGCCCTCCCAAGCCCTTCTCAAACACACTGAAATTTGAGGCTGTTCTCAGAGTATTGTTGAAAAGGTCCTTAACAAAACTCCCACACCTTATTCACTATTAAGACAGGAAGGAGGGCTGGAGAGATGGCCTAGCAGTTAAGAGCGCCGACCGCTCTTACAGAGGACCCGGGTTCGATCCCCAGCACCCACATGGCGGCCGAGAGCTGTCTGAAACTCCAATTCCAGGAGAACTCCAGTTCCAAGGGAATCTGACACCCTCTTCTGACCTCCGCGGCATTGCACGACACAGGTGCACAGACCTGCATGCAGACAGTACATTCATACACATACAGAAATAAATAAAAATTAAAAAAAAAAGACAGGAAGGAATTTGGGAGAGCACACGGAACAATGTTCATGTGTGTTGGAAAACGTGGAAACTGGCACAAAGATGATCACAGGCGGCCAGAATCTTGAGCACTGATGTGGGCTCCTGGGGTCAGCTTCATTTTGCATATCTGAAATCAAACTTCACTTCTTTTTTATGTGTATGTGTCTATGTGTATGTCTATGTCTGTGTGTCTGTGTCTGTGTCTGTCTGTGCATACCCACACACCTGTGCTAAGACACTTTTATAGAAGTCAGAGGATAACTTCTGAGTGGGTTTTTCCCTTCCACCATGTGAGTTCCCAGGATTGAACTCAGGTCATTAGGCTTGGCAGCAGGTGCTTTTACCAGCTGAGCCAGCTCATCAGCCCCAAATTCCACCTCTTAAATGTCCATGCATAGAAAAGCCTTTCCTGTTTATTAATAGATCCAGACAGAGTTGCAGAACCAATAATCTCTAAAGGATAAGCCAAAAACACTTGAAAACACTCCTGAGAGAGAGGAATAAAAGCCTCATTTTAAAGAATAAATCAAGGAGCCAGGAGCCGAAAGTATCAGACATAATATTAAGTTCAAACTTAAGCTAACTCCCACAGCTCCTTGACCTGAAAGTGGGAATATTTTTCTACCTTGTTCAAAAAAAGTGTCTTTAAAAGAATAGTTTTTGGAAAAAAAAAAAAAAAAGATGATCCAGCTTTTCTAGGGACAATTGTCACCCAGGCTGATGATTAAAAACAGAAAACAGAGGTGGTAGGCCTCTCGCTAGTGGTCCTGGGAAATTTACCTTATCTCTCTGGGCTTCCATTCCTCTACCTCCTGAGCAGATGCTTGGATTTTTTGTTTAGAGTTTTTTGTTTGTTTGTTTGTTTGTTTTTGAAACATGGTCTCCCTGTAGCTCCAGCTGACCTGGAACTCACTATGTAGAGCAGACTGGCCTCAATCTCACAGAGATCCTCTTGCATTCGCCTCCAGAGTGCTGAGATTAAAGGCGTGTGTCACCACGAGCTGCCTGGACTCTTGGATTTTGTGCACTGTGGTGTTGCATGTAAAGTTCTTGTAGGGTGAACACTCTCTAAATGCTGGCCACTGCTCTCAGCATTATTAACATGCATAATATACTTCCAAGGCCAGATGTGGGCAGGCATGCTTATAATCCAGCACTCCAGAGGCAGAAGCAAGAAGATCTTAGCAAGTTCAAGGCAACCCTGGTCTACACAGAGAACTCTGAGCCTGACTACACAGCAGGACACTGTCTCACAAAAAAATTAACTGACTAACAAATAAAAAACAAATAGCACTACCAATTCTACAGTAAAGATTGATTTTATGTTACCCTTCATTTACAGAATGTCAGAAATATATTCTTCTTAATAATAGTGCATCCATACATGTCTATCCGCACTGCCTCATACTGACACCCACATAATAGAAAAGAACGTCAAAGACACAATTAGTATGACAGGAAAAGCAGCAGCTTTCTGCCCTATATAGCAGTTCAATCTCTAAGCTGCATCTCTCTCTCTCTCTCTCTCTCTCTCTCTCTCTCTCTCTCTTGTCTTTTTGAGACAGGGTCTCCCTGTAGCCTCAGCTGGCCTGGAACTTACTCTGTAGACCAGGCTGGCCTTGTCCACAGAGATCCGCCTGCCTCTGCTTCCTGAGTGCTGGGATTAAAGGTGTGCTCTACCATGCCTGGCTTAAAGACAGTTCTTAGCCGCCATGCGGGTGCTGGGAATCGGACCCGGGTCCTCGGCAAGAGCAATCGGTGCTCTTAACCACTGAGGCATCTCTCCAGCCCCCAAGCTGCATCTCTTAAACAGCCACTAAGTGCTTTGAGCCTGCGGTTTCGATGACGTTTCATTGACAGGCACATGTTCCTGCACGTATCCTCACCCAAGCAAAGTCTTCAGAACATCTCATAGCAATATTCTGTGGCTAGAAGTGTCCAGGGTTCACAGTTCTTCAGCTAATGTGCTGAATGACAAGTGCCTTGGGGATATCTAAGAGCAAAAACACCCTTAACAATACAAATAACGAAGCAACAATATCTTCAACACCCTTTCCCAGGATTACAATTTCTTACCCGGCTATGAAACTTGGCAGTTCGGTAAGACTTGGGTGACAGGTTGTATACTGTGTAGTGGTCAAGATGTCTAGAATCCAAAAAGCTCCGAATGTCATCGACCTGATTCCTGAATCCTATGTCGACATTGTCCAGAGGAAAGGACATCACTAAGACAGGTCACAAGCAAGGAGAATGTGTTAAACAGGTCTGCTGCCAGTAAGCAACACTTAAGAGCAGCTAATAAACATGAGGCCCTTACCAATAATTCTGGAGGTGACATAAGTGAAGTCCAGGTCTCCCTTTGTATAGCTAAAAGTGAGACAAGAATGGACACTATCAAAGCAATCCAAATATGCCGAGATTTTCCTCTCCATCATTTGAACGAACTGGGACACTTCTGTCCCCTCGTCTCAAACAATTTACACACCAAGGAAGTATCATTGAGAGAATACAGCCCACATCCTTCTGATACATGCCCAGATTTTGCACCTCGAGCCCCTAAAGATACCCCTTGTTAAACAGTGTCAATCTCCCAATAGAAGGGCCAAATATTTAATGACAGCCAGGGTTCCAGACTATCTGTCCACTTGGAACTCTCTCCTCTAACTGTGAGCAGTGCGAGGCCAGGGAAGAAGTGGATGAGAAAAGCAAATGACCCTCTCCCTCTTCCTGATTTCCTTCTCTCAACTTCCTGGTTGTGAATCAGAGGAAATAGTAAATTTTGCCTTTGCGACATGATTAAAATAACCCAATAACTTTCTAATTCTTAATAATAAAAATAATCCATATTATTGCATAAGAATTTGAATACAGGGGAATAATAAACTTTTCCCATTAATGTTGAAGGACTAGCAGGACATAGCAGTTCTGTATCCATTATGACCACAGAGCACATGTGCATTGTTATTATTCCATTTAATCCTCAAGCCACTCAAAGACACAAATCCCATCATGGTATAAACATAAAGTTCAGAGAACTTATGAACTTACCTTAGGTCACACGGTTACTAACAATGAATTAGAGCCCATGATGCTTGCCTATAAATCCAGAGATGGTGACCATCCTACTCTAACATACCAATGAGCTGAATCCTTCTAGACTCTGCTGGTAATTACCATTCTAATGGCGTCTCTCAGTTGACCAGAGTATGTAATTATGTATCAAAATTGACACTCTTTGAGTCTAATAAGCAGTTGACAAGTAACCAGACCTCCAGGGAGCCTGAGTTTTACCAACCTCACCAGGAAGAACGTACACACCTGGAAACAGACTGGATGACTCTAGAGGATGTGTCTTTGAGGGTGTCTTTCAAGTTGTCCTTCAGGTTGCTGAAGAGCCTCCCTGCGCCACCTTTCACCATGTCAAAAAGGCCTCCCCCATAGCTGGGCTCCATGTCTGGAGATGAGGCACCTGCCAAGGAAAAGCAGAAGAAGATGTGAGGGCACGGACAGACCACCCTGAACATCAGCCCCTCTTCATCCTGCAGCACACACAATTTGAGGGTGTGGGGCGGAGTCCTGGTAACGAGGTCCTGCTGTCAAGACTGGATTACAGCAGTGCTGTAGGTCTGCAGAGAGCGCCAGGAAAATGCCACACTGAGTCCTAGGCAGAGGCCACCAGAGCTGTACTGTCCACTGGCACAGCCACTGGCCACAGGTAGCAACTGAGCACATAAAATACCGCTAGCCAAACTGAGAAGTCTTGTAAGAATACAACAATTCCAGAGACTTGGCATACACACAAAAAATTCAGTATTTTATATTGATTTATTTTGTAATGGTTAATTAATTATATAATTTCAACCAATTTCACCTTTTAAATATGAATACTACATTTTTAATTTTCACTGCATTTCATTTCATTTTATCTTATTTTTGAGACAAAGTGTTGCTATATGGAGCAGGCTAGATTCAAACTTGCCATCCTGCTGCCTCAGCTTCCTGAATAACTGGAATTATGGGCATATACAATCATACTTAGCTTAGAACATTTTAAATCACCTACACAGCCTGTACTATACTCCTTTTGGATGGTGCTGATGCAGAGAGAACCCTGAGGCAGAACAGAAGGCAGCTTAAGTTCATCTAGGGGGAGCTCAGTGATAGGCCCAGAACATTCCGTCCCTCACAGCAATAATTCCTGTCCATCATGGCTCTGAGAAGCACAATAGGCCTGAGGCTGCATGCTGGCCATTGGGATTATTTGTCAGACACTTCAGTTTCTTCCCTTGTGACTTTGTAAAAATGGTACTTTCTGTCTGTGGTTAGCCCTTGTTGGCACTATTGACATTTAGGGACACGTATTTCTTGTTGGGGTACCACCTGCATTGCAGAGCATTATCACAGGGGCCAGTACTAGCTAGAGTTTCAGGCATCCACTGGGGGTTTTGATCCACAACTTCTGTAAATGGGGGGTAAGGAGCTCTCTTTTGTGATCTCCCCAAACACTGATGAAGTGAGGTAAATTTTCTGGTGTTTACTAACCAGAAAACTGTTTTGTTTTTTAATTTCAATTACTTACCTCACTCCCACATGCCATTTACATATAATTATAAATACATGTTTACTGAGATTCTTTCATCCTGATCACAAAGTCCATGGATGCTTTAAACTATTTAATGTCTTATCTCTTGAAAAATGAAGCCCTATTCCAATTGAAAAGAACAATGGATGCTGGTGAATAAAGAAACAGACACAGGAACGAACGTCCCTGAACTCTCCTTCATGATCGTACGGCTCCTCACAATTGTAAGTTGTTAATTATTCCTTTTGGGAGTAGTGAGACAGAGTCTCGTTCTGAAGGCTGGGCTAACCTGGAGCCTGCAGTGATCCTCCTTCCTCAGGCTCCCAAGTGCTAGGATTATAGGTGTAAGCCACCATGCCCTGCCTGTTACCCCTATTATACAGGTGGAGAAGTGGAAGCTCAAAGGAGGGAGGTGGCTCATTTATAATCTCAGCTAACTGGAAGAATCAGCCTTTCACACCCATATGTGCAATTCCAAAACCTAACAGAGTATCCTCACCCTGCTACTCTCCAGTCTCACACCAGCCATGGTGATCAGGATGATCCTTTTCTTCCCTATTCACAACCCCATCCTGTCTCTTGCTCTCCTCTGTATTGTATCTTCCTACTGTATGCCTTTTACCTGGAAGCTCTCAGCAACCAATGTCAGCACCCAAACAATCAGCACCCCAACATCTCTACATCTGTAAGATCAACCTTTGTGTAGGCAGCCTGAGCTCTGAAGACCCCTGTGCTCCACAGATTAGATGAAAGGCCAGGGCCTGGTCTAGCAGCAAGCTAGAGAAGGCTTGTTACCACAAGCCTGAGAAGGCGCTCTTGTGTTTGCTTCCCTGTGAGGGAGGGGAGATAATCTCCCTTTAAGCACATGCCCATATGAAAGGCTGTAGCATTTTTTTTTTTAATCCAGTGAGGACAGGGCGACTACAGGTGTGCACAAGCACACGTAGCTTAGATACTAGCATTTTTAGCACAGAAAATGTGTTCTCCCTGCACATCTTCCTCAGATACCACTTCTCAGAGGGGACATCAAATTCATTATCTAGACATGCCGCTGACTCTCTGCTTCATGCTGGAGCAGAACCCTGAGGTACCTACCTATTAAAAGATATAAATGTCCTTAATTATCTAATATTCACTCTCAGTCCCACTTAGATCTTGCTGTCTGCTCATTAGAGCCTTAGACTCCTGCAGAAACTAAAATGACTTTCCAGAGCCCAACGGTAGCCTCCATACAGCCAAACCATGTCACAGAAGCCATGACACAAAAGAGAAGCGGGACACTGTGCATTGTCACCCTAATGGTTAATTTAGGTGGGTATTCTAGTTTTTTTTTGATGAGCTACACCAAGTGCCAAAAGAGCAGACTCTGCAAAGGGTATTTTTGCCTCAGCTAGCTGAAAGAAAGGAGAGGGACTTCAAAACTGACAGAGCACAGAGTTAAATCAGGCAGCAGCAATACAGAAGAAAACAATGATCAGAGTAGATCAGGGGTGAGCCAACTCTAGCTTGGGAGCCAGATCTAGCTGATTGTGTATCTGTACAGCCTGTGAAACAGCGATGACTTTCAATCTTTTTTTATGTGTATGAGCGTACTGTCTGCATGTAGGTTGGTGCACCCATGTTGTGCAAGGCTGCAGAGGTCAGAAGAGGGCATCGGATTCCCCTGGAACCGGAGTTAAAGACGGTTCTTAGCCACCATGTGGGTGCTGGGAATCAAACCCGGGTCCGCTGCAAGAGCAGTCGGCGCTCTTAACAGCTGAGCCATCTTTCCAGCCCAACTTTCAAAATTTTTAACTGTTGGAAAAGTCAAAAGAAGAATGAGAGTTCATAGCACAGGCCAAATAGATGAAGGCCAAAATCCAATGTCTAGAAGTAAAAGTTGATTAGAATACAGGTCTGGGGCATAGGACAGTGGTAGACTACTTGCCTGGTATGCAAAACATCATGTTTATATCTGGCCTGTGGATGCCTCCCTAGTACAATGGTGAGCTGAGAAGCTGTGGCACACCTTACGGCCCACAGAGACTAGAGTATTTACCAGCAGGCCTTTCACGGCATTTCCAACCTCTGCACTACATTGTCTAAACCACTTACATTTTTAGGAATGCAAAGCTAGCCACGTCCACAGAACCTTAAGTGCTACCCATAGGAAACACACTGCCTGGAACCCTCAGGGAGCTGAGAGCTTGCGAGGGTAAGGTGGCGAGGTCAGAAAATGCTAGCCAAGAAAAGCCCAGGTCTCTGACACTCAGGCTCCAGGCAGATTGTTATTGATGACACCTTGTCATTTTAAAACCTCAGCCCACTGGAAACAAATGTCAGAGCTGCACCCTGCCCCTGTGTCGGTCTTAAAGACGTCATAAACAAGCTTTTCTTAGTGATTCTTAGCATTTAGAAGAGCAGTGTCTTATCTCTTTCAAGTCATGGAACCTGCATGTGGACGGCTCGACCAATTCTTACAACATTGCTGTCCCCTGTGAAAAGATCATGCTTCCTCCAAACTGTTCATGGTCTCCCGTCACTTATCTATATCAACCTTCAATTCAAAATGACTGGAGAGGGTCTGAAGAAATGGTTCAGTGGTTAAGAACACTGGCTGTTCTTGCAGAGGACCTGGGTTTGGTTCCCAGCACCCAAATGGCAGCTAACAACTATCTGTAACTCCAGGTCCAGGGGATCTGATGCCCTCTTCTGACCTACACAGGTTTTGCATGACGCAGCACACTTACATGCAGGCTACATGCTAATACACATAAAATAAAAATAATAAATAGCCGGGCGTGGGTGGTGCGCGCCTTTAATCCTAGCACTTGGGAGGCAGAGGCAGGCGGATCTTTGTGAGTTCGAGGCCAGCCTGGTCTACAAAGCAAGTTCCAGGACAGCTGGGGCCACAGGGAGACCCTGTCTCGAAAAGACAAAAAATAATAATAATATTAACAAATAAAATATTTTTAAAAGGGCTAGAGAGGTGGCTCAATGAGTAAGAGCACTGGCCGCTCTTGCATGAGTTCCTGATTTGAATCCCAGTACCCACATGGCAGCTCCCAACTATCTATAACCCCAGTTCCAGAGGATCCAACCCCCTCTTCTGTCCTCTGTGGGCTTTGCACGACACAGATGCACTTACATACAAGCTGGCATAACACTCATACACATAAAATAATTTTTAAAAATATTCAATTCAGAAAAGACTGGAGGAGATTCAATGGTCATGTGGAACACGTCTAGACCCTTTCAGGAGGCCAGCATAAATGTTAAAGCTGATCCTAACTGCTTCACTCAGCCCAGAATAGTGGAAGAAGCGGGTGAGGCTGCTCTCCATAAGCATGATTATCCTTTCATTACATCAGTATAAGACACTGAGAAGCACTGAGAAAGAGGGAACCTGCTGGCAGGAGCTTCTCAGCCTATAGCACACAGCATCGGTCACACGCTCACACACACGCACACTGCTCACACAACAGGGACCATAGACTGTGCAGTCTCACTTGGTGACTCCTAAGAAGACATATTCTTCCATATGGTACTGTCATCAAAAGAAAGATGGCATGCAAAGACTTAGAGGATAAATAAAAGACGTTGATCAGGGGCTGGAGAGATGGCCTAGCGGTTAAGAGCGCCGACCGCTCTTACAGAGGACCTGGGTTTGATCCCCAGCACCCACATGGCGGCTGAAAACCGTCTGAAACTCCAATTCCAGGAGAACTCCAGTTCCAGGGGAATCCGACGACCTCTTCTGACCTCCGCAGCATTGCACGACACGGGTGCACAAACTTGCATGCAGACAATACATTTATACACATACAAAAATAAATAAAATTAAAAAAAAAAGACATTGATCAAGGTATTCCTTTGAATACCAATAGTGTTCTAGTTTGATCTCTGTTGCTATGATAAAGCACTCTGACCAAAAGCAACTTGGGGGAGGGGGGGATTTGACTTACACTTCCAGGCCATAATCTACCACTGAGGGAAGTCAAGGCAGGAGCTCATGAAGAAACGCTGCTTGTTGGATCACTCTTCAGCTTGTTCTCGGGCCTGTGCCGTGAAAGCTTTCCTATAGAGCCAGGCCCACCTGCCTAGGGATGGCGCTGCCCACAGTGGCTGGACCCTCCCACGTCAGTCATCAGTCATCGGTCAAGCCCCACAGACATGTCCGTAGGCCAATCTGTTCTAGGCATTTTTTTAGTTAAGGTTCCCCCTTCCCAGGTGACTCTGGTGGACAGTTTTGACACTAAGAAAATGAGGTTACAATGATGTCATTTCTAAAATTTTGTGTATGTACAAGAGTGTGTGTGTATGTACAAGAGAGAGAGAGAGAGAGAGAGAGAGAGAGTGTGTGTGTGTGTGTGTGTGTGTGTGTGTGTGTATACACGATGGAGGGGGATGCACAGATTCCACAGCATTCAAGTGGAGGTCAGAGGACTGTCTGGGAGTTAGTTCTCCCACAAGAGTCCCAGAAATCAATCTCAGGTCATCAGGCTTAGTGACAAACACCTTCATTCACGGAGCTGTCTTGCCAGCCCTACAAATTATATTTTTTTTAATAATAAAGATTTGGATAATTATTCCTAATAATGCTATATAATTATAATTAGCTCTTAAATGCATATACATAATTAGCCATTAAAATTAAAAGAGTACAGATACAACTATGGGTAAAGTGAAAAATGGGATACAAAACATTATGTACATATTTGTGAGAGAAAAATATTTAAGAGTAGAGGACTAATTCAGAAGTTTGTTTTTGTCTTTGAGACAGGGCCTTACATAGTCCAAGCTGTCCCTGAGCTCACTATATATCTGAGGATGACTTTGAACTCCTAGATCCCTCCTGCCTCCACCTCACCAGTGCTGGGATTATAGGCAAATGCCACCACATTCCACTAAGAAGATATAGTCAACAAAATATAATAACAACGACCCAAACTTATGAATGCCTCTCAGGTAGCAGACACAGATCTAGATGCCTCGCATGAAGTAACGCCTTCAATTTCCCATCATTCCAAACGTGAATCCACTGCTCTTCCCACTCAGACAGAAAAAGAAACACAGGTCCATCAGTCACTCACCCAAGGACCTACGGTGGCTGAGCTACAGTCTGCAGCCAGGCAAGTTGTTCCAGAGCCCAGGCTTTTACCCACTACACTTTCAAGTTCGTTACAGTAATTACATCTAATTAGAGCTTGGAAAATAACAAGTGGTTTTTGTTTGTTTATAGGGCTACATTTTCCATATTTTCTACAACTTGCAGCTTTACAGTTAAAAGCGCATATAAAATAAGGACAATAGCCAAGTGCTCTGCTACTATAGTTCAGCCTGGGCCTCCTAAACAGCTGTGGGGCCCTCCTGCCTCTAGGCATGATGCACCAGACTTCTAGTCACCAAAGTTCCTGGCTGGCCTTTGAGAAGCAGCCAAATGCTGACCACCAGCCTCCGGTGGCCCAGGTGGCTCTCCAATCTCCATCCTAGACTCACTCTAAGGCCTGATGGCCTACTGCATCATGGATGTAGCTCACTCGGTGCTGGTGCAAATTCTCAGAAGGGTCCAGGATATTAAGATAGGGAAGTGACAGCAGAGGACACTTGGCAAGTCACAGGTCTGGAGACATCAGCTTTCCTCCGTGGGTCCTCTGGGTGCCACAAAGATATTTCCACAGCTCCTCGCCTGTCTTCTTTGTGGATAAATTCTGTCACATGGTTATAATACCTGTTACTACTCAGGATGGGCCAGCTCTGCTAATGAGACCTGGTCATTCTTATTCTTCTGTACCAGGGGCATCTTCCTTTGTGATTTTTAAGGAGTTTGTGATGCTGAAAATGTCCTCTGACATCTACACAGTGGTCAGTTGTAGGAGAGAGACCCTGGACCTCAAGGACTGTGGAGGCTCCATGAGCCTGTCTTACCTTCTGTTTTAAGCTTGGCCAAGGGCAAGGAATCAATGTCGTAGCCACAATAGGCTTCCTCGCCCTGGAGTAACAGATTTTTCAACCCTTGACTTCTCAGGAGGGAAGGGAAACAGGCCACCTGGGACATAACAACTAGCTTTCCTATTAAAGAACCCAGTGCATTGGCTTTCAGAAGGATCTTTCCCCTTTAAGCCTATGCCAGGGAGCTTTCAAGGAGAGAGGATAGACTCTGGGGAAAGAGGTCTTAGAATTGAGGCTTGGTTTTCCGGCTTAAAATCTATG
Source organism: Rhizomys pruinosus (assembly GCA_009823505.1). Taxonomy (NCBI): domain Eukaryota; kingdom Metazoa; phylum Chordata; class Mammalia; order Rodentia; family Spalacidae; genus Rhizomys; species Rhizomys pruinosus. The sequence goes on along the minus strand of VZQC01013930.1, from coordinate 875,729 downwards.
TGACCTTGAGTTTATCAGTACATTCCTCCAGGCCTCCTTCTCCCCCTTAAACTGGAACCAATTAACAAAAACTTTCCTACATTCCTCTTGGCATCAACAGGATCAAATGAAACCTTGTCTGATAATGATTTTTAAGTAGTGAGATCTTTTTATGAGCAATAATTTTAATTTTTATTCTTAGGATTTCAGCTGTCATAGCAAACGATCCCAGAGATGGCCTGCAATCGAATGCGCAGAGAACACAAGTGGCCACTGGCATGAAATAAAAATTTACCCCCCCACACACACACACACATTAATAAATAAAAGTAAGCAAAGAGTATTTGATACTCCCTCTACCAAATAATGGGTTGGGGATTAAACAAACCAACAATAGTAAAAGATTGGCTTCATATCAGTCAGAAGTGGTTCCCATCCTGTTTTTACTCTGGGTGGATGTGCAGCCTAGAGCTGCCACACAGTCCCGATCTCCTTACCTGTAGAAGGGAAGCTAGTACAATATCACACACCAGATGTGGGAGGATTATATAAGCTAAAGCTCTATAGAATGCTTAGCATTAGATCTGCCATATTGTGAACACTTCCTGACAGTTAGCAGGGGCCGTGGGCAGCAAGAAGAGAGGCATGGCAAATGCACCCACATCCCAAGGGGCTACGCTGTTCGGTCTCATGGTTGGCATGGCCAGACCACAGAGAGACACAAGGGAGGGATCTCTGGAGCCTTTGGCCATAGTATGTGTAACCTTTTTCAGAATGTGAATTCAGAATAAAAAATGTTTAACAGAGGTAGACCTCTGTATCTCTGAGGTTTCAAGTCTCCATCTTGAAGAGATCTGGTGTCTGGCATGGGGACCTACTATAAGCTATTAGCAGAGGTATGATTCAGGTGCACACAGATTTCACACACTGGTTTTATAAATACTGCAGGACTTATGGACTCTTTGTTTTTTTTTTATTTTTTTTATTTTTTTTATTAATTTTATTTACTTCCGTATGTGTATGAATGTACTGTCTGCATGCAAGTTTGTGCACCCGTGTTGTGCAATGCTGCGGAGGTCAGAAGAGGGTCTCTCTCGGATTCCCCTGGAACTGGAGTTCTCCTGGAATTGGAGTTTCAGGCGGTTCTCAGCCTCCATGTGGATGCTGGGGATCAAACCCGGGTCCTCTGTAAGAGCAGTCGGCGCTCTTAACCACTAGGCCATCTCTCCAGCCCCTTATGGACTCTTTGGATCACAGTGTGAGTCCCTCTGGTCAGTAGCAGCCCTGAGCAGGTCCAGTGACTACTCAACGGACCCAGATGAAAGATGGTGGGCCGTGTGCTGCATCCAGACCTGGCAGGTAAGGTGCCCCAGAGTGAGGGCTTCTGAAGTCAGGCTGAGTAGGAATCACAGAAATGCTAGTACATGACAGCTCCTGTAAGTCAACAAAGACCCAACCCCAACTTGGGCTACAACTAGGTATAAATCAGTTTAATGAGCTAGTTGCTATAAAGGTCTGCTTCCATTCCTGATATTCAACACAAATATGGGGGTCATTTAACTGGCAACAAGAACATTCTTGAAAATATCCAAAAAATCAACAAGAAAAAAAAAGACATTAGTGATAGTTATATAGCTTGGTATGAAGTTGTAATATGGGCTGGAGAGATGGCCTAGTGGTTAAGAGCGCCGACCGCTCTTACAGAGGACCCAGGTTCGATCCCCAGTATCCACATGGTAGCCGAGAACCGTCTGAAACTCCAATTCCAGGAGAACTCCAGTTCCAGGGGAACCCGACACCCTCTTCTGACCTCCGCGGCTTTGCATGACACGGGTGCACAAACTTGCATGCAGACAGTACATTCATACACATACAGAAATAAATAAAATTAAAAAAATAAAAAAAGAAGTTATAATATATATGCATATATTATATCAACTATCAAATATTATATTTTTACTATAGGTACCATAGCATCTACATATATACTATTTCTGCACTTATTCATCGTCATTGGTGGGAACAACTTTGGATTACTTGTCTGTGTCCCAGCCAGCCCTTTCCCAAGTGGCATAGCCATGGGAGAATTATAAACCCAAAGCCCCAAAGAATAGAAAAAGTATAGGAATGAATTAGATGCTTCCCTAAGTTTCCTCCAGTTCTGATGCTAGCTCTTTTATGGCATCGTCATTATATAAAGGCTTTTTACTAAGCAAATACTCTAACCTAAGCACTCTGTTAAGCAGTTTCCATAAACTACTAAACTAGATCCCTTATGCTGTGCAGAGTGGCAAGTGAAGGTCCCACTGGGGAAGGTTGGACCTTGGTTAACTCTAGGAATGATAATGACTGAATGAGATGAGCCAAGGGTTGAAGGATCTGCTCTTGCCTGCTTTTGTGGGATTTTTTTTTTTTTGGTCTTTTTGACACAGGGTCTCCCTTTAGTCCCAGCTGGCCTGGAGCTCACTATGTAGACCAGGCTGGCCCTTGAACTCACAGAGCTCCACCTGTCTCTGCCTCCGGAGTGCTGGGATTAAAGGCATGTGTTTTGTGGGGTCTTTGTCTCTTCTGCTTCCACAGTCATGCATCACACTACACCTCCATCACAGGAGTAGACTAACATGACTTATCCATGAGTCCGCTTTCCTCAACCCCACTTTAGTAACAGGGAACGAGTTTCATACTTTTTCAAAGCCCACTGAGTTCTCAGAGTTCCCAGCACCTAGTAAGAACTCAGTAAACATAGGCTGTAGAATGCAGGAGCTAGAGAAAAGACGACAGAGGCAGTATGGAAGATGAAACAAATCAGCCTTGGCAGAAACCTGGTCTTCACCCACCTAGACATGAACAGAAGCCAATGCTTCCACTACCTCCCACCCTTCGGCTTGCTGCTTGCAGCACCCACCAAGCCTGAGAACCCAAGAGACGGGGATTTCATAAAACTCCTGTATAAAACTATTTGAGGAGAAACCCAGGGGAAATTTTTTTATCTTAAAACAGATAGAAGAAGCTAATTAAGAAACCAATAGTAGCTGCTCTTTCCCAAAGGATCCAGAATATTAAAAAAAAAAAAAAACAGTAGAAAGAAGGAGAACTACATTAAGGATGAAAACCACATTGAGCCAAAAGTTTGAAATCAGACTACAGCTGCCAATGCAAAATCTACTGAATAAATTCCCATGGGAAACAATACAGTCGGAAGGCAATCTAAAAAGCTCAAAGAATCAGATCCTAAACTGGCCCCACATTGTAATTAGCAAACATATACTTTAAGTCTCCTAAATATCTTCAAAGAGGTTAAGAAAAAATAGTCTTTAAAAAGTAATGAGAGAGAGAGAGAGAATATTATTCTAGAGTTGAAAAGAAGAAAAAAGGAAATTTTTGTAAAATAAACTTGAGTGTAGATTTTTTTTTATTAATTTTATTTATTTCTGTATGTGTATGAATGTACTGTCTGCATGCAAGTTTTGTGCACCCGTGTCGTGCAATGCCGCGGAGGTCAGAAGAGGGTGTTGGATTCCCCTGGAACTGGAGTTCTCCTGGAATTGGAGTTTCAGACGGTTCTCGGCCGCCATGTGGGTGCTGGGGATCGAACCCGGGTCCTCTGTAAGAGCAGTCGGCGCTCTTAACCGCTAGGCCATCTCTCCAGCCCCTGAGTGTAGATTTGAAGGCCAGTCACAGTGGTAGCAACGGTACATGCTGTAAACTCAGCACTTGGAGAACAACAGGATCAAGTTCAAGGCCACCCTCAGCTACACTGCAAGACCCTGTCTCAAAAACACAAAGATGGTAAACAAGAAAAGAACAAGCTAGTAAACTTACAGACCAGTACACAGAGATTTTACCATCTAAAAGACAGTGAGAAAATTGAAACAAATAGAGTCTTAAGAGCCAGTGAGAGATCATTATATCATCAAGAAATTAGTACACAAAGGATGGATAGAAGAAAATTGGGCAGAAAAGAATTCCAATATTTTAAAATTACACTGGAGAAAATTACTTTAAATCAGGGTCTTCATCCCAGAGTGGCCCATACCTGTAATCCAGTATTTGGGGATGGGGGGAGGGGGCTGAGGCAGGAGAAGCATAGGTTTCAGGAAAGTCTGGGCTACATGGTAAGACACTGTCCCAAACAAAATGATATGTCTCAACGTAAGAACGTAGCCCTACTGACATCCAGGGCAGCATCACTCACTGGTATGAAGCCTATCATGAGCACTGTGCAGTCCTGGTCTGTCATGAGCACTGTGCAGTCCTGGTCTGTCATGAGCACTGTGCAGTCCTGGTATGTCATGAACACTGTGCAGTCCTGGTCTGTCATGAGCACTATGCAGTCCTGGTCTGTCATGAACACTGTGCATTCCTGACCTGTCATGAGCACTGTGCAGTTCCTAGCCTGTGATACCTAGATTACAACAATATTGTCTCTATCCCAAAATCCCAGAAAATGCAACCATAAACGCCTCCAGATAAAGCCACACATTCCCTAGGAAAGTAAAATTTCCCCTGGTTAAAAACTATTCAAGCCAGGTATGGCAGTGCAGACATATGTTCCTAATGCTCTAGAAGCTGAGGCCAGAACGACTCAAGGCCAACCCAGTCTGGGCTACAAAGGGAGACTCTTCAAAAGAAGGGAAAGGAGGGAAGGGAAGGAAGAAAGGCACTCAGAAAATCCTAGGTAACATCAATACACAGAGAACCACTTTTGACACACTAGAATCACACTGCAGAAACCAGACTAATAAAGCAATTTTGGTATGTAATAGAAAAAAATACATACCAAAGAACAAACATATGAATAACTTTTTTTTGAGACAGGGTCTCCCTATAGCCCCAGCTGGCCTGGAACTCACTCTGTAGACCAGGCTGGACTTGGACTCACAGAGATACGCCTGCCTCTGCCTCCCAAGTGCTAGGATTAAAGGCACGTGCCACCACGCTGGGCTTAAAGACGGTTCTTAGCCACCATGTGCGTGCTGGGAATCGAACGTGGGTCCTCTGAAAGAGCAGTTGGTGCTCTTAACTGAACTATCTCTCCAGCCCCCATAAATAACTTTTAAAAACAAACAAATGCTAACTTTTTTCAAAAGCAATGGAGGTGTAAAAAAATGGAATGAGATCTTGATAGGGATCCAGAAAAATTATCATCCAAGAATTTTACAGATAGCAAAAAAATCCTCTAAAAATCAATTTTAGGTTATGTGTGGTAGCACATGGCTATAATCCTAGGCCTCTGGAGGCTGGAGCAGGACTATGAGTTCAAGGTCAACCAGAGATATATATTGAGACTCTCTGGCTCAATAGTTTTTCTTTCTTTTTTCTTTTTCTTTTTTTTTTTTTTTAACAAACCACCTATATTAGTTGGAATGCTAGGAACTATTCTTCAGTCTTATAAGAAATATGGCCATATGGAAACTTGGATGTACAAGAAACAATTCACTGTGCCATAACTGGTCACTGTGTAATATAAAGAATTTTTTGTAATATAAAGAATTATTTTCATCTCCCCACTCTGTTTGAAAGACAAGTGTTTCTCACAAAAATAATACTGACTTCCATTCCCAAGTAAGGCATAAAGCTCTGTGAGGAACAAGATGACTTTCTTCAGGAAAAGTCTATCAGCTCATATTTCTCTGACCTGTGAAGCTCCACTACTCTGAGCATGTGACTTTCACTTAAAATCCATCCCTTCTTGATGGCATGTGGTTGTACTAGTCAGGTGTCTGCTGTGGTGACAAAACACTAACATAAGTAATTTAAAGGAGGAAAGATTTATTTTGGCTTGTAGGTTTAGAGATCTTGGTCTATGGCTGGCTCCATTCTCTTGGACCTAAGCTAAGGCACAGCATCATGGTAGCCAGCAAGCAGGATGGGACAGGATACGGCCCTCAAGGACATGCCACCAGTGAGTCACTTCTTCCAACTAGCTTCTGTGTTCTGCAGTCACCACTACCTTCCTGTAGGATGAATCCACTGACTACAGGAGAGTCCTCACAATTTTCATATCCCAGAAACCCATCAGCTGGCAATCAAGCTTTGGTGACATTTTAGATTCATCCATAACATCGGTCTTATTTTTGATCCAGTTTGGTAACTGCTAACCTTTTAATAACAATGCATCAGCCATGTGTATTTAGAACAATTATAAATAGGGTTAAAGTCCAATAGCTTTCTATGTCTTTCTCATTGTTTTGTTTCTCTTTTCTTTTCAGGCTTGACAGTATAACTTTAGCATGAAATGTTATTACTTCTATGGCTCTCTGCCTGTGTACTTTTTGTTGTTGTTGATAGTGTCTTCATGGGTTACAATATGCATGCTTCAATAATCATTGTAGACTTTAAATATGTAAAATAAAAGTGTTAGAGCAGTCTCTACCCATCTTTGGTACTACCTTGACATCTATTTCACATCTATACAATAGCCTAAAAAATATAGCTCTTTTAAATTAATTTTAAGTTAGTATACATGATGACACATCAGACATATGACTCATGATGCTTTTTTCCTAAGTCTTCACCTCTCCCACTACTCTCCCCTCCATGACCCCCGCCACACTCTGGCTGGTTCACTCCAGTTAGTTTCCTAACATCTTTCCTATCACATGTATTCCACTGCCCTCTCTTCAAGATCTCTTCGTTCCCTCTCATGATTCCCCTTTTACTTTTATGGTACATGTACACAAGAATAGCCTAACACTATATACACATATATACTATTAAATGTAAGTTTTATGGTACACATACACAAGAATAGCCTAACACTATATACACATATATACTATTAAATGTAAGTTTTATGGTACACATACACAAGAATAGCCTAACACTATATACACATATATACTATTAAATGTAAGTTTTATGGTACACATACACAAGAATAGCCTAACACTATATACACATATATACTATTAAATGTAAGTTTTATGGTACACGTACACAAGAATAGCCTAACACTATATACACATATATACTATTAAATGTAAGTTTTATGGTACATGTACACAAGAATAGCCTAACACTATATACACATATATACTATTAAATGTAAGTTTTATGGTACACATACACAAGAATATCCTAACACTATATACACATATGTACTATTAAATGTAAGTTTTATGGTACACGTACACAAGAATATCCTAACACTATATACACATATATACTATTAAATGTAAGTTTTATGGTACATGTACACAAGAATAGCCTAACACTATATACACATATATACTATTAAATGTAAGTTTTATGGTACATGTACACAAGAATAACCTAACACTATATACACATATATACTACTAAATGTAAGTTTTATGGTACATGTACACAAGATATCCTAACACTATATACACATATATACTATTAAATGTAAGTTTTATGGTACATGTACACAAGAATAGCCTAACACTATATACACATATGTACTATTAAATGTAAGTTTTATGGTACATGTACACAAGATATCTGTGCTGGATAGCTTTAGTGTCAACTTGACACACCTGGGTTGAGGGAGCCTCAGTTGGGGAATTGGCTCCATTGGATTGGCCTGTGGCCACATCTGTGGAGTATTGTCTTAATGGTCGAGCAGTGTGGGAGGGCCCAGCCCATAATTAATAGTGCCACCCTGGGCAGGTTGATGTGTATGGTATAAAAGGGCAGGCTGAGCATTGGCCAAGAGAGCAAGCCAGTAAGCAGCACGCCTCCATGGCCTGTGCTTCAGCTCCTGCCTTGGGCTCCCTAAGTGGTGAACTGTGACCCAGGAGATGTAAGCTGAATAAACCCTTTCCTCCCCAAGTTGGTGTCGGTCAGAGTGTTTTGTCACAGCAATAGAAGACAAACTAGGACAATATCTTAACACTATATACACATATATACTATCAAATGTAAGTTTTATGGTACATGTACACAAGAATATCCTAACATTATATACACATATACACTATTAAATGTAAGTTTTATGGTACATGTACACAAGAATATCCTAACACTATATACACATATATACTATTAAATGTAAGTTCCAAAGTTGATAGACAATATGGTACTTATCTACTTAAGAAAAAAAATCTTCTTTTTTTCTTTCTTTTTATATGTATGAGTGCTTTTGCCTGCATGTAGGTTAAGTGGACCATGTGCACGCAATGCCCATGGAAGCCAGAAGAGGGCAATGAACCACCTAGAACTGGAGTTACTGATAGTTGTTAGCTGCCATGTGGGTGCTGGGAACCAAACCCAAGTCCTCTGCAAGAGCAGCCAGTGCTCTTAACCGCTTAGCCATTTCTCCAGCCCCAAGAACAACCATTCTTATCAAGTGCTTATATGTACTAGGTCATCAGTTTTACAAATTTCAAAAGTTTCTAAAAAAAATACACATTTCTGGGGGTGAACTCAAACTCACTTTATAACTGAGGAGTTATAAAGAAACCAAATCTTTTTGCTGTATGCTTGACTAGAGCCTACACAGAGTAAACAGTCACATGAATCACCACAAGATACCATCTTAGTCTCATAACGACCTTGCCATGGCCATGCTCTGTTAAGACTCTGGGCTATGCTAAGAACTAGAAGCCAGTGACCAATTGCTTGAGAAAAGCCAGATGAAAACTCCATGTGTAATCATGGTCACTGAGTCCAAGGGAAGGATCCACACACATGTGCAATAAGCAGTCCTGGGATTGGAAGCCAGTATTAACAAATCCTTCATTTGTATATTAGTGTTAGCATTTGTCCATACATGTGTATATATGTGACTGTGGAATTGAGGGGAAGGAAAGAAAGACAAGAATTACAAGTCGGAGATATAAACTCTGTGGAGGGGGAAGTTGTTGTTATTGTGAGACAGGGTCTCCCTGTAGCCCCAGCTGGCCTAGAACTCACTGTATAGACCAGGCTGGCCTCAGACTCACAGATATTCACCCGCCTCTGACTCCAGAGTGCTGGGATCAAAGATGTGTGCTAACACACCAAGCCAAACTCCAATTTTTTACTCAACAGATCTTTGTTGGAATTTTGGAAACTGTATGTCCTTGCATTCTTGGGTTTGTGGGGGGCAGCTTGGGGGGGTTGTGTTTTTGTTTTTTTTATTTTATTTATTTTTTATGTGTATGAATGTACTGTCTGCATGCAGGTGTGTGCACCCGTGTCGTGCAATGCCGTGGAGGTCAGAATAGGGTGTCGGATTCCCCTGGAACTGGAGTTCTCCTGGAATTGGAGTTACAGACGGTTCTTAGCTGCCATGTGGGTACTGGGGATCAAACTTGGGTCCTATGCAAGAGCAGTCGGTGCTCTTAACCGCTAGGCTATCTCTCTAGCCCCGGGGTTGTGTTTTTATACACAAGTGCAGACAGATATTTGTTTGGGGGTCTGCACTTGTATATAAACATATAAATAAGTTCAAACTATCCAGCTTTTGAGTCTGCCAATTTTTTCACTTAAAAACAAAAATTTGTATTAAAAGTTATTAGGAGTCAAGAACAGTGGTACACTTAGGGGTACCAAGACAGGTAACAAAAGTTTGAAACCAAGGGGCTAGAGAGATGGTTCGGCACTTAAAAGCACTGGGTGCTCTTGCAGAGCACCCAGTTTTGCTTCCTAGCACCCACATGATGGCTAACAATAATCTATAACTCCAGCTACAAGACATTCAACACCCTCTTCTTCTGGTCTCCATGGGTTTCACATATGTGGTGTACTTACATACATGCAGGCAAAACATGCATACACATTAAATAAATAAATAAATAAATAAATAAATATACCTTTTAGCCATGCATGGTGATACACACCTTTAACCCCACTACTTGGGAGGCAGAGGCAGGTAGACCTCTGTAAGTTTGAGGCCAGACTGATCCACATAGTTCCAGGGCAGCCAGGGATACACAGTGAGACCCAGTCTTTAAAAAACATATTGAAATCTGCCTCATCTACATAGTAAGACCTATCTCAAGAAAGAGTCAAGCTGAGGAGATGGCTCAGTGGGAAAGGAGCTTGCCACACAAGTATGAAGGCTTCAGTTTCCATGCCCAGAACCCAGGTAAAGATGGATACAGTAGTGTGAGTCCTTAATCCCAGCGCTCCTACAGCAAATCAGGAGGCAGAGACAAGTGGGTCCCCAGAGGCTCATGGGCTGGCCAGCCTGGGGTACACAGCACCAGGCAGCCACAAAACAGAAAGCAGAGGCCTAGTGCATGCCTTTGATCCCACTACTCAGAAGATGGATCTCTGTGAGTTCAAGGCCAACCCAGTCTGCATGGTGAGTCCTAGTCAGAGCTAAACAATATGACCTTTGTTAAAAGAAAAAGAAAAGAAAAGGAAGGAAGAAATTCTGCCTCAAAACAAAGGAGAAGGCAAGGATTGTTGTCCTCTGACCTCAAAAAAGGGGCCATGGCACATGCACACCCTCACTCACACACATGAGCACTCACACAGAGAAAGAGAGGGAGAGAGAGGAGTCATTAATACTTTTTCTCTAATATTTCTCCTGGGGGTTTATTATAACTTTTAGGTTATTATATGATTCTCTGTTCATCCAGTGCACTAAATGTTACCATAGAACTGTACCTAACAGGGACAGGGATCCAGAAGAGCTTCTTCCAGCTTTTATTTCCAGCGTGGGCACGAGGTAGCTGCTCACTAGAATAGAGAAAAGAGACCTTGATAGAGAAGGTATCTGAACAACAGTTTGAGTAGAAAAAGAATGAAGAGCCTTTCAGGCTGAGCCAGGAGAGCACGCAGAGGTCAAGAGAACAGCATCAAGGTGAAAGCCAACATAACCAAGCACCTGCCACTGCTGTCTAGAGACCTATGCAAGGCCATGTCCTGCCCCCTACTGGACAGATGAGGAAGGGTCTCTGAGATGGTAGGCCACAGGCTTCTCACACATGGAAACAGGACCTCCTGCTGTTTCTTCCTGGAGTTGAGGGGCTGAAAAGAATGTGCGAGGGTAAAGTGAACAAAACATGGAGGATGAGTATGCCCTCCTGGAGGTCAAGCTGAAGAGAAGGAACATTCACCAAACTCTCACAGGGTCTGTGCCTCATGATGAAATACCAATAGCAAAAATACAGGTAACCTGCAAAATTCCAGAGAGCTGTTCACAGAGCAGATTAGTATATCTCTGACAAGAGGATTTCCAGGCACACACATTCTTTAGCACATATTTCAAAAGCCAGGATCGCACGCAAGGGCACCTGAAGGAAATTTCAAGGCAGTCTTTCAGCTCCTAATTGCCGGATAACTGTGTAAGGAGGACCCACGGATAAGCAGTCTGGAAAATCACAAGACACACAAAAATGCTTGATGAGGCTTTGGGAGCTGAGTGAGGACACTTTCACATGCTGACTCTACAGGGAAGACCTCAAGGGAGGAATCTAGAGGTGGACAAAACTCACAGCAAGCATTAGGGAGAAAACCTGCTACATCACTGCAAAGGGAATTGACGACTGCTTCACAACTTCATTTCAGTGGTCTGGGGGACAAAGGAAACCACCACTGTCTGCCTGTGGGCTCAGCTCCAGGCATGGCAGTGACTTGTGGAAACACTCAAAATACAACTTCTTCCTTTCGGTGTGAATTATCCAACTACTGAGCTTCTGAGCTAGAACAGACTTGGTAGACAAGAGAAGTCTAGACTCTCCCCACAGCAACCCCAGGCATGCCCTTTCCTGCTGGATAACAGAAGCCTGGTTCCTGTACCAGGCATGGTGGCACATGCCTTTAATCCCAGCACTCGGGAGGCAGAGGTAGGAAGATCTCTGTAAGTTCCAGGCCAGCCTGTAGTGAGCTCCAGGCCAGCTGGGACTAAAAAAAAGAAGAAGCCAGGTTCCTGTGCTCTCTCTAAAACCTTCCCACTCAAACACTGAAGTTCTGTGTGTTGCTCTTCCCACAGAATCTCAGCTCAACAACGACCACTTCCAAAGAACCAGGAAAAGAGAAAAGACTTCTGCTACAAGCACGATGTGCTTGAGAGGGCCTAAGCCAGCTGGGGTTGGTGGCACATGCCTATTATCCCAGTACCTGGGAGACTGGGGTACTGAAGGATTTTAAGTTTGGCAGCAGCTTGGGTTACAGTGAGACCCTGTCTAAGATAGAAATGCCTCAAATATGTGAGCAAACAGACCTGGTTTCACAACACTCACCTTCTTTCTTATTACCATCATGATGATGGAGAGATTAACTAATCTTAAACCTCGGTTTCTCCAACTGCAAAATAGGAGCATATAACACCTTCCACCCACAGTCATAATGAGATGATAGATAAGCACCTATCAACTATAAAGACCCACAAATAGTTCTTACCTCTCCACGCCTTCCTACCTAATCCCATGCGGGCAAGTACAAGAACTCTACTGGACAAAACTGAGAAATGGTCTGCACCAAGGGACTGCCATATCCTTCATTGATCCAGGGGGAAAGGCCATTCAGCTGCTGCGCAACCATTATACAAAGAAAGCCTAAGTGGCCTTCCTCATGGAGTACTCACAGGGCACAAGCCACCCTTACACAGGCATGTGGCATGCTATGTTTACAACTTGGCCAAAGGAACCTCGAGGAGAAGTGGAAGTGAAGGCAGTGGCTTGACTCTGACAGTGCTCCTGGGAGCTCAGCCCTGGGATACAGGAAGCTTTCGCTCATCTGGAGATCATTATTGTACGGGAGTTTAAAGAACAGAGAGATCACATACCCAGGAAAAGGTCCTCAGAATGGAATTCTCACATGCAGTCTCATCCTACCAGAGCAGCTTAACCAAGCAAAGAAGGGGGTCTCTCTCTGGATCCCACAGTCAACTGGCTGCTCTGGCTGTCTTCCTTGCTTAATTATGTTCAAATAATCCTGACAAGGCTGGCTGGGCTTCATTGTAAATCATGACAGTGGAAATCCTAAAATAAAAGCAAGATTAATGGCATGACCTCAATCTTGGCATGAAGGTTCATTAATTGGAAATCATGCCCTTAATTGAATTCCAGGCACTGCACTGCAGGTAGATTAAATATTCTGAGACCCATTTCTTTCCCTATATCAAGATAACTGGCACCTGCCAATGAAAACAAAGCCAAATACTGAGTGCTGCAGCGGGATACAGGTAGGTAATTGATTACTTCTCTGGCACACTAGTTACCCAGCAACAGGTCTGAAGCCAGTCTTGGGAGGGCTATCACCATCACCTCAACCACTCTCTATCTTCTACATGCTCAAACATGTAATATAACCTCTCTGAACTTATGCTTTGAGATAATATATTCACACACACACACACACACACACACACACACACACACACAGTGCTCAAAAAGGTAAAGGCTTCTTGCCTGTAAACTGGGATACCTGCAAGAAGAGAGGCAGTAAGGCCCTGCTGTTGAAGACCTGGTATAAGCATGGGAAAGGTGTATTGAGACCACACTTGCAAGTGTACACTTGGTCTCTGAAATACCAGAGAGTGTTACCAAAGGCCACTAAACCAATAAAGCAGATATTGGTCTCCTTGAGTCAAGCAAGACTCCTCCGTCAGCATCAGCTACACCTCACCTGCCTGGAAATACTGTGCAGCAGTGGTAGCCATATGTCTGTATATCCCAAATATAATTGGCTATTATCTCTCTCCTTGGAAGACTGATGCCACAAGCTTACGTCCTCTAGTGGTTAGGAGATGTTATAAGCAACAGTAAGACCTTGTCATCTTTTACAGAAAAGCTATAGTTCATGGATTAGCATACCATCCAAACATCTGTGTCTATACCAACATAACCTACCATAATAATTAGTACTGTTTAAATGCCTGTATATCTACTTGCTTGTGCTTCATTAGTACAATTGAAAGGTTATTCCTGGATAAACTGCCAACCCAGGAAAGGAAACAGCCTGAACTGATCAGAGTCCAAAATGACATCTCCAGAGAAAGCAGACTGTTTTGCTTCTCGTCCACCTGTGCCCCTTTTCTAAACCTAGGGAACAATCTGAGGGAGAGGGGGCATGGTAGAATGTAAGGGCTGCGATTGGGGTGAATGGTGAAACTACAGCAATACAGACTGGACACTTACTTGATCAACATGATTGTACATACAAGCCCTCCAGCTGGATGGTGGGAGCCTTGGGCTGTGTGGGTTTGGGCATAGCTATTTGCAAACTGGTTTTACATGAAGGATGCTTGTACTCAAAACTTATTACTTATTGTTAAAAAAATCAAATAAAAAAAGAGAAGTGGCCATTATCATCAGCCCATCTTCACTTCTTCATCACTAATCATTATTACAAGAACCTGGATGGTGGTAAGAGCTATGTGGCCTCTTTTCTGCAAGCTCAACCCTGATTGGCTACAGAAATGACACAATGGAATAGGAAAAACAGTCATACCCGGTACCTTCCTGAGACCAGGCAGCATCTGCCTCTGCTTGACATTCGACTTGATTCCAGTATGTCTCTTCTGTTTCCTGCAGTCTGCCTGAGAGCTAGTGTCTATTCATGGGTCCAAGACATCCATCTGTAAATCCTTATTCAACACTGAGAGATGAGTGTCATGGTCTCTACTAGAAAGGAGGAAGAAATAAGACTCTCTAGCGATGAGTAGTTTATATAAGACAGCACATACAACATGGACTGAAGCTAAGATAGCACAGTGTTTATTCACAGAACTGGGCATATTGAGGGTGTATTAGAGCAGCAAGAATAGGAAACTCAGTGGTTCTCAGAGCCCAAGTGGCTGCACACAAACCTACCTTCAAAGAAGAAGGCATGTAGAATCATTGGGAAAGGGGTGGGGATGCTTCTACTGAAATGTTAAGAGAAAATTGATAATTGAGAATGACAATGCCTAATTATTTATATATAGACACATATTACATGGCACCCAGGACAACACTTTCCAGGGCAAAGAGTCCAAAAAGGATGTTTAATTAAACTGAACTGACCCAACAAGAACCCAGGAGCTCCAATTCACTTTTCTTCTTCTTTCTCCTTTTTTTTAAGCATACTTGTGTGTGCATTAGCATGTACCATTATGTACATGCTTGTGTGCGCATGTCACACATGTATGGACTTACACATGAAGGTCAGAAATCAATGTTGAGGCTCTTCCTCGATCATGCTCCACCATACATTTTTTATTTTTTATTATTTATTTGTTGGGGCGGTCATGTGTCACAGGGTACATGTGGAAATCAGAAAACTATTTGGGGGAATCGGTCTCTTCTTGTGCCATGCAGGACCCAGAGAACAAACTCAGGTCATCAGGCTTGGCAGCAAGCACTTTTACATGTTGAGCTATCTCATTGCCCCACCCTTGGTGTTTGTGGTGGTGGTGGTGGTGGTATTGTTGAGAGAGGATCTCCCTGTAGCCCCAGCTGGCCTGAAAGTCACTATGTAGACCAAGCTGGCTTCAGTCTCGAAGAGGTCCTCCTGCCTCTGCCTCCCAAGTGCTGGGATTAAAGGTAGTGTGTGCCACCATGCCCAGCAATAATTCTTTATTTATATATACATACATATATAATTCTATATGTGAATATATACATATATAATTATATATATAATTATATATGTGTATAATATATATGTATAAGTCTTTATACACACACACATACATATGTATATATATATATATATATATGAGTGTATTGGGGCTGGAGAGATGGCTCAGCGGTTAAGAGTGCCGACTGCTCTTGCAGAGGACCTGGGTTCGATTCCCAGCACCCACATGGTGGCTAAAGGACCATCTTAACTCCAGTTCCAGGGGAATCTGACACCCTCTTCTGACCTCTGCAGTATTGCACGACATGGGTGCACCAACCTTACATGCAGACAGTACACTCATACACATAAAAAAATAATAAAAAATAAATGAGTGTACTGCCTGCATGCATGTAAGTACACTACATCCAGGAAATGCTCATGCCAGAAGTGGGTGTCAGGTTCCCTGGAACTGGAGTTACAGATGACTGTTAGCTGCCATGTGAGTGAATGGAACTTGGGTTGGCTCTTAACTGCCGAACCATATCTCCACCACCACCTCCTCAGCCTTGTTTTTTGAGATAGGGTCTCTCACTGAACCTGTGCTTATGGATTGGCAAGGTTGGTTGTCCAGTGAGCTCTAAGGGTCTCCAGTCTCCATATCCCCCAGTACAAGGGTTACATCTGTTTGATACTGTGCTTAGCTTTCACATAGGAGTTGGGGATCTGAACTCGGGTCCTCGTGCTTATGTGGCAGGCACTGATCCATCCCCAGCCCACTTTTAAATCAATTACAATCATGCTGAATTGCGGCTGGGGGCTAAGAGTACTGCCTGTTGTTTATTAACCACATTCTCTTCGCTAGGAACTTGACCACAGGCCCATAGCCATGATCTATTTTATTGCCAGGGTAAGTTTTATCATTCTCTTTTACAGATAAACAAACTGAGGATTTGTCTTGGCCCATTTGGAATCCTATAACAAAATGCCATAAACTTGGTAGCTTATAAGCAACAGGATTATATTTCTCTCAGTTCTGGAGGCTGGGAAATCCAAGATGAGGTGACAGCATATTCAGTATGTGATGAGGGCTGTTTTCCTGTGTCCTCACAAGGTAGAAGGAATGAATCCTCTAGAGTCTCTTTTGTTAAGGATACTAATTCCACCCTGGACAGCCCCAAAGGCCTACCAGCACTCAGAGAAGCAGATCCCAGCCTGATGTCTGTTCTGTGCAGGATCTAAGGATATTTTTAAGACCAGACACTCAGTAGAGGCAAGCTGCTAGGTATCAGTTGCTGGCCAGACACACATTAATGAAAACCGCTCACTAAGATTAACAGGCAGGGGTGGGAAGTAGGCGATCCAGCTCCGATCATGGCCCCTCTTGTAGACTCACAAAGGGATGGGGGCAGGGCAGGATGGCTGTCCTAAACTAGTCTCTTTGTGTTACACAGCCTATCCACCCTGAAAGCACATTGTCTTTAGGGTCAGCAACTGTTCACACTTTGACTCTTGTATTTGCCAGACAGGAGCGTGAGCATGTCCCTGTGCTGGCTGAGCACAGGGTGGGTGTAAGAGTAAGGGTCCGGAGAGCAAAATGCAATGCAAACCCCACTACCACACAGAACATTCTGCAGGCTTCGCAAGATGCTCACTGTCAAATCCTTTTGAGGCAGAAAGGCACATTCACACTGATAAACCCAAGGTCACAGCCTTTTCAAAGAAAGAAAGCTGTGACTGAAACAACTATTACGTCATTCGAAGCATCTGGTGTCCTTTGAGTCCTCTGGATCCCAGGTAACGGGGTCAGGGCTCACAGGCTCTGGGATTTCAAAGACCAACACTGACAACCACAAAAAAGGGGTAAAAGGGGGCAGCAGGCAAGCCTGAAAGGAAGTGGCTTTCCATCATGCACAGAGATCTCTGTAAAAGCCAGAGTGGCGAGCATGGGCTGCCAGGTGCTTTTAAAGTTTGCTGTCCTGGGGCTGGAGAGATAGCCTAGTGGTTGAGAGCACCAATTGCTCTTGCAGAGGACCCGGGTTCGATCCCCAGCACCCACATGGCGGCTGAGAACCATCTGTAACTCCAATTCCAGGAGAACTCCAGTTCCAGGGGAATCCGACCCCTCTTCTGACCTCCGTGGCATTGCACGACACAGGTGCACAGACCTACATGCAGACAGTACATTCATACACATAGAAAATAAATAAATAAATTAATTAATTAATTAATAAAATAAAATAAAGTTTGCTGTCCTTCAAAAGGGGGGAAAGGAAGCATCTACAGAACCTTGCACACACTGGGGAGGGGGATGCAGCCCTTAAGTTCAGGCATCCGTCCCTATTTTAGTTTGCTTTCTGTTGCTGTGATCAAACACTGAACAAAAGCAATTTGCAGGAGAAAGAGCTTTGCTTGGCCTTACAAATTACAGTCCATCATCCAGGGATGTCAAGGCAGAATCTTGAAGTAGGAACCTAGAGGCGGAAACTGAAGTGGAGAACGTGGAGGAAAGCGGCTCACTGGCTTGCTCTTCTGGCCTGTGCTCAGCCTGCTTTCTTTTTTTTTTTTTTAATTTTTATTTATTTCTGTATGTGTATGAATGTACTGTCTGCATGCAAGTTTGTGCACCCGTGTCGTGCAATGCCACGGAATTCAGAAGAGGGTGTCGCATTCCCCTGGAACTGGAGTTCTCCTGCAATTGGAGTTTCAGACGGTTCTCGACCGCCATGTGGGTGCTGGGGATCAAACCCGGGTCCTCTGTAAGAGCAGTCAGCGCTCTTAACCGCTAGGCCATTCCTCCAGCCCCCAGCCTGCTTTCTTATACAATCCAGACACTCCTGCATCAGGCAATAATCAAGACAATGCTTCACAGATAGGCCCACAAGGCCAATCTGCAAGAGGATGTTCCCGAATTAAGGTTCCCTTTTTCCATGTGTGTTGACAACTAAACCCAACCATTATAGACTGTGCCTGGAAGAAGCCCATGTATAAATTACTATTAACTATACACAGTCAAGCTTTGTGGCACTGAGGAAACTAACCTCTGGGCTCCTGCTGGGTGCCAGGTTTGACACAACACACACATAGCATTCTTCCTCCATCCTTCCAAGGGCCTGGCAGTAAAAGCCCCATGGGTCCCACTTTAGGAGTGCAAAAATGAGATTCAGGGAGGTTATAGAACCTGTCCAAGTGTTCTGCATGTGACAAACAAGGCATTTCCAGGATCAAGCAACACAGCCAACTCCAGATGGCCTGACACTGATGAAGCTAGGCCACTGTATCCAAGAAACCAGACTTTCACCACTTGAACATGGTGGTTTATGTCTGTAATCCCAGCACTCAAGAGGCTGAGGCAAAAAAGTCATGAGTTTGAGTCCAGTCAGGGTGACACAGTCGGTCCAAGGCCAATCTGTACTATGTAGGGAGACTTTGTATCTAAATAAATACTACATATTTCCAGATGTTTTTCCGAATTAGAACCCGAGGGTGGGGCTGAAAGCCTGTGTCTTTGAGCACCCCTAGGAGCTTTGACCTAGGAAGCATGACAACATAGCCTGAGCGCTGTCACTGGACCTTACCCAAAACAGTCAGATCTAAAAGGTCAGTAGGATGGGTGGGAGAGCGAAGGGAGCCGCCATTTACCCAGTGCTTTATGTGCGCAATCACATTTCATCCTTTCAACACCCTGATGAGGCAGATCTTCTCATGCCTGGATGAGATCTTCTCATTCCTCATACAAAGGAGGAAATTGAGACTTAGTAAAGTTAAACAATTAGAGAAAGGTTACATATCTAAAAAACACAAGGTCAGAACATGATCCAGGTCTGTCCAGCTCCAAAGCCACACCTTTCTGCTATTACACTGTTTGGCAGAGAGAAGTAGAACAGGTATCACTATAATCATCAAAAAAGGTATGGGGCTGGAGAGATGGCCTAGCGGTTAAGAGCACTAACTGCTATTGCAGAGGACCCGGGTTCGATTCCCAGCACCCGCATGGCAGCTAAGAACCGTCTTTAACTCCAGTTCTAGGGAAATCTGACACCCTCTTCTGACCTCCGCGGCGTTGCACGACACGGGTGCACAAACCTGCATGCAGACAGTACATTCATACACATACAAAATAAATAAATAAATAAATAAATAAATAAATAAAGGTATGGATGCCTATAGAGAAGACCCTGCCCCCAACAAATCACATCACAGAAATGGCTGCAGCCTGGAGGCACACACCTCCCCCTTGACCAGCCATCACTGAGCTCACCAAGCAGCACAGGAGCAGCCTAACAGTATAGCCCCAGCCAGCCCTGGAATGTCTATACTCTGACCCATGAGGGTAACACACAGATCCAAATTCAGAATCAAGGATGCCCTTAATAAAAAGAAGAGTAAAATAGCTGTTCACCAAGATCCAGCAAAGACTATATAACCCAGGGAAAGTGTAACTAAGATCCTCACCAAAGTGGGCACAAAGTTGAAGCTAAAGTTGCCATTAATGGTGCATTATCTTTGGACCTAAAGAATCCATTATCTGCAGCATGGTTCCTGTTCTCTCTCCCCTCTGTAGCGATAGTGAGGACTGTTACATAACAGATTGGCCAGCTACCAGCTCCTCCTGTCCTTTCTCTGTAGTTGGCATTAATCTCAAATGACGGCCTCCTGACTGACCTCTGGTCAGCACTGTGCCTGTAACCCTTAACCACAGGCATCTTGCCTATAACTGCTGGAAGGCAAGATGAGTGGGTTGAATACAGTGCCAAGCACAGGCTGTGTGCACACCCATAGAAACAGCAGTGTGGTGGTGTTCTACTGCCAAAAAATAAGACAGGGGGCTGGAGAGATGGCTCAGCAGTTAAGAGCACTGGCTGCTCTAGCAGAGGACCTGGGTTCAGATCCCAGCACCCACATGGTGGCTAACAACTGTCCATAACTCTAGTTCCAGAGAATCCAATGCCATCTTCTGCCCTCCATAGGCATTTCATGACACATCCGCAATTACATACATGCGTACATGCAGGCAATACACTCACACGCATAAAATAAAAATAATAAATATTTTTGAAAACAAGTCAGAGTCAGCTACCATTTGAGTTTGTACTATGTGCCAAGCACCATTCCAAATGCTCTACTACCCTGTAAGTTTGAACTTTTTCAGTGTGAAAACAGATACAGAAAGGCTAACTTCACTGCTGAGGGCACTCAGTTATACACCTCCTCAGCCTGCCACTTCAGCAGGTCACGCTGAGCAGCCCAAACTCCAGCTCAGCATTTTACTAGTTGTTTCTCTAGATGAGCTCTTTAAATCTTTCTGGGCCCATTACATGGCCTGAAAGATGGGATAACAACATCTACATCTTTTGGGGTTATTCTGAGGATTAGAGATAAGTACTTACAAAGAAACCACAGTTGGTCTGAAAGAATGAGAGCACAGTCACTGAAGTACTTGTTATGAGGATCTGAGTTCAATCCCCAGAACCCAGGTCAGAAAGCTGGGGGTGGATACAAACTTGTAATCCAGTGTTGGGGAGACAGAAACAAGTGGACCCTTTGGGACTTGCTGCCCCGCCAACCTAGTGTACTTGGTAAGCTCCAAGCCAGTAGAAGACCGTATCTCAGAAAATACACACAAACACAAACACACACACACACACACACACACACACACACACACACAAAACAGAGCCCAGTGTTTCCCCTGTCCATTTCTTTACTTGCATGTTTCACTGAGTGTGGGAGGCTCTGTGATAGACAGGAAACAGAAGGAGAAAATGAAAAATATGATGGCTGTGTCTGGTCCACTGCCTGGGAAACATCACACAGTAAGGACAGTGTTGTCACGGGACATCATCGGTGCTCAGATGAGAACACCTGAGAGCAAGAAGAGATGGATGGAGTTCTCAAGGGTGAGTGAGGCAGGCCGGGTTGTTCCATTCTATCAGTTGACCAGGCCTCATCTCGAGGTATCATCCTTAACCCTGTTCTCACATCTTATATCCAACCTTTCAGAAAACACCATTTCACCCTGAAATTGTATCCACAGCACAACTTGGTACAGTTTCCACCTATCTAAGAGACAGCAGAGGAGATGGGAGGGGTGAGATATTTACACAGTTAAAAGATAAAGTCTAACTCTAAAGAGTCACCCACGTGGGAAGGAAAGAGAAGGAGCTAGAAGCTGGGTTTCTTTTAATACAATTGTTTAATAGATTTAAATATGAAACTATGTATATAATTATTCTACATCATAATAAATGTAAGTTGTAAAGTAACTTCCCAAAACTGAAAGTACCATGTGACAAATGAACTCCATTATCCTAGGCTAGGGTTGATATAATCATGCAGAGAAACTATCCCAAGAGTCATTAAGATATAAATAATTTGCTAAAGTGAAATCCACTGAGCTCCTCCCAAAGAATAGGAAGCAGTTTAACTCTCTTGAGTAGAAGTACTATTGTCAGTCTGTGGCTGTAAAAGGAAGTGCATAAGTTATATTGTTACAATTGACATTCGGGATATGGGGCAGAGAAGAAAGCCGTATCATTGGGTATCCATGAGATTGTTTATGCTTGAAAAATTATTTGTAGTTCTGGCCACTAAAATGGACTAGACAATGCTACCCAAGAGCAATGAGCCCCACTTACATCGAGATCATGGTCCCCAAACATCAACTCCCTCTATAAGGAACCAGGGCTCTTTGAAAACATGGCTGGTCCCCACACGTGCAGCAGGTGCACAAATGGAGGAACAGTACAAAGGCATCCAGAGCCAGCATAAGGGGCTCTGACTGACCAACGGTGGATCCTTTGAAGCATAAATGGAGCTGCTAACCGAGGTTGGTTAAAATGTGTTTTAAAACACGAGATCATGATAATAGTAAGAGAAAGGAACCCTATCAGTGACCCTTGGAGAAGGCTGGGAAACTCAGTTTCTAATTTTTGAAACTGTAAAAACAAAGAGGCCTTTGCCCTGCCGTGGCTGTATCAGCATCCCAGGGAAGCAAACACCTGAGGAGAGAAGACCTCTTCCTTATTGCAGTATGCCATCTGCCCCACTTCCCTTCCTGCTGCTGGGACGGAGTACCCTGACCAAAAGCAACAGATGGGAGAAAAGAGTTATTTTTAGCTCACGAGCCCAGGTTACAATCCACTGTTTGGGGGATATCACAGCCAGTGGTAAGAGCCCGAGACAGCTGGTCCCAACACATTCATGCTCAGGAGTAGGAATGACTGCATGTATGGCCACTTGTGCTTAGCAAAAGAAGCTCCGGCCTAGTTGTCCAGATATCCACACTCACTCCGTACAGGTCTTTATTTAAATGTGTCTTTTCGCAGAGGCCTTCAAGATCATCCTACATAAAGCAGCAGCCCCAATATCCTCATACTATTTTTCTTCTTCATGGTAGGTGTGTGTGTCTATGTGTCTGTATGTCTGTGTCTGTGTATGTAGCATATGTTTGTGGGAGCACATGTGTGCATGTATGTAGACAGGTGCACTTACCTGTGTGTACATGGGTGTAGGCCAAAGGTCAACCTCAGATTTCTTCTTCGGCCACTTTCTACCTTATTGTTGGACACAGGGTCTCTGACTGAACCTACAGCTCGCCATTTCAGCTTGACTGGCTGACAAACAAGCCCGCTGGGATCCACCTCTCTCTGACCCTCAGTACTGAGGCTACAGGTTCAGGCCCCCATGCCCAGCATTCTTATACATGGGTGAGGGGGTGTGAAGTCAGGTCCTCACATTGGCACACTGGTGCTTTACCCACTGAGCTATCTCCCCAGCTCAAGCCTTTGTACTTTCTAATACTGATTTTCTTTTTCTGTCTGGATATACTAGATAAGACAGTCTATAAAAGGAGAGTTTTATTTAGCTACTATTATGTCCCAGAGTGCCTGACTGAATAAATATTGCTAATTTCTACCTTAAGTTCAGTTAAAATTAGTCAGCAATACTGTGCACAAAGTGCGGAGCAGAGGGAGGTGGGGTTAGCAAGACCTGTGCTGGGGGGGCGGGGAGAGAGAGAGAGAGAGAGAGAAATTTCTAATAGGTTCTGTGAATTTTAAAGCCACCACAAGGATACTAGCAATTTGACATCAAAGTAATTATTAGAAAAGAAGCTGTTTGAGAATTAAGACATGCTCTTCTGTTTTGTGTTTTGTTTGTTTGTTTGTTTGTTTTGAGACAAGGTGTCCCTAGTAGCCCCAGCTAGCCTCTCTATATAGACCAGGCTGGCCGCAATCTCACAGAGATCTGCCTGCCTCTGCCTCCCAAGTGCTAAGATTAAAGGCATGCGCCACCATACCTAGTTAAGGCTTGGTCTTGATTAGCAAGCAAGCCCCACAGTGTGCAACCTCCCTGTGGGTTGTTGGTTAAGGGGGCTCCTGAGGACCCCAAAACAATCCAGACTATTGCCACTGCTGTGGCTGCCCTCTAGATATGTAAGATTCTACTAGTGAAGACACCACACACTGGCTGCAGGACGTAGGAAAAACAAGCTGAAACTGAGCTAGATACTTCCTGCCTGCTGCCTGCTGCCTGGCCTTTCTAGTGCTGAGAAGCTCAGGCAGGCTGCTGTGGACCCTACCTGCTACACTCTTGACTGGCCAGGCAAGAATGCCCATTGGTGTAATAGTGGCAAGTCTGTTATAGGCATAACTAAATGCCCAGCCAAGCCAGAGGGAACACACATCTGATTCTGTAAACTCAGTCAAAAACCTGTAATTGGGAAGATTGTGGACCCTGGAGAGAGGGGGAAAAACTAGTAATGTTGTTTTGCATACTGGTCATGCTATGCTTGTCAAACTACCTTCTAAATGCTTTTGTTTATGACCATAGATCAGTGCTTCTGTTAGTTTTTGTCAGAGGCTTTTTTTTTTTTTGGTCTTTTCGAGACAGGGTCTCCCTGTAGCCCCAGCTGTCCTGGAACTCGCTCTGTAGACCAGGCTGGCCTTGAACTCACAAAGATCCACCTGCCTCTGCCTTCCGAGTGCTAGGATTAAAGGCGTGCGCCACATGCCCGGCTAAGAGGCTTATTTTTAAAGTAGGCAAAAGTTACTACAGAGACTAATAACTGATTAAAGTGCTGAGACTGTCTGTTGGAGGCTAAGCATAAAGAGAACATCTGTATAACCTCCAAGGCTCTGGTAACATCATGGCAAAGCAGGAATAAAGAATGTAAGAGGAGCCAGGGGTGGCAGATTGTGGAACTCAGCAACTATGATTATCAGCACAAGACCTGCTCAAGACTGGGCCCATCAGTGAGTGTCAACGAGGCAGGATCAGGAGACCCCATTATTCCTGATGTAAGTACAGTTAGTGTGGCTGGGGAAGGCAGAGACAATTTCTTCAGTGATACCACTGATAAAGTAGCTGTACTTCTGAAGAACCCCTCACCCATGCTCCTGGAAGCAACTCTAATTAAACTCAGTGGATCATAGAGACAAAGAGAAGAGGAGGGGAGGGGAGGGGAGGGGAGGGGAGGGGAGGGGAGGTGGAAGGTGGGGGATGGTAGTGGATGGGAGTGGCGTGGATGGAGGGTAGGTCGGGAGCTAGCATACTGAACGAATGGAAAGAGGACTGGGAAGAAGGGGGGATCAGAAAGGGTTATGAGGTTAAATAGACCAAAATACATTGTATACATATATGAAGAAGTAAAAATAAAAACCATTCTATATAGCTAATATCAGTTAATTAAAAAAAATTTTTTTAAATCAGCCCTGATCTTATGGCCTAGGAGGCTGCAGGACACGAATGGGAAGATACAAAGACATCCAGGAGTTGCCCTTCTCCACATCCTCCACCAGGGCCCCAGCCAGGCCATTTCCTCTCTGAACCCTCAATACCAGTCAGCACCTCATTCCAGGCCCTTGCTATGTCTACAGACCCCACCCCTCACTGATACCTCAGTCTAGGCCCGTCCATCTCTACACCCACTCCCAGCTGGTAGCTTCATTCCCGTCATGTCTATCTCTAGCCTCTAATTGATCCTCTGGAATTTTCCAGAAAATTCCAGGGTGCATCCACCCTTCCATCCAGCCCTTTGCTCTAGTCCCAGGGCAAACTTGGGATTCTTTGCCTAGCCCATTTTCGCCCTTTCCTCTGGGACTTCCCACATCGTGTGCACCCAGCAACATCCTTACTGTATCCTCTCTAGCAACACTTCTGCATGTTACATGCCTTACATTGTGACACTGTGAGAGACCTTACCACCTTGCCAAAGGCTGTCAAGCTTAAAGGTTTTTGTCGTCTATGTAATAGTGCCTCTGTCAAATGCAGTTATATTTTATATTTGCACTCTTCCTGTCTGCATCAAATATTTTGCAAGTATAATCCCTGTCTGGGATGCTTCCTTTTCTTTTGACACAGTTTTGTTACTCCCTTCTTAAAATGTGATAGTGACATTACCCTAACAACCAAATTGCCATGTTTTTCTCAGTTATGTAGTCAGAGAGATTCAAATTTCTCATGGCAAATGAACAGATACAGGCATAGGAGATGACTTGGTTAATTTATATAATGGTTTTAGTTGTCTCTCTTCATCCAAATACTTCTTATTTTAAAAAGGTCACAAGAACAATCCATCCATAAAGATTTTCCAGGCTCTGCCTTCAATGTGCTATGATCAATCACAAGACAGCATTAAAGACTAAAGCTTGAGGGAAAACATTAGATAATCCCAAGGCATTGTGGTATGTGGGGCATTCAGGAAAGGTTGGGATGAAACAGAATTTGCAGTTATTTCCTTGAAGGTTTAAATAATATTCGGGAAAGAAACAACTCTAAGCCATTATTCTAAAGATGACAGTGATAGTTTGGAAGATGTTCAAACGCTCTGTTTTTCAGACGTCTCAACTGCTTGCATAGTAACAACTGGATAGACTACAGACTTTCACCTGCTATGTTGTGACCTTGGGCAAG
Organism: Rhizomys pruinosus; assembly: GCA_009823505.1. Lineage (NCBI taxonomy): Eukaryota > Metazoa > Chordata > Mammalia > Rodentia > Spalacidae > Rhizomys > Rhizomys pruinosus. The sequence goes on along the minus strand of VZQC01013930.1, from coordinate 849,395 downwards.
TTAGTTAACCCTTTGGAGTCCTGTGTCCTCACCCATAAAATGAGCATACTCATGCACAGTTCATAAAACTGGAAAAACTGACGTGAAATGATGTTTATCATTTTATAAACAAAAGATAAGGCATGGCTGCTTTATCTTGATTAATTCCAAGGGGCAACACAATCCGGAGACAAAGCTCTTCCCAGAATCCCCAAGCTTCAGTGTTCTACCTTCAAGTCTGTTCATTTTGCTCAGCTGTTGTTTATATTGTACTGAGGAACACATCAAAAGGACTTCTGCCGGGCGTGGTGGNGAGTTTTCCCTCCAAGGAGAGAGCTAATATCCAAATAGATTTGGGATATACAGACTATATGGGCTGCCATGCTGCCCCATTATCTCCAAGTAGTGAGGGTAGTGATGTTGGTCCCAACTTTACCGACCCCAAATTTCCCTGAGCGATGAAGCGACATCCCAGGTCAATGATTCAAATACATGAGGAAAACTGCTACCATTCTTAAATAGATGAGGCTCTTTGCCATCTTATTTGATGTCAGGACAAATCTGACTTTTATTATTGACACTTCCGAGAGTTTCTCACATTCCCATTCAATTAATTAGACATTATAACTTTGAACAGGAAGTGTTGTTTAAGTAGGTTGTTATGAGCTCAAGTTGAAGGGCATTGTATTTTTTTTTTTTCTTTTCTATCTTTTCGAGGACAGGGTCTCCATGTAGCCCCAGCTGGCCCTGGAACTCACTATGTTGGCCTTGAACTCACTCTAGTCTGGCCCTGAACTCACAAAGCTCCTCCTGACTCTGCCTGAAAAGGCTTGTCTTTATCCTCTGGATTGTGAGCTGGATCAGAACAAAAAAAACGGTGACCAAATTATTTTGTTCAAAGGGTTTATCTATTCCTTGTTCCATTCTTGTAAGCAGTGGCTTTGGAAGTTTTTTTAAAAGTGTCTTCCATTACATTTGTTTATTTGTGTGGATGTGTTTGGGTGTATGTGCCATCGTGGCACACATGTTGGTCAGCAGGGATAAATTTTCTGAGGATTTGGTTCGTCGTTCCCTTTGTGGTTTACTGCGAGGATCAACCTGGCTTAGGGCGATTCGGTCAGTTCAGGCTTGGGTGTTGGGCACAGTTCCTCCATCTGACGCCCAACCTTGGCCAGCCCATGATGAATTTCATTTTGTTTGAAGAAACTGAGGCACACGCATGGCCTGTGGGAGAGTTGGAATTTGGCTCTGAGTTGGTGTCATACCAAACTGGAGGTCTTAATTTGCTTGATGCCTTGTGTTCATTAAGTTTGTGGGGATGGATGTCTTTTGGAATCTCTTAGCATGTCCTGGGATCTCGTGTCAGGCCTGTTGCTAGAGATCATAGCCTCTGATGGTAAACAGACTTTTCTAGACTTTTATTGGTCAGTAGATTTGCTTTTAAAACTTTATGCTTCCTTCTTCAATATGGAGGATGAGTTTTGCATACAAATAATATGACAACCTGTATGAAGAAAATATGTATCCTATGGTAAACTGAGTTTTCTGACTATAGTTGTTTTGACAAGAGAGTATCCCCCAGATGCTCCAGAATATTATGCACACTATGTTTTCCGCAGTTTGTGGTACTGTTTGGGGGACTTTTTGGGTCATGAGAACTCTTAGAGAAGGGTGACTCCATATTCTAGACAAAAAGCAAGTCCACTGAGGAGGCAGGCTTTTCATTAGTTCATAGCTATACCTGCACCGCTTTCAGTTCTGTTTCACTTGCGGTATCTGGTGCCATGCTTCGTAGTGCAAGCACTTTAGCTTCTGCACTATCCCCCCCTTCCACCAACGCCTCCTTGCATGGTTGGACATCCCTCTGGAACGTTAAGACCCAATAACTCTTCCATCGTAAGTTCCCTTGGTTATGGTGTTTTTCTACACAGTACCTTAGAAAAGTAACCTAAATACCCAATCTCAAGTCAAAATTATGTAGTCTACAAAATGGACACTGTAGTGCTAGATATTTCAGAATAGTAAGCAGTTGTCTGGGGAGATGTAGAGGGATGTGAAAGAATGGTGTCCATTCAGTTCGGGTTGACGGCATTTAAGGTAGGGTCTCCTGGAAGGCAGGAAGAATCTGATTATACAAAGAGGCAGGAAGAGTTTCCTAGAAGGGATGGCAAAAAGAGGGCTGGCAAAGATGGGCTCCATGGTTAAGAGCACTGGCCTTCTCGGTAGTAGAAGACCTAGTATCAAGTCTCCAGCACAGTCACATGGAGAGACTCGCAACTGCCCATAGCTCCACTTCCCGCGATACGTGACCTTCTCCTTGCTCTCCAGCCTCATGCAATCAGTTGTGTGTACAGGCTGCATGGAACAGACAGGCAGGCTTCATCCACATAAAACGGAGTAAATTTGACAAAAATTCTAAAAAAGAATAAATAGGGGCTGTAGAGATAGCCTAACGGTTAAAGTGCCCCAAAACTGCTCTTGCAAGGGGGGGGGGAGGACCCCCTGGGTTCGATCCCCAACACCCACATGGTGGCTGAGTAACTCCAATTCCAGGAAAACTCCAGTTCGAGGGGAATCCAAGGCCCTATTCTGAACTCCTCCAACATTTCAGGACATGTGGGCAATACACTGGTACACATAAAAAAAAAAACAAAAAAAAATAATAAAATAAAAAAGAATAAATAGCAAAAACAAGTACCAAGAGAGGAAATGGGAAAGAGATAAGGAATTCAGCTCATTTTAGAACCCATATATTAGCCGGGCGTGGTGGGCAAGCCTTTAATCCTAGCCACTTGGGACGGCAGAGGCAGGGGGATCTCTGGTTCAGCCAGCCTGGTCTACAGAGGAGAGTTCCAGGCCAGCTTGGGCGCTACAGGGAGACCCTGTCTCGAAAAGACAAAAAAAAAAAAAAAAAAAAACTATATATATAGCTATATCTTTATAGATATGTATTTTTAGACAGGTCTCCCTTCTAGTCCCAGGCTGGCCTGGCGCTCACTCTGTAGATCGGCTGGCCTTGAACTCACCAGAGATACACCTGCCTCTGCCTCCCGTATGCTGGGATTAAAGGTGTGTGCCACCACGCCCGGTTTTTTGTTAAAAAACTTATGTGGTTAGAAGCTGGGTGGCGATGGGAGGGAGGATGATAGGCGCAGTGCAGCGATACCTTCCACCTCTAAGACCAATTCAACACCTAGTGGAAGCTGAGATTAGATGCGTCATGCGTGTCAAAACCTTCTGCAGGGGGGACAGTCGGGGGGCAGCGTGAGCAGGAGCGGCGGGCAAGGAGTGGCGGGGGTGTTTCCTGGCGGTACGGGTGGCTGTTGCTCTCTGGGGGTCTGTTGGGGGAGGGGGTGGTGGGGGCTGGGGCTTGAGTGAGGGGGACCGGTAGAGGGGGGGAAAGCATTCAGGAGTCACTTTGAGAGTCCTTTTGGGACTCGGGTACTTTAATGTAAAGAATGTAGTGGGGTTTTCAGTATTGGTAAGTTTGTAAAATATGTGTAGAATTTGTCCACTTAAAATTCCCATCAAGGGGCTGGAGAGATGGCCAGCGTTTACGCGCACCGGCACTTGTTGCTCTTGCAGCGGACCCGGGGTTCGACCCAGCACCCACATGGCGGCCGTGAAACCGTCTGAAAAACTCCAATTCCAGGAGCAACTCCAGCTCCAGTGAATCCGGACCTTCTTCTGACCTCTCCGCTGCCATTGCACGGACACGGGTGCACAACCTTGCATGCCGACAGTTAATTCATACACATACAGAAATTAATAAAAAATTTAATAAAAAAAAAACCATTCCAACAGTTAGTGGGTTGGAAATTAATTATATAAGAATCTTAAATCTAGAATTTATAGAAAACAGGAGGATCCTCAAAATGTGCTCTGTTGACAGAGGAGTTGGGCAGTGCTGGAAACAATGGCAGATTCTTTTATTTACAGAAGCTGCAGCCTCACAGATGTGCCTCCATTGGCTGTTGTCCATCAATAACTAGCAGACTGGTACTTCGGGCACTCGGGTTCTTAATTTAATGTTAATTCAGCTGTTCGTATTAAGGATTTTGACATACCAACAGGCTCTCTAAAACAAGCAAAATGAATACAAGCCTAAAAATGAATGGTAGGAATTTTAAAGTACATTCTGAACTTGCTACTTGTAGTGGCTCAGCAGAAGTCCTTTTGTTTTTTTTTTTTTTTTTTTTTTTTTTTTTTTTTTTTTGGTCTTTTCGAGACAGGGTGCTCCCTGAGTCCCAGCCGTCTGGAACCCACTCTGAGGACCAGGCTGGCCTTGAACTCACAAAGTATCGCCTGCTCTCCTTCCCGGTGCTAGTATTAAAGGGGTGCTACCTGGCGTGTGGCGCACTCCTTTAATCCGTAGCACTCGGGAGGCAGAGGGCATTGAGGCAGGCAAGAGATCTGGTGAGTTTGCAAGGCCAGCCTATGCGTTCTACAGAGTGTAGGTTCCCGGACAGCTGACACTGCAGGGAGACCCTGGTTCTCAAAACAAGACCGCGGAAACTAGAAGAAAAAAATACCCAAAAAAAAAGAAAGAAACGAAGGTCATACGTCGTCTGTGCTGAGCCCCTACAAGTAGCAAGTTCAGAATGTACTTCGTAAGGACAAAATTGTACTCCACTAGACCTGTGTGCCACAGTTGTCTTGCTCAGAGCATATACTAATGAGCCTCGAATTTGTCTCTCCAGTTGTATTCGTTGTGTGGCTCTCCTTATATAAACCAGCAGTCGCTCGTGTCATGGTGTGGTGTACACATAATAAGCGCTTATTGATCACATCGCACCGACGAGGACTCGAACTCTTACATGATAAGGCATTTAGATAGATGACACACCATGGATAGCGGCGAGGAGCTTGCCTGGAGTTGGCTTCCATGACCAGTTTGGACCTGGCCGAATTACGCAGTATCTGCCTTTAGGTTTATGATATAGAGACTACATTCTGCTCGCGACATGTGGTGATGTGTCTAACTCATAAACTCGTGAAGGAGGCATGCAGTCGTGTCTGTAAAGTAAAGGAGAATATAACATGCCATCTTGTGCTTTGTCTTTACGCTATCGCTCAGCTCGTCCATATATTCCTCTCTTCTGTCAACATGTGCAGATCAGGTTTTTGAGGATCCTCCTGTTTTCTATAAATTCTAGATTTAAGATTCTTATATAATTATTTAATTTCCAACCCACTAACTGTTTGAATGGGTTTTAAGTGGACAAAAGTATTACAAATATATTTACAAATATTATGACCAATTACTGAAAGACAACCACTACATTCTTACAGTTCAATAAGATTTACCGCAGAGTCCCCAAAAGGATACGGTGACTGACACATGCGTGCTAAATACTTTGATGAGTTTAACCACAATCTCAAGGGTAGCGAAATTCCTTCAAGTGTATAAACTGTCACCTACCCGCTCGATCCTCTCAACGGTGGCAAGGCATACTAGAGGATCACGCTCTTGCTGCCAAAAGATGTGTTTCTCCGAAACTGATAGATAGCTTTTGACAAGCATGACTGGTGACATACTATTCGTCGATGGCTTCTCACTGTATCGAGTTTTGTGATTGGCTCTTGAGAGGTTAGGAGGTAGTTAGTCTGTTTTTGCTTAAATGACCTGTCTGTGAGTAGCGCTGCCATACCCATAGATTTGCAATAACTTCATAGGCTCGTAGAAACACTGATAGGGTTAAGAAGGACCGGGTCACTTAATTAGTCATTGATATTTGTCTCTCGTTGTCTCGTATGGTGGGCTGTGAGTGGCAGTCACGACGATTTTAGTTATTCGGCTAGCATATATCGGGTCAACGGGCAGAGGCAGGTGGACATCTGGTGGTAGTTGCAAGTCCCAGCACTGATCTATCGGTGAGATTGAGACTGCCCACAGCTCAGGCAGTCTGGGACTAAAAGGGAGATCCCGTCTGCCACAATAAGAATATAACATTTTAAATATATTAATAAACTATCAAGATATAATATATGTATAGTAATACTATAGGTACTCTCGTAGTTTCTATTTATTTTTTTTTTTTATTTTTGGGTTTTTTTTTTTTTTTTTTTTTTTTTTTTTTTTTTTAGCCCCAGCTGGCCTGTAAGTCACTTCTACTTACTGTGTAAGACCAGGCTGGTCTTAGATAACCTCTACCTACCACCTAATCCCCATATACCTGTACTCTCTCTTTGCCTCCCTCAATGGTGCCCTTATACACCCTCAGGACTGTGTATGAACCACGGCTCCACTGCCCCACCACGCCTACTTCCCCTTCCCTCTGCGTCGTATTCATCCCATATGAGTGTGCCTCACTATGTTTGCTCTCTAAAAATCGAGCCTGAGTCGTCTCAATTATCTCTTTTTAGTCCTCATTTCCCCTTCCGTCACTCTTCTAGTAGGTACTTGTTTTATGTGCCTAGTATGTTTATAATTTCTTAGTTTTCACGTATTCGTCTATTTATTTTTATTGTTATAAGCCGTATTAGACTGTGTGCATTTAGGTTTGTGCACCCTGTTTGCAAGTGCCGCTACGAATATGGTCAGAAGAGAGGTACATTCGGACATAATCGTCACAGAGAACCTTGGAGGTACGTATGGAGTCTTACTCGAGCGCAAACCATGGTGCTCTGTCTCCGCGGATCAAAACCAGCGGTAACACGTCTGCAAACAGCCCATGAACAATGTCTTAACACCCCGGCAAGAACCGAATAGTATCATGGCCAATCTCTGACAGTCCACGTCTTCATGTTGATTAATATTTTGCAACATTTTGTTACTCGATTTGTTATATGTGTGTATGACTCTGCATGTATGGGTATGATGGTCGAGCTCATGTACACACAATGATTGCATGGAAGGCTGGGATGAGCAAAGGAGAAGGTCATAGTATCGCGTGGTAATATGGGAGCTATGAGGGCAGTTGCGGTAGAGTCTCTCATGATGACTGTGTCGTGTGAGACTTGAATACTGAGGGTCTTCTATCTACCCGAGAAGCCAGTCTGCGTCTCTAACCATGGGAGCCCATGTCTTTCCAGCCCCTCTTTTTGCCAATCACCTTCTAGGAAACTCTTCCTGCCTCTTTGTATAATCAGATTCTTCCTGCCTTCCAGGAGACCCTACCTTAAATGCCGTCAACCCGAACTGAATGGACACCATTCTTTCACATCCCTCTACATCTCCCCAGACAACTGCTTACTATTCTGAAATATCTAGCACTACAGTGTCCATTTTGTAGACTACATAATTTTGAACGTTTGGTTGTATATTTTGGGATGAAAATTAGGTTACTTTTCTTACAAGGTACGTGTGTTAGAAAAACACCATAACCTAAGGGAACTTACAAGATGGAAGAGAGTTAATTGGGTGCTTACAGTTCCAGAGGGGTCCGAACCATGGCAAGGCAGGCGATAGTGGTGGAGGAGGGGATAAGTGTACCAGAAGGTAAGAGTGCTTCACGTATTCGAGGCAGGCACCAGAAGCCAAGTGCACGGATCTGAGACGGTGAGGTATAGCTCAGAACTAATCGAACTAGCCTGCCTCAGTGACTTCGTTGTTCGATCTAGTATGCGGTCACACCTTGCCTCAAAGATTCCAATGCCCACCCAAAACCCTCCAATCAGTACCACAAAACTGCACGGAAACAAGTGTCAAATCATTCGTGGAGCAAGTCTAGCGGGGAAGTCTCTCTTTCAATAACAACTATAGTCGGGAAAACCCAGTTTACATAGGGATACAGTATTTATGTCATAATCAGTTGTCGATGTATCCTTTTGTATGCAACACTCATCCTCCATATTGAAGAAGGAAGAGCATAAAGTTTTAAAAGAAATCTACTGACCAATAAAAGTCTAGAAAAGTCTGTTTACGCAATCAGAGGCTATGATCATCTTAGCACACAGGCCTGACACGACGATCCCAGCGACAATAGCTAGAGATTCCAAGAAGACATCCATCCTCGCCCCAAACTTAATGAACACAAGGCATCAAGCAAATTAAGACCTCCAGTTTGGTATGACACCAACTCAGAGCCAAATTCCAACTCTCCCACATGCCATGCCTGTGCCTCAGTTTCTTCAAACAAAATGAAATTCCTCATGATGGCCGGCAAATGGTTGGGCGTCAGAGTCGGAGGAACTGTGCCACCACGTCCACCAAAGCCTCAAACTGACTGAATTCTGCCCCACCAGGATGCAATCTCGATAAGTAAGGGAACGACTGAAAACAAATCCTCAGAAAATTTATCCCTCGCGAACCAACATGTGTGCCACGAGCTCCGTGTCGACAAGAAGTTACACCATAACACGCAAGGTCTGCCCCACCCTAAGCGAAAGTATACCACCACCAGTGCCTCAACTATTACTCCTGCTATTATGAAGCATCACCTTTTACTACAACCTCAAGACACCGACATTCCAGATAGAGCAAAATGCCATCCGCTCGTACAGTAAGGTCGGATAAACAGAAGAGAAATAGCGATGAAAACAACCTTATGGACAAGTGTGTTGGAAGCTCATCCATTTTGTTATTTATGGTTCTCCGTTCTTCCTCGCGTAGGGCTTCACACTCCAGCAGTACGTTAATCCAATGCACCCCTGCCTGTTCATGGCGATAGGCGGAGGATCCTGTGTGTGAGTCTCGAGGCCAGGCCTCGTCATACGAGAGTCGAGTCACGGTTACCCAGCTGGGCTACATAGGGAGACCCTGTTCTCGAAAGAGTCCTCAAAAAAAAAAAAAAAAAAAAAAAGACCATGGCCTTTCAAACTTGAGACCCACTTAGTAAGCAATCCTACGTTATAGCAAACTTCGCTAAAGTGTGCATTTGTGAAAGTTGTTCAATCTAGTTTATGGGTGAAATGTTGAGTAAGTGAACTCTTGTGAAGTGGTCAATAAGACCATCTCTTTGCAGATCTGTTAGTCTGAACATGGCAAAGTAGCAGTGGCCAGCGTGAGCCTCGTCTGACATTGTAATCGCATTCGGGTTGGCAGTTATTCTCTCATGAGTTATGATGCCGTGAGCGCTTGCGGAAGTGTCGGCTGTACACTCTCTCAGGAAATTTGGGCTGTAAACTATGGCGGTGAGACCGAAGCGTCAGTTCTAGCACGACAGGCTGGCATCCTATTGGAGAGGGATAACCTGGTGCTGAGGGGCGAAGTGGCAGCCAGTGATGTCTTGTTAGTAGTCCGGCACGATCTATCTTGGCTATGTACTCTCGTCCTTGGTAGGGAATACTCATGGATGGTTTGCCGCAAACGAAACTATATATGTCGCTGCTAGTGCCGCCTGTGGAGTCGACGATGATTGTGTCCGACCTCATCGTTCAAGTAGACCGTTGTCATCGTTGTGTACAGAGGGAAAAAAAAGTAACTCCATGGATAACACACTCATGCCACAACAGTCTGTGGTCTTGATGACCAATTTAGAGATAAACCTACCATTAATAGGATTTAGGCGCAACAAGTTTCTTACAAGTACCATATTATATCTGGAGAAGTCTTCTGACGAGTATTTGGCGTCCTAGCGTCATTAAGTTGCCCCCAGACTGGTCACAGCTCCCCCCGATTGGCCGTGCTACATCTACCAGAAGGGACTTCCAGAGTTGTCGGATCACCAGCACCCGAGCAAATTCGTGGCCGAGATCGCGAGAACCGTGTCTCTGCACAATTCTCCTCACATTATCCAGGCGCCTGTCCAGACTCCAAGTTTCTGCGCACCGCGGCCATTCCGACACTAGATAAACTCAGCAGAGCCGTATCTTCTGACCTCGCTCGCGGCTTCCGCTCACGTTGCACCGACTCACGCGTGGTGCACAATCTGCAGCTCTCGCTAGAATGCTTAGAGTACATCTACATGCCATCTCATCACATGTTACAGGTAAAGTGACACATAAACTGATTAATAAAAATACGAAGTCTCCGTTAAGCACGCACCCACTAAACCTATACTATTGCTAACTGCGGGAGTTGGTGCGTCGCGGTAAGATTACCGATAGGATGTTACTAAGTGTTCTATTACGTCGTGACCGACAACCCTTGCAAGCCTCGCCATGACCAAGCGCAAAAAGCCTAGTAACTGCAATTTCAGAGTTTCCAAAAGATGCGCAGTCTCCACGACAATAGTACAGATCTGTTCTAGCGTTCGATATGTCACACGTGCTGACCGTCCTGTATTTCTAGATTGCCGTAATGAACGATAGCTGCAGTATTCAGTTGTGAAGTCAAGAAGGAAGCATTGAGTTATTCCTTTCGTACATCCCAGCCGTGTTCCCTACGCTGACACTAATATCATTCGAAGCACTCCCTTAGCCACCTCTCCTATCGTTTCCTTCACGCCCTTCCCACACCGGATGCGTCGTATAATAGACTACGAACGCCCCTCTCCCGTCGGTCTTATTACATGCTGCCCGTTCATAACCTACGCGCCCGTGGTCTGGCCGTTCATCTCCCGTGCTAGTCCTCAATGAATCCCGACGCGCCTACCCTGCCAGTTCCTCCCTTGGCAACCCTATCACTCTCTATGATCGTTATCATTCGCGGAGGTCCCCTTCCGCTTCCGGCGATTCAGTTGCCTCTACCCGTCCCCGAGAAGCCGTCTTCCCTCGTGTCTAGACTGACTGGCTGATGTCAGTCCCTGCTCCGCCTCCAAATCGTTCCGTTCAGCCTCCCCGCCACCTTTCCCCTAGCCCTGCACTGTGCATCACAGATCCCTCTCCCTACCCTTATTCGCCTATCACACATACTCTCCCACGCGTTCATGCCGCAGAGATATCCCTCCAACATGCGGATCTGCCGTACCCCCAGTTGTCCGCGCATCCCAGGAAGCACACGTCCGAAATTCTTTCACACATTCAGCTGCGCGCGGCTTCACTGTCAATAGGTAAAGTCCGTACCCTATAAGACAGCGGAGATCCCCGTCGCCCGGTCACATTTCTTCCGGTTACCTCGCGCCCTCTTCACCCTCTACTCGCATGGGCGGCATATCTACTATCAGCAAGTTCGCCAGCTCCTTGGCCAATTTTTCCATTCAGCACACCGCGCTCTCTCTCTTCGCCTGCTAATTAAATACTCAGTACCTCCCCTCATATCTTCCACTTCAGATCCCCACTCTTCCCGTCCTAACCTGCAATCTCTAGATCCGTACGCCCATACAAAGATCTTTACCATTCACCGTCCCCACCCATTAAACCCGTATACATCATCACATGTGCCCCTCAGTTCGTTTCCACTCTAATTCCCTTTAATCTTCTCTCCCACATCCTATGCACTAATCTCACAGCTAACACCTTCCACAGCCTTCCATTCATCTCCCTTACTCTCCCCCTCGCCCTACTTCAGTCCTCTCTCCCTCCAAATCTCTGCCTTCACGTTCCCCCTCATATCTCTCGTCCACTCCTAACTCCCATTCTTCCATATCACTCTGTCCCCAGATCGTCTCTCTTGTGCCTCCTTGTTCCATTCACTTCGTCCCAATAATACTTTATATACTCTATTCCAAACGGGTTTCCGTGATCTGTCGATGTCCTCGCAGGACAACCACAACCAAAGTGAAAGTGTTACTTAAGCAAGCGAAGACATTGCTTCTATAATTTATAGGCCTCTCACATCGTCTTTTCAAGATTTCTCACCTTTATATCCCTTCCTAATTTAACCTCTGGTAGAGCAAGTTTTGGAAACTATCTTAGTTCTTTTTGAGTTACTACCTCTCAAGGGATGTACTCTCTTGTCATTGTTACCCTCTATGTTATTTTTATCCATCACTGGTTATCTTAACTACTCTTCATCCCAGACCACCATTAGGAATAGCAGGTAAAGATACAGAACATCGATATCGAGATCTATATAAAGAACATAATTTTCTTAGCAACATATTTTGGGTTGTACTAAGAAGTCCTTGAAGCTCAAGTGTCTAGTGTGTCTCGAGAATTCCTTTCACACTATCAATATAGAAACTGTTGCTTTATGGGTTCAGGCAAACTCCTCTCTTAAGTTTATTAAGAGTCTGGTTCTCACTAAGCACTTCTCAGGCATGAGCCTTGGATAACTTGTAATCTACAGTATTCACGTGTCTTGAATAACTAGGTGCCCTATCAGCTTCTCTGATGCTGTTATTCTCCACGCTGCTAACAGCGAGGAGGCTCCCCTGGAAAATCTGTGTCGCTGGTGCAGCACTGTTGGAAAAATAACAGTCATTGAGATGCAATGTGTGGCAATCGATTTTCTGAATGCAATCCTCTATATCCCACTTTAAATGTTGAGACTTCAGAATAGATGAATTCATAATCAGTAGATTATTTCCCATAGAGATTACTAATAGAAATCTTAACTAGTCTTTGGTGCATTCCCACACATTAATGCCCCTGCTCTGGCCATTTTCTTTGTGGCAGTATTGAAGATTCCGTCTCCACTTGTGTCCACAGTCTAACACCGAACGCGGAGCCTAAGTAATTAATGGCACATTGCCAAACCAGAAGCCAAATTTTGAAGTTAAACTCTCAGTGAGGAGATTGGGACGTATACGACAGAAGTTCATCCCTAGGGTGGAAGAGGTTTACATAAGAGAAGAACCATAGATTAGATACGTAATAGTTGCGTGTCTGCTTGCCTATGAAATGCTTACCTAGTTGGTACTTATATCCTCCATTTGTATCTTGGCTGCTGAGGATTTAGTAATATCCATAGCAGGAAAATTATTCGAGAATAATTAGCGTGTATTTGTCAGGTTATAGAAGTTCTGATTAGGAATTTGCTCCATTGACGTTAATAATAGTTGTCAGTATGAGGTGAGGGAAACCAACAGGGGATTATGATAGCTGGTATTCACTGAAAGTGGAGTGGGCGTGGAAAAATAGGTTCCTTATCTGTTTCATTAAAATCAGTTAGACTCCATTTAGTGTTCTATGCTCTATTCAGAATAATTATTAGTTTTACTGTTTGAGCATGCTCTCGGCTCATACTGTGAAGGCAGTTCTGTTCCCATCTGTTCACTCTCGCTCTCAATTAATCATTAATTAGAATACTATTCACCTCGTGCTGAAGCTCGCCTCACACTCGTACTAGTATGTGAGGCAAGCGCGGTAAATAAAGAGTGTGTGGACTGCTTTCGTCACATTCTTTTCGCCTCTCTCCCGCAAAGATTGACCGCGCTCCATGTATGTGTTTTGAAAATATTTTAATTAATTATTTATGAATGACCAATGGATAAACAAAGTCAATTCCCTCATTAGAGGTACCTAATACTAATTTTACTTAATGTCAGCTGTAAGCCACTACTTGTTGAGCGTATGACTAATGGCTGGTAGAAATGTGTGCTGGTGAAGGGTCCCTGAAATTTCAGAATCGCCTGAGACCACAAGGGGAAAGGATAAGGACGCAGTCGACGTTATTTATCCACTTAATCTTCATATCTTCGCAAAATTACAGAACAACTCGCTCAGTCATGCGGAACGAATAAGGAGAAAATGGGATAATATTGTTTGTAGCAATTGGTTTCATCCGCCAGTCTAGGAGAGCCAAAAATTGTGTAATAGGCTTTAAACCATCATCCAGACGTCACGGTCCCTCCCTACTTCGGACTATTTGCTCAACAGCAAGAATCAATAATTTCTTGTGTGCACGGAACAGTGAGTGTGACCAGCTTAAATTAAGAATGTACTCCCTATGTCTACAAGCTTTTTAAGGTAACAAAATGAAACGAATGGATGGGTCCTAGTCGGGGTTCGACAATGGTTTTTTGTTCTTGACGCAAAAAAAGTCAAATCTAAAGAGAGAAAGAAAGTAGGAGGTTTTGACAAAGATGTTAGGGATAGAGTGTTATCTTCTTTAGGTGAGAACATACGCTCCCCCGTATAGCCAGATACGACATAGGCTAGTCGTGTAAGACGGATGGAAACAGAATGGTCAGATGCATTCCACGCTGTACAGACTAGTTTGTGAAATTGGGATGGCGCCACAGTCAAATTCCCACAACGTGTTTCCCTGACGTCCGCGAGAAAGACTCTGTATATGATTGTCGACATAGAGGATGTGCTCACAACAAAGGTTAATTAACCCTACTGAGAGAGAAAGGAGATGTGTTTGTGTGTAACTTCATATGCAGGCCGTGACGGCGACCTCTTCACCAGTCATAAGCGTCATGAACAGTTCGTGCCAAAACTGTCGTTTCTTTCATGGTAACAAACGAAGAGAATGCCCTTCTGTAGCTTGACGATTATACGTATGGTGCGCTAACACACTGCTTCGCACTCTCATTAACGAATGAGCATACTAGACATAGGGTTTTGCATAGGCTTTGAGCATGTGAGGCCAGAAACTATTCTCACAGTTCCGAATTATATGCCCCAGCCCTCCAAGTATTGCTACCTAATTGGACGTAGTGTTAATCGTGTGGTCTCAGGCTTAGCATGGCCTGCCTATTGAGGATAGAAGCGGACTCGATATGAATTTGGTGGTTTACACGAGTCTCGTGTGAATATTTGTCATACAGACCCCATGGTCTAACATGTCTGCGATATACTCCATGAGGACGCAGTATTAGGCTCCCGCAGACAAACCCCCACAGAGGGAGCAATGCATGTGGATAGAAGACCAATGTGGGAGATAATATAATTTGATATGTTATTACTGCTTTATGGTTGGATTGAAAATGTGTGATGGTTATGTAGTTCTATGCTACGTCCGCTTAGTAACGATGACATGGTACTTCATAGTTTCAGGGAAAGTAGAACATAGCTGAACCTCATCTCAGTGCGATGTGCGCACCCAAGATGACTAAAGTGGTTTTATCTTACTCTGTCTCCTTTTTGTTGATTTGTGGTCTCTGTGAAGTGAAATTGGCCAATGTCTCTACTTCGTATGTTGTTGCTAGGTTCAACGTGATTTGAATGAGCTGTCATATCTGATGGCTTAAAATGAGATCACCATTGTGTTGTTGACGATGTGTAACTCAATCTTAGTGGCTCAGGTAGAAGCTAAATAAAGGGCATTTGGGTTAGGAGGATTTATAAGTGATTCTCTTAAGGCCTAGTGTGTGGGTTTAGGTAAGATGATCAGTCATTGACGCGTGTCTCTAACAAGCAAAAACAACAAATGAGAAACAGTGATAATAATACATGTGTCTTCTTAGCACGAAGGCGGCTACCAATTATGACTGGATCTAGTCGACAAAACCACTCATGCGCATACACTCAAGCTTCAGTCACCAAAACATACACGGTTAGTGTGTGAGTCTAGGTGTTAGCGACTAAAGATGTCAGTGAATGGTTCACTGTATCCTGACCATAGTAAGTGAGCAAACGAACTGAACTGTACAGGCAACGCGTGGTGCTACCACCCTCATAGATGGGATCTCTTTCTTTTAACGTTTAAGTTTCTGAAGTACTGAAGTACTGATGAGCGTGACCAATCACCTACTGAATATCGTTAGTTCGCCATAGTTCTGATTCCGCTGCCAAACGTTCTCCGCGTCCCAGTATGAGGTTATGTCCAGTGTGGCGCCCCTCGTATCTTCTCCCCGCCCCCGGAGCGCCCACCGGAAGTATTATAGACACCACATCTTTTGCATTCAGTAATATCTTTGTGCATGTTCTTTTTTTAGTCGTTGTCTGTGTTAAGAGCTTCGTCGTATCCAGGAGGTATGATTTGGTGGACCTGAAAGTTTACGTGTGTTCGATAGTTAGTTTCCGTTCGTGAACCCGCCAGTCCCTCCTCTTTTTTGTGTGAAGTTGCTGTCCCCTCTCGCCCAACTTTGTAGGGTTTTCCAAAAATAATTGTGCATGATAAAACAGTGTGCTGCACTTTCGTTACTGGTATGTTTATCGTGGATAAGTTAGTTAATCGTTGGGTGCATACTACCTTGCAGCGAAAAGTCCAAAGACGTTGGGTAGTTCAATGAACATGCAGCCATGTAACGAGCGTAGCAGAGAACTAATAAGTGGTGAGCTAGGAGTTGAAAGTAATGCCATTTTTTGCCATAGTAGCAAGAAAGAGGAAAAGGCACAGGGAATCCACCATTTGTCACTTACTCATGCATAGATTCATAGTTGTATTGGCAGGAACAGAAGAATCTCTGGGGAACGCTTGCTGCACCGCCTGGGCTCAGTGTTCAGAGGAGAGACCTGGCTCAAGGAATTGAGGTGGAGAGTAGGTTACAGGCAGGGAGGCCCTTCTTCCTGCTGGGCCTTGTGTGCATGCACCTGGACACACAGATGCACAGACACTCATGCTCAGCATCAGAAATACTTTCTTCTCTGCTATGATTTTAATGCCCCACCACGCCCGGCTATATATATGGTTCTAAAATGAGCTGAATTCCTTATCTCTTTCCCATTTCCTCTCTTGGTACTTGTTTTTGCTATTTATTCTTTTTTATTTTATTTATTTTTTATGTGTATGAATATACTGTCTGCATTTAGGTTTGTGCACCCGTGTTGTGCAATGCCGCAGAGGTCAGAAGAGGGCATTGGATTCCCCTAGAACTGGAGTTAAAGATGGTTCTCAGCCACCATGTGGGTGTTGGGGATCAAACCCGGGTCCTCTGCAAAAGCAGTTGGCACTCTTAACCGCTAGGCCATCTCTACAGCCCCTTTTATATAATTTTTAAATTTTACTCATTTTTATGTGTATGAGCCTGCATGTATGTAAATGCAGCATGTACACACAATGATTGCTGAGGCTGGAAGAAGGGAGTCACGTTCCCTGTAATTGGAGCTATGGGCAGTTGCTAGCTTCCATGTGAGTGCTGGGGACTATACTCAGGTCTTCTGCTAGAGAAGCCAGTGCTCTTAACCATGGAGCCATCTTTCCAGCCCCTCTTTTTGCCATCCCTTCTAGGAAACTCTTCCTGCCTCTTTGTATAATCAGATTCTTCCTGCCTTCCAGGAGACCCTACCTTAAATGCCGTCAACCCGAACTGAATGGACACCATTCTTTCACATCCCTCTACATCTCCCCAGACAACTGCTTACTATTCTGAAATATCTAGCACTACAGTGTCCATTTTGTAGACTACATAATTTTGACTTAGATTGGTATATTAGTTACTTTTCTGGTACTGTGTAAAAAACACCATAACCAAGGGAACTTACAGATGGAAGAGTTTATTGGGCTTACAGTTCCAGAGGGTCCACCATGGCAAGGAGGCGTGGTGGAAGGGGGGATGTAGCAGAAAGCTAAGTGCTTGCACCTTCAAGCAGGCACCAGAAGCCAAGGAAAACAGACTGAAAGGGAGGTATAGCTATGAACTATCAAAGCCTGCCCTCAGTGACATGCTTTCTCTAGTATGGTCACACCTCCTAAAGATTCCATGACCCACCCCAAAACAGTACCACAAACTGCGGAACAAGTGTCAAATATTTGGAGCATCTGGGGGATACTCTCTTTCAAAACACTATAGTCAGAAAACTCAGTTTACCATAGATACATATTTTCTTCATACAGTTGTCATATTTTTTGTATGCAAAACTCATCCTCCATATTGAAGAAGGAAAGCATAAAGTTTTAAAAGCAAATCTACTGACCAATAAAAGTCTAGAAAAGTCTGTTTACCATCAGAGGCTATGATCTCTAGCAACAGGCCTGACACGAGATCCCAGGACATGCTAAGAGATTCCAAAAGACATCCATCCCCACAACTTAATGAACACAAGGCATCAAGCAAATTAAGACCTCCAGTTTGGTATGACACCAACTCAGAGCCAAATTCCAACTCTCCCACATGCCATGCCTGTGCCTCAGTTTCTTCAAACAAAATGAAATATCATGGGCTGGCAAGGTGGCTCAATGGGTAACTGTGCCCATCACCAAGCCCAAGGACCTGAGTTCTGCCCCCAGAATCCATATAGTAGGAAGAGAACCAAATCCCAAAAATTATCCGCTGACCACATGTGTGCCACGATGGCACATACACCCAAACACATCCACACAAAATAAACAGAATGTAATTGAAGACACTTTTAAAAGAAACATTCCAAAGAGCACTGCTTACAAGATGGAACAGAGGAATAATAAACCCTTTGACAATTTGGTCACCTTTTTTTTTTGTTCTGATCCGAGCTCACACTCAGCAGAGTATAAGACATGCCTTTTCAGGCAGAGGCAGGAGGATCTTTGTGAGTTCAAGGCCAGCCTCGTCTACAGAGTGAGTTCCAGGCCAGCTGGGGCTACATGGAGACCCTGTCTCGAAAAGATAAAAAGAAAAAAAAAAAGACATGCCCTTTCAACTTGAGCTCATAACAACCTACTTAAACAACACTTCCTGTTCAAGTTATAATTGTCTAATTATTGATGGGAATGTGAGAAAACTCTCTGAAGTGTCAATAAGAAATTCAGATTTGTCTGACATCAAAGTAAGTGGCAGTGACCTCATCTCATTTAAGAAATTGGTAGCAGTTTCCTCATGTATTTGATCAGTGACCTTGGGATGTCGCTTCATCTCTCAGGGAAATTTGGGTCTGTAAATTGGGGACCAACATCAGCTACACCTCACCTACTTGGAGATACTGTGCAGCAGTGGCAGCCATATGTCTGTATATCCCAAATCTATTTGGCTATTAGCTCTCTCCTTGGAGGAATAACTCATGGATGTTGCCGCAAGCTTATATCCTCTAGTGATTAGGAGATGTTATATGTCACAGTAAGACCTTGTCATCTTTTACAGGAAAAAAAGTAATCCATGGATTAACACACCATCCAAACATCTGTGTCTATACCAAAGTAACCTACCATAATAATTAGCAATTTAAATACCTATATATCGGGGCTGGAGAGATGGCCTAGCGGGTTTTAAGAGTGCCCATGCCCGACGCTCTTACAGGACCTGGGTCAATCCCCAGCAACCACATGTGCGGCCAGGGCCGAGAACCGTCTCGAAAACTCCAATTCCAGGCGCACTCCAGCTCCAGGGAATCCGAATGGGACGTCTTCTGACCTCCGCGGGCCATTGGCACGACCCACGGGTGCAACAAACTCGCTATGCACGGGACCAGACATTACTTTGATACACATACAGAAAAATATAAAATTAATAAAAATTTTTTTTTTTTTTTTTTTTTTTTTTTTTTTTTTAATTGCTTGTGCTTCATTGTTAGGATTGAAAGGCTATTCCTGGACAACTTTCAGCCCATGAAAGGAAAAAAACGCCAGAAAACTGATCAGAGTCCTCCAAAACGGAACATCTCCAGACAAAGTCGACTGTTCTGCTTCTCGTTCACCTGTGCCCCTTTCTAAGCCTAAGGAACAATCTGCGGAAGATGGGGTGTGGTAGAATTTAAGGGCTTTGATTGGGGTTAAAGGTGATGATGAAAACTATCGCAATCAGACTGGATGCTTTGATCAACTAGATTGTTACATTCAAGCCCCTGCCAGCTGTATGGGGGGAAAGCCTTGGGCCTGTGTGGGTTTGGGCACAACTGCTTTGCCAAATTGGTTTTATCTGAAGGATGCTTGTACTCAAAAAAAAACAAAAAAAAAAAAAGGATTTTTTTTTTTTTAATAAAAAA
Source organism: Rhizomys pruinosus (assembly GCA_009823505.1). Lineage (NCBI taxonomy): Eukaryota > Metazoa > Chordata > Mammalia > Rodentia > Spalacidae > Rhizomys > Rhizomys pruinosus. The sequence goes on along the minus strand of VZQC01013930.1, from coordinate 829,925 downwards.
CAAAAAAAAAACAAGGAAGCTAGATACTTGTTGAAAGTCTTTTTAAATCAGGTGTTAATTCCAGGCTCTCTCTGAAAGAGGCCAAGAACTTGGAGGAAGATTGTCATTAAAATCCCCACTCTGTGAGATTGCATTTTTTTTTTTTTAACAATGGTCATCCTTAAGGGCTGGAGTGATGGCCTGCGGTTTAAGCGTGCCCGACCACTCTTCCAGGACCCGGGTTGATTCCCCAGCACCCACATGGCGGCAGCGCGACCGTCTGAGACTCCAATTCCAGGAGAAAGAGAACTCCAGTTCCAGTGGGAATCCGAATACCCCTTTCTACCTCCGCGGCATTGCACGACACAGGTGCACAAACCTTGCATGCAGACAGTACATTAATACCATACAAAAATACAATCCAAAAAAAATAACATAAAATAAATAAATAAAAAGGCCTACTTAAAAACTAACATATATTTATTTAGAGAGGTATTTCATTAGAGATTTATACAGAATACAAAAAATTTAAACCCCTCTATGTTAATGGACTTGATTTCTCTGAAGTCATAGTCCAGCCATATAGCTTTAAAGAGCCCCAACGTGTATTATATTGGGTAACTTTTATTGGCAATGGTACTCAACTCGCCCACGCTTTTCCACATATTTTAGGATTTTATTTTCAAGAACTTTTTGAAAAAAATGTTTAGATTAGTTAACTTTAGGTGTAGGTTTTGGTGAAAATGCTAAAACATTTGAATTATTGGGAATATAAAATGATTAATTTCTTTTATTTATAAATTGTATTGAATTTTGAAGTTCTAACAGTAACTTTGGGGCTAAGGTACACCAATGTTCTCTATATTTTTCTTTAAATTGTACAACATCTCACATTGTAATACTTTCTTTTTACTTGTAGGACCACATTTATAGGAATTAAGTTTAAATTTTACTTCCCAAATAAGTAGCATACAGCAATGATGATCAGTTGGGTTAAATTTAATGAAAAATTTATGCCTTGGTTTCTGTTTTTGGTATGTGTAATACAGTTTAGGCATCTATAGGTCAAAAACATAAAAATTTAAAAAAACAAAAGAGGGATGGTGGGAGGTGGGGTATTATCCCTTCTGGGATACAAACTGGACCACTCTGGTTCCAATCCTATTGATAAATTTTCAATTTTGCGATCTTGAAACTAACAATGGGAGGAGATTGTATGTTCCCACAGGTAATAAAAACACCAATCTTAAATGCCTGAAAACGTACAACTATTGGCTGTGAAGGATGGAATGGAAATGCCCGCAGAGAGGCTGACCCATCTGAAATTAAAGAAAGAGGAAACTCAAACTGCCTGAACCACAGACACTGAGCATCTCTCTGATTCTAATGGGGTTAATTGTTTATAATGTGCCCTAATGTAGTTTACCTTCCAGATACTGGGGAACCTTCCTACCTCTCCCCTTTATAGGAAAAAGAAAGCAAAAACATGCTGGTTACTGACGTCATTCCCTACTGTAAAATTTAGAGCCAAACTGTTTCCAGTGGTAATTTCTATTAAACAGGTTATAACTGCGGGCACATGGTGGTGCAACCTTTAATCATAGCACTCAGGACTCAGAGGCGGCGGGATCTTTGTGAGTTCTAAGGCCAGCCTGGTCTACAGAGGGAGTCCAGACCAGCTTGGGCTACAGGGAGACCCGTCTTGAAAAGACCAAAAAAAAAAAAAAAACAGGTTTAACTACCCTTTTTAAATTGACTTGATAGGTTAGGAACTGTGAAAGGATAATTCTCTATCTAGAGCCAATTCAATAGTTAAAGTTCTTTATAAGCTGTTGTAATTAAGCAAAATTATTAGTACAGGAAAGCTCTGATATCAGCAAATGAAATTTTGCCTAGGAGATGTTTGCTAGGGGATTCAAACCTGCCTCCCCCCCAAATTATAAACGCCCATTTTGCCTATAAGTGGGATCTCTGCAAGGAGGAAGTCAGTAAGTCCCTGTTGTTGAAGACTGGTGTGAGCATGAAAAAATGTTATGAGACGTCACTTGCTAATGTACACCTGGCCTCTGAAATGCCAGAGAGTGTACCAAAGGCCACTCAAAAGCAATAAAGTAAAAAATATTGGTCTCCTTGAGACAAGCAAGACTCCTCCTCAGTATCAGCTAAACCTCAACTGCCTGGCGATACTGTGCACACAGTGGCAGCCATGTGTCTATATATATATCCCCAATCTAATTAGCTATTAGCTTCTCCTTGGAGGAGTAAATCACAGTGGATGCCACAAGCTTATGTCCTCTCGTGGTTAGAGATGTTATCAGCCACAATACGAACTTGTCACCCTTTATAGCAAAACCACAGTTGTGGATTAGCATACCATCCAAGCATTCTGTGTCTATGCTCACGGCTTAGCTTGCCATAATAGTTAGTACTGCTTAAATTCCTGTACAACCAATTGCTTGTGGCTTTGTTAGTATGACTAAAAAGGTATCACTGGATAAGCTGTCAACCCATGAAGGGAAACACCTGAACAGACTAGAGTCCAAAATGACATCTCCAGAGAAAAATAGATGTTTGCCTTCTCACCCACTTGTTGCCCCTTTCCCAAAGCCTAGGTAACAAATTGTGGAAGAGGAGGCGTGGTAGAATGTAAGGGCGCAGAGAGATTGGGGTGAATCATGAGACTACAGCAATATAGTATGGACTCCTAACTGATCAAACATGCCTGTGCATACCAGCATCTCCACCTGGACTATGGGAACTTGGGTTGTTCAAAATGGACATAGATTACTTGGCAAATTTGTTTTACATGAATTTACTTACTCATTGCTTATGCTTAAATAATTGGCTCACTTAAACAAAATGCACCAATTACCTAATTGTACAGCAAACTGAGTTAGCATTCATGTTATCTGAAAACAACTGTGTTATATTATATTGTAGAATCCCTTAAAAAATAAACAAATAAAAGAGGAAAAAAAAAAACAATACCTGTCCTCTTGGAATCCCCTACAAACTACACAAGGCATCGGTAAGTATTAAACACACCCTGCAAATAAACAGTAAGCCCCAAATAAATGACAGAAGTTCTTAATATTACAACCTCCTCACCAAAGATTCTGAATTTCTTTTGTAAAAAATCCTGGTGATTTCTAGAATTCTTAAAAAATTCTAGAAAAAAAAACTTTACATTTTTTTCTAGCACTCCATAAGCCTAGGAAGCCAGTTCTTCTGTCAAACAACTGGGGGTCTGTGTTCAGACATAAGAAGAATATACTTCTTTTTTTAATTTATTTTTATTTATTCTATGTGTATGAATGATAGCTGTCTGCATGCAAGTGTGGCACCCGGTCGGCAATGCCGACGGGGCAGAAGGGAGGTGTCAGCATTCCCATGGAACTGGAGTTCTCGCTGAATTGGATTTCAAGACGGTTCTCGGCCGCCATATGGGTGCTTGGGATTGAACCGGTCCTCTGTAAGCGGTCGGCTGCTCTTAACTGCTCGGCTACGTCTCCAGCCCAGAAGGATATACTTCTATTAGGTAATAAAACTGACCTTGGAACTGTGGGTGGGGAGGGGGGAAGGATATAGCAGAGTCCAATAACAGCCAACGAAGACCCATTCATATCTTGTGCTTCCTACAATGAAAGACTACATTTCCCAGGCATCCCTTCAGCTTGGTGTAGCCATGTGATTACACTTTGACCAATGAGATGTGAGCAGACATAAGCATGCAATTTGTGTACTGTTTCTGGGTGAGAAGAGCTGTACCATCACCTTGGTTTTCACACTGGCCGAACCGCAAATGATGGCTGTCCATTCCAGATGATGATGAAGAAAGTAACACAATGGAGCCAAAAACACACAAAGGCAGAAGGGAGAGCTTGGGACCCCCTGGTTCCGAAGATAGCGCATCCTTCAGTCAGTCTTTTTTTTTTTTTTTTATTTTTTTTTTATTTTGTATGTGTATGAATGTAGTGTCTGCATACAGGTCTGTGCCACCCTGGTCGTGCAATGCCGCAGAGTCCGACGGAGGGTCTCGATTCCCCTGGCACTGGAGTTCTCCTGGAATTGCGTTACAGCGGTTTCGCCGCCATGTGGGGCTGGGGATCGAACCCTGGTTCCTCTGGCCAGGAGCGTCGGTGCTCTTAACGCTCGGCTATCTCTCCAGCCCCTCAGATCAGTCTTTTATATATAAGCAAGACCCAAACTTTCATTTGTTCAAGCTGCATTTTGATGGTTTTGTTACATGCAGTCAAATCTATAGCACGGCAGATACAGTAGACAATATGAAGAGCAAGAAAAGGGCAGACTGTGGTTGAGGTTTGGCCATGGCCTTGGCAAATGTGGAGCCTCAAAACTGTAGAATAAAATATTCTGTAAGC
>VZQC01013930.1:776077-822133 GCA_009823505.1 Rhizomys pruinosus | reverse complement strand
TTTTTTTTTTTTTAGCTCCTTAATTTTTAAATAAGACATATACCTTTACAATGGTTTGCTTATGTGTATATATGCATAGTTGTAACATATTAGTTTAACATATTTAGTGTAGTTTCTTGTTTATTCTATGCGAAGATCTTCCTATTTACAAATTCTTTAAATAATCATCTTAATGGATATTTCTCTTTTTTGGGGGGGGGTCTTTTCGAGACAGGGTCTCCCTGTAGCCCCAGCTGTCCTGGAACTCACTCTGTACACCAGGCTGGCCTTGAACTCACAAAGATCCGCCTGCCTCTGCCTCCCAAGTGCTAGGATTAAAGGCGTGCGCCACCACGCCCAGCTTAGCTATTTCATAAGACTCTATTATCGTGTCTTAATTTTCTGAATCAATCTATTCATGGAAATTTCAGGGTGGTCTAAATTTTTCCCTATTTAATTAATTTGTGATGAATGACATCTAGCTGTAATGCAGTTAGTTTTCAACATAACTGCAATGAAAGACAGCAGGTTTTCCCTGATACAAGAGCTAGAAGAGAGCTTAGTGAGCATCCAACAAGCATTTCCCCTAAAGCAGGCACACACCCCCATGCAAGTCATCTTGTAGTCCCACACTCCTGTATCTACTCTTACCACAGACAAGCAGATTCACACCTGAGCCCCATCCTTGGCTGAGCTGTACTTGACCTTGTGCAATCAAATAGGGAAGACAGAAATGGAAGAAGCAATGGGAAGAAAACATATCTAAGACTTTGAAACCAGAGAGACAGGGCTCCTACTCCGATGTTCTTAATTGAAGAAGCTTAACTATTTTAATTCTATGTCTTCACTCCTAAATATACTAAATTAATTAATTAATTCAATTAATTAATTATTAATTATTAATTAATTCCTGACACACACAAGCTCCCAGCTACTCACTGTCCTCACACCTCCATGTTCTTGCCCAAGCTCATTACCCACATCCCCTTCTCCCACAGGGAACACTTGTCTACACTTCAAGATGAGTGTTGGCGCCATCTTCAGGATGCTCCCCTTGACCCCTTCTTACCCTGACTTGAGGTCAGCTTGTTCCTTTTTCAATTTTGTGGGGGGCTCTGCCAATCACACTAGTACTCTAAAAGTATCTCCTCACCTCTTATACTCAGAGTACAGCTACTGGGTAAGAAATATAGGCAGAGGCAGGTGGATCTCTGTGAGTTCAAGGCCAGCCTGGTCTACAGAATGAGTGCCAGACCACCCGGGACTAAAGGGAGACCCTGTGTCAAAAAGACAAAAAATACACACACACACACACACACACACACACACACACACACACAAATAATGCCTGTAAGTCCATTCAATCCTTCCTCCTGGAGTTTACAGTCAGTCAGTGAGAATTGGTTGTGACAAATAAACTGGGGATCATTAAGAAGGCACACAGGGGGATGGAGAGATGGCTCAGCAGTTAAGAGCGCTGACTGCTCTTGCAGAGGACCTGGGTTTGATTCCCAGCACCCACATGGCAGCTAAAAACCGCCTTTAACTCTAGTTCCAAGGGAATCCAATGCCCTCTTCTGACCTCTGCGGCATTGCATGACATGGGCTCACCAACCTACATGCAGTCAGTACACTCATACACATAAAAAATAATAAATAGAAAAAAATTTTTAAAAAAAGAAGGCACATACACTGGGAAGACAAGAAGGTTGGTCTACAGAGAGAGCACAGGGCAGAAGCAAACTCAAAGAGAATGAAGACGAGGGCAGGAGGCTCTGGAGAGATGTTCTCAGATCCATGGTCGGGTCACCTGACACTGGACTGCTTGTTCTGTCCCTGAGGCTTCTCAACATCTTCCTTCTTTGGTTTATAATTAAGATTTTTTTATTTATTTTTAATATTTTTTTAATTTTTTAATTGTATGTGTTATGGGTGTGTTGCCTGCATGCATGTGAGGTACCCGTGCTGTACAATGCCTGCAGAGGGCAAAAGTGGGCAACCAACAAACCAGCCCACAAACAAGGCCTTGAGCCCAGAGAACACAGATTCACATATGAAGTCCTAACTTCCTCTGGGGCATATAGCTTGGCTATTTTTTTCTCTTTTTTCTTATTCACTGCATGGTATTTATACTTCCATACTTAGCGCTTGCTGTATGAATGAATTTTTGACTGGCCAAAGGAAGTCTATCTTTGAGTCCATAGAAAATGCGATATGAATTGAGCCTGAAATATCTCAGCTGCTTCCAGATGACAGCCCAAGCCAAACAAAGTCATTTTACTACTGAGGTCATTTCTATATCGACTCTCTGCAAAGCAAAGGCCCATCTTAAAGCCCCAAAGAAGTTCCTTCTGGGTGTGGTTTAGTGTGTGGTACTGACCCGTACTATCAACTGGATGGGTTCCCAGGACGTACTCCTCACCTGGTCCTCATCTTCACTCATAATCACAATTTCCTTCTCCCCAGGGTTCCTAGCTGCACTGTAGACATCTTGAACAGATGATCCTTTGCCATGATGAGCAGCATAACTTACTACAGAATGTCTGCGCATACCTGGCCCCTACTCAGCAGGTGTCAGTAATAGCTTCTCCCACAATTGTGACAGCCAAAACTGTCTTCAGACATTTCCAAATGTCCCAGGGAGAGGGAGCAAAAATAGCCCCTCATTGAAAAGCACTGCCTTATGTGACCTAGCTTTTGTAGAAACAATGACAAAAAGAAAAAAGAAAAAAAAGCAGGAAACACAATCTCAATACATAGTTCAGGCTGGTTTAAATATGTACTTATAGGCTGCTCAATGTACAGCCCAGGCTGGTCCTAAACTGGTGAACCTCCTGCCTCAGCCTCTCAGATGCTAAGGTTCAGATATGCAAGGGAGGGAGAGAGGGAGGTAGGGAGGGAGGGATGGCCAATGCCCACTCATACTTAGAAATAAATGCCTATTTCCCTTTCTTCTGGAAAATTCCTGAATTCAACTTCTATTCTCAAAATTCCCCCTTGAACTAGGTTATCCTGGCTACCCCATGATGTAGTAAGGATTATTAATGGTTTACTGCCTATTGACTGCTTCAAACAGCTCCTATTCTAAGTGTCCTACATTCTTATAGGAACCCACAGTATTTGTAAATGCTTCCAAAGCTCATGAGTAACCCGAGGATGACCCAAATGAAGAAAAGGACTCGGTACCTTGTAACACAAAGAAAGGGGGGGAAATTAAAAAAAATAAATAAATAAATAAAAAAACTCAGAAAATATCAGGAGAACAAATATTCTCCATCCTGCTGAACTGCTCATCTACCTCTTGGTCAGTCAGCCTTGCTCAGTGTCTTCCACAGGGCAAGGAATTCACTAGGTTCTTTGTCATCTGAAATTCCTAACAATTATATGTTCTACAGCACTGGAAGAAGAGGCTCAGATGTAAAACCAGTAGCTCAAGGTCACCAAGCTAGTCAGCAAGATCAAAACCTTAACTCTAAAACAACCAGTGATTCCAACTCCAGTGTTCCCTCCACTGAGGTATCCGTCAATAACACTGTAATCCAAGAAAAGCAATGAAGAGAAAAGAAACCTTTCTGTTCATATCCCATGCACAGATAAGTGAGAAGAGCACAGGCCAAATGTCAACCATAGTCATCCATGGAAATCCAGCTGTGCTCTTCTGCACCTACTAAATTGTTTTCTTTTTTTTTAATTTTTTTTTATTAATTTTATTTATTTCTGTATGTGTATGAATGTACTGTCTGCATGCAAGTCTGTGCACCCATGTCGTGCAACGCCGCGGAGTTCAGAAGAGGGTCTCGGATTCCCCTGGAACTGGAGTTCTCCTGGAATTGGAGTTTCAGACGGTTCTCAGCCGCCATGTGGGTGCTGGGGATCGAACCCGGGTCCTCTGTAAGAGCAGTGCTCTTAACCGCTAGGCTATCTCTCCAGCCCAGCAGTCAGCGCTCTTAACCGCTAGGCCATCTCTCCAGCCCCCTAAATTGTTTTCTATGAATACGTGTGACTTATCTAACAAAGTTATTAACAATCATAAATAACTGAAATAAATCCTGGAAATACCAACATCTAATGCCAGCTTTAAGCCAATCATTAGCATTCCTCACAGACTATCAAAAATTAAGAAGCTTGGGCTAGAGAGATGGCCTAATGGTTAAGAGCACCGACCGCTCTTACAGAGGACAGGGGTTCAATCCCCAGCACCCATATGGCGGCCGAGAACCGTCTGAAACTCCAATTCCAGGAGAACTCCAGTTCCAGGGGAATCCGACACCCTCTTCTGACCTCCGCGGCATTGCACGACACGGGTGCACACACTTGCATGCAGACAGTACATTTATACACATACGGAAATAAATAAAATTAATTAAAAAATTTAAAAAAAAAGATTAAGAAGCTTGGTAGCACTCAGCTCTGAAAGGGATGTCGGAAAACAAGCTATCTTGTTAGAGGCTTGAGCTGGAGCTGAGTTCCCAACAATAATGAAGTTCTATAGCAGCCCACATGGACTCCAGGACATACATGAGTGCTCTCTACACAAATAGAAACATACATATACATACATGGAGATGAAAGGATCTGCATGCGTTTGTGTGAATTTGCAGGGAAATATTTCTAAGTAAATGCAGAAACCAGTACTCTTAGGACTAGGGCTGGGGAGAAAGAAGATGGGCTGTTAGTTTCACTTTATATCATTTTCTGGATTGCTTTATTATTTTTTTTTTCATGAACACCTGTCATATTATAAACCAAAACAAGCTTGGTGGGGGTTGGTTCTTATGAAACAAGAGGCTTGGCTCTCACGATAGCTTAAAAACAAAGCAAGACATGAAATAGAGCACTCATCTGTTAAAACTGCTCACAAAACAAGACAGTGTGTGAAAAGTCCCAGCCTCTGTGTGCCAGTGACAGATATAATGGAGACAGCGTTCTCCTGGCACATTCAGAGACAAAGCCAGGCTACCATCCTGTTAGGGGACTTTAATGGCTCTATTTTAAGGCCAAGAAATTCAGTAAAAATCCTGCTATACTTTTCAAAACAACCTAAAACAATTTCCCTAGCAGTTAAAACCCAATTTTCTGTCCCTCCAGCCACAGTGTGCCCAGGATCTTGACTCTTCTTGGCAGACCTCTATCACAGCCCATTATCTCTGAGGATCAGGGCTCCGTTGCTGCCTTGGTACACTTGAGCTTGCTGCGTCCACAGAGCTTCTTCCTCTTCTTGGATTAAGTTCGCACCGACCAGCTCACCATGCTGCTGTAAGAACTAAACATGAAAGCGTGGAAATGCCTGCTGATGGCGGGAGGTCGCCAGTGGAAGACAGCTCTGTATTTCCCTTTCAGTTCTGCAGTGAATCTAAAACTGCCCCAAAACAATTACGTCTTTAAATTTTTATCGACATAGAGGAAAGGGCAATGAGGAAAGATAAACTGAGAGCCGAGTGTAAGACACGGAGTAAAGATGTGATAAAATCCATTACGGTATTATGCCAACCGAAAATTTTAACCTGGGCCTAGAGAGATGGCTCAGCAGTTAAGAGTACCAATGGTTCTTACAGAAGATCAGGGTTCAATCCCCAGCATCCTCATGCCAGCTAACAACGGTCTGATCTCACACCCTCTTCTGAACTCTGCAGGCATTGCAAGACACAGGTGAACTTAAACATGAATACAGCCCATATACTCACACACATAAAATAAAATTAACAAAACAATATTAAAATTTTAACCCTAAAGGCAGCTATGGGCACACACCTGTAATCGCAGCACTCAGGAGGCCGAGGCAGGAGGATCTTAACTTCCAGCCAAGCCTAATCTACACAGTGAGACCCTGACTCAAAAAAAAAACAAAATCAATTTTCAAAGGCTGGCTTTTAAATGTTAATTTATACAAGATACTATCTGTAACACCATAATTTTTCAATCCAAGCACCCAAAGTAGTCTCTTAAAAACACAACAAGATGCCAGGTGTGGTGGCACATGCCTTTAATCCCAGAACCCACAGGAGACAGAGGCAAGTGGATCTCTGTGAGTTCAAGGCCAACCTGGTCTACCATAGTGAGCTCCAAGGCCAGCTGNTCTCAGCCGCCATGTGGGTGCTGGGGATCGAACCCGGGTCCTCTGCAAGAGCGGTCGGCGCTCTTAACCGCTAGGCCATCTCTCCAGCCCATGTGTTCATGTATTTAGGTGCATAATAATTAGGTAATTCCAGTATGTTTTAAAAAGAAAGAAATGAAGTTAACTTTCTTATAGTGAGTCTCAAAAGTAAACCACCACTATTTCCATTTCAAATTAGTGGGGAAACCTCTCACTTCCACACCCTTATGTGCCTTCTTCTCATACACAGAAAGAAATAAGCAAATGAAAACTTAAAATCAGTTTAAAAAAATTCACAAATCAGGTATCTCTTGCAGGAAATTGCTACATTTATCCGTAGTGTATATATACATGTATGCACATAAATAAAAATGTATATACAAGCCGGGTGTGGTGGCACACGCCTTTAATCCTAGCACTTGGGAGGCAGAGGCAGGCGTATCTTTGTGAGTTCAAGGCCAGCCTGGTCTACAGTGAGTTCCCGGGGCTACAGGGAGACCCTGTCTCGAAAAGACAAAAAAAAAAAAATGTATACACATACAGAATTACATACTTTGAAGTAAACACTGACCTCAGACCATTGTTATAAAAAAAATATACTCACCCCCCAAGCCTTTTAGGTTCTCAGTTAAGTGGGCTGATTGATATATGTCCAATACACATTACCAGGTTTGTTAGCTCTGTTACCAAAAAAAAAAAAAAAAAAATCGCCTGAGATAAATAGCTTCAAAAGGAAGAAAGATAGATTTTGGTCTCAGAGGTTTCTTAACCTTGCTCATTGGGTCTGCAGTTATATAGCACCCCATGGTCTTTTTGTGTGCTGGAGAAGCAATGAGAAGGGGCTAGAGCGCCACAGTCCATCAAGGGTGTACACCTCAGGAAGTTAACTTCTTTCTGCTAGACCTACCTCCTATATGTTCCTCCACCTTTGAGTAGTGCCATAGTCTAGGAGCAAGCACAGGGCCTTTGGAGAACATTTACCATTCAAGCATCTCTTTTACAAAATGCTAGGTTTTGTCATTACTCATAGGAATTTTTTTTTTTAAGGCAGGGTTTGCCTGGAGCCCCAGCTGGCCTAGAACTCAATATGTAGACCAGGCTGACCTCAATCTCACAGAGATCTGCCTACCTCTGCCTCCTGAGGACTGGGATTAAAGGCATGTGCCACCAGGCCTGGCTCAGATGAACTTTTTTTTTATTCCAAAAAGTGTGTTTTTTCATTATTTATCTACTAAGTACAGAATGAAGATAGACTCCAGTAAATCATTTATAGTGTAATTATATATGTTAATTGGTAATTCCAATTCTTCAGGGCTAGAGAGGTGGCTCAGTGGTTAAGAGCACTGAATGATCTTGCTGAGGACCCAGCTTCAGTTCTCAGCACCCACAAAATGACTAACAACCATCTGTAACTCCATTTCCAAGGGACCTGACACCCTATTCTGGCTTCCTTAGGCATTGCAGAACACAGGTGCACTTACATAAAAGCAAAAGACTCATACAGAAAAAAATAAAAATAAATTTTAAAAATAAGCATTAGCTTCATAATTAAGCTTGTTTTAGGGTTTAAAAAGCAATCAACAGGGGGCTGGAGCGATGGCCTAGCGGTTAAGAGATCCGACTGCTCTTGCAGAGGACCCGGGTTCAATCCCCAGCACCCACATGGCGGCTGAGAACCGTCTTTAACTCCAGCCCCAGGGGAATCTGACACCCTCTTCTGACCTCCGCAGCATTGCACGACACGGGTGCACAGACCTACATGCAGACAGTACATTCATACACATAATAAATAAATTTAAAAAATTTTTAAAAAGCAGTCAACAATTATAGAATACTTACCAGTAACCCTCTTAATTGGCAGCAGTAGAACCAAATCTGTACTGCTTATTCTGCTTGCTTGAATAGTCATTGATCATTCCCTTGGAAAAAAAAGAAAAAAACAGTGTAAACTAGCCAAGTAATATTGACCAATTTCTGTATCTTCCATAGTCTGCAAGGTGCTTATCAGCACTGAAAAGAACTAAAACTCATAGCCTTAACCTTGAAAGAATTTTATGGATCTAATTTAAATGACTTAAAAATGTTTCTGTTGGTTATTTTGTTTTCAAACTGTGCAGTTTGTATCTTCAAATCAGTACACAAAATCATAAGGTCAGTAAGTGGAATTTTCTTCCTATCCACTTCTGAAATAGCATGAATTTTGTTTTGTTTTGTTTTGTTTTGTTTTGGATTTGGGTTTTTTGAGACAGGGTTTTCTTGTACCTCCAGCTGGCCTGGAACTCACTATGAAGACCAGAGTGCCCCCCATCTCTTGAGAGATCCACATGCCTCCCTCTCCCTAGTCAGTGCTGGGATTAAAGGCATGTACCACCATGCCTGGCATCATGAATTTTTTTTGAACCACATAATGGATACATACCACACTGAGTTTGTTGAGGAGGTAATACAGACTCTTTGAAAATGTAAGTCTGAATTTAGAAAGTGGAACCTAACCTTTAAAAAAAGTCTCACCCCAACTTCCTTATTCTACAAACTGAAACAGAGTAAATATTTCAAGTCACAGGGCTAGATAAAATTTAGGCAGAACTGCTTGTGGTAGAACTTTCCAAACAGTACTTGTCCTTGCATGCTGTCTCTACTACAAAGTAGTTACTAAATACTGTGCTTTTTTTTTTTCTTTTTTTCCTTTTTCTTTTTCTTTCTTTAAGGTGTTTTGTTTGTTTTAATCTCAAAAGTACTAGAGTTAGCTAAAAGGAGGGGAAGGGGTGTTGAGACAGGACATGGAAAAAGGCCATCAGTGTTAAAGTGAAAAGTGGGGGGAAGGGGTGTTGAGACAGGACATGAAAAAAGGCCATCACTGTTAAAGTGAAACCTGTCATCTCTGTTAAAGTACCAGGTGACTCTTGCCTCTGCTTTTCTTAGTCAAAGTGACAACACTCTTTTGCAATTGAGCTTGGTTCCTCTTTCAGAGGTGGCTTCAGGATATTTGATCTTTGAGGGTTGCTCCTGTCTCTAGCAGTGGACCTCAAAAGATTGCAAATTCATAGCTTGGATTGCAGTACATTAAGTAAAGTTGCTACGGAAACCACTGTAGAATATTGTGACTTAGTATAGGCAAAGCTAATAAGAAGAGAGATGGTCATGAATGTAAATAAATGAACATTAATCTCTTTTTTAAGTATTGAATATTGTTCCCCATATTGTTTTTATTTTTTTATTTTTTGGTCTTTTGTAGACCAGGCTGGCCTTGAACTCACAAAGATCCACCTGCCTCTGCCTCCCAAGTGCTAGGATTTTTTTTTTCCACAGAGTGGATTTTAATGACTATCTTCCTCCAAGCTCTTGGCCTTCTTCAGGCCTGGCATGAAAACCTGCTTTAAAGACTTTTCAGTATCTAGCTCCTTTTTTTTTTTTTTTTTGAGTACAAGCATCCTTCATATAAAACCAATTTGCAAGCAGTTGTGCCCAAACCCACACAGCCCAAGGCTCCCACCATCCAGCTGGAGGGGCTTGAATGTTCAATCAAGTTGATCAAATAAGTGTTCAGACTATATTGTTGTAGTTTTACCATTCACCCCAATCACAGCCCTTACATTCAACCACTCCCCCTCTTCCGCAGATTGTTCCTTAGGCTTAGAAAAGGGGCACAGGTGGACGAGAAGTAGAACAGTCTACTTTGTCTGGAGATGTCGTTTTGGACTCTGATCAGTTCTGGCTGTTTCCTTTCATGGGCTGACCATTTGTCCAGGAATAACCTTTCAATCCTACAAATGAAGCACAAGCGATCAGATATATAGGTATTTAAACATTGCTAATTACTATGGTAGGTTACTTTGGTATAGACACAGATGTTTGGATGGTGTGTTAATCCATGGATTACTTCTTTTCCTGTGAAAGATGACAAGGTCTTACTGCCAAGTGCTAGGATTAAAGGCGTGCGCCACCACGCCCGGCTCCCATATTGTTTTTAGAAAATGAAAGTGAACTGCAAAGTTAGCTTATCAGTGAAAAGCATTTGCTGCTCTTGGAAAGGACCAGGGTCCAGTTCCTAGTACCCATATGGCAGCTAACAACTGTCCATAGCTCTATTTCCCAGGGGATCTGATGCTCTCTTTTGGCCTCTATGGGCACTATACACACATGCTATACTTCATATAGATACAGGCAAAGCACTCATTCACATACAATATTTAAATAAAAATCCTGGATTCTGAAGTCATACTGACCTGGAATTTTTTTAAAAGTAAAAGAGACACTGTAGATAGACTTTCACTTTTAACTTTTGGGGGGCTTTTCCCCTTTGTTTCCTCATGCCTTCCCAGTGCTGCACACATGGCTCATGTGACCACTGAGGTACATCTGCAGCCCTTGGATTTTTAAGACAGGGACTTACTACATAGTTTAGATTGGCCATAAATTCAAAATCTTCCTCCTTTACCAAGTGCTAGGGTTCTTAAATTTTTTAATACTTATTTATTTATTTATTTATTTATTTTTGTGTATATGAGTGTATTGTCTGCATGTATGTGAGTGTACCCATGTTGTGCAATGCTGAGGAGGTCAGAAGAGTGCATTGGATTCCCCAGGAACTGAAGTTAAGGATGGTTCTTGGGTGCCATGTGGGTGTTGGGAATTGAACTCAGATCGTCTGCAAGAGCAGTCAGTGCTCTTAACCACTGAGCCATATCCCCAACCCCTTAAGTACATTTTATAAGAGATCATCTAATCATGTTTCACCCACTAATATACAACCACACCTGCCTTTTTTGTTTTTTTAAATTTTTTTTATTAATTTTATTTATTTCTGTATGTGTATGAATGTACTGTCTGCATGCAAGTTTGTGCACCCGTGTCGTGCAATGCCGTNAGATGCTTGGAAAAAAAAATCCTCCATTTCATTGGAAAACAAAAGACCCCGAATATCCAAAGCAACCCGAGTGAAAAGAGCAATACAGGGGGGATCACCATACAGATATCAAACTCTACTACAGGGCTATAGTCATAAAAACCGCCTGGTACTGGCACAAAAACAGACCAGTTGACCATGGAATAAAAATGAAGATCCAAATATGAGCTCATACAATTTCAGCCACCTCATATTTGACAAGGGGGCCAAGAAGACACAAGAGGAAAGACACATCTTCAGCAAGTGGTGCTGGCAAAATTGGTCACCACTTGTAGAAAAATGAAATTAAACCCCTACCTCTCACCTTGTACAAAAGTCAACTCCAGATGGACCAAAGACCTCAACGTGGAACCCCAACTCTGGAGGTGATAAAAGAGAACTTGGCAGCAGGACTACAAGATAGGTGTAGGAAAAGACTTCCTAAATCAGACAGCAGCTGCACAAGAAAAAGATCAACAATTGACAAATGGATCTCCTTAAACTCAAAAGCTTCTGTACATCAAAAGAAAAACAATAAAGGAAGTGAAGAGAAACCACAGAGTGGGGAGAAACCTTCACTGCAGACACATCTGACAAAGCATTAATCTCCAGAGTATACAAGCTACTCAAAAAACAAGAAGAAAGAAAACAAAATGAAACACTCAAAGATGGAGCAAAGATCTGAATAGAGACTTCACACAGGAGGAATAGAGATGGCCGAGAAACATCTTAAGAGTGTTCAGCATCTCTGACAATTAAGGAAATGCAAATTAAAACCACTTTGAGATATCACTACTCCAATAAGACTGGCTAGGATCAAGACACAAATGATACCAAGTGCTGGAGAGGTTGTGGAGAAGGGGAACACTCATCCATTGCTGTGGGAATGTAAACTTGTACAGCCACTATGGAAATCAGTGTGAGAACCCTTAGAAGACTCAAAACGAGCCTTCCATTTGACCCCGTCATACCACTCCTGGGTATTACCCACAGACAATCTTACTGCAAAGATACTGCACAGCTATGTTTATTGCAGCTCTGTTCACAATAGCAAAAACGAAAACAAAAACGAGTGGATAGAGAAAATGTGGTACACTGTTACAATGGATTCTATGCAGCGGTAAAGAGACACATCATGAACTTTGCAGGTAAATGGATGGAGCTGGAAGACATTATGTTAAGTGAAGTAACACAGGTCCCAGAAAAACAAACGACAAATGGTGTCCCTCATATGGGATGCTAGTACCAATAACCCAGTATAACATTTCTCATGGAGAGGGATGCATATTAAAGAACAACAACAGAAAGAATGCATCAGAAAATGGACCGAAATGGTGAATTGGAAGGGGGGGTGGGTGAGGGACACGGTGTATATTCGATTAATGCATATTAATTGACATGAGTTCAACAGTGCCCAGTTTTGCCTAGACACTGTCTACAGGATACACGGTGTTTAGGACTTAGTAAAAGTAAATATGTGTATATTAACAACATTGTTTACAGACTCTGATAAAACGGTAATGCATCAGAGTTAAATGGAGATATAATCACTGTGTGTAACAACTATTTGTAGTGGGTCCTGATGAAACTTACTTTTAGGTGCCACAAAGGTTTTGATATGGAGACTTCTTGCTCCCCCCCGAAACAGGGAAATATATGATGATGGGGTTGCTCTCCACTGTTAATTGGAGACAACTATTATAGAGGTAATCTCTTATAAAAATGGTAAAATTGCCTTCTTTAATTGACTAATAGACATAGGAACTGTGAAAAGGATTACTCTCTGTTCAGAACCAATATAACACTAAAGTCCTTAAACTATGCGTTAAGCAAAATATATCAATACAGGGCTCTGACATCAGTAATGGAATATTCCACCAGGGAGATGTCGCCAGGGGATCTAGGCCCACAAAAGGTAAAGGTCCTTGCCTCTAAACTGGATACCTGCAAGAAGAGAGGCGATAAGGCCCTGCTGCTGAGACCTGATGTTAACATGGAAAAAGATGCATTGAGACCACACTGCAAGTGTACAGATGCCCTGGATACCCAGAGAGTGTTACCAGGGCCACTAAACCAACAAAAGCAAATACGGGTCTCCTTGAGTCAAGCAAGACTCCACCGTCAACACCAGCTACACCTCACCTGCCTGGAAATATGTGCACAGAGGCAGCCATATGCCTGTATATCCCAAATCTAATTGGCTATTGGCTCTCTCCTTGGAGGAATACCCATGGCTGATGCCACAAGCTTACATTCTCTACAGGTTAGGAGATATCCTAAGCCACAGTAAGACCCCGTCATATTTAACAGGGAAAAATGTAGTTCGTTGATCAACATCTCATCTAAACATATATGTCTATAACAAAGTACCTACCATAACTATTAAATGCTTTAAATACCTATATATCTAATTTGCTGTGCTCATTAGTAGGATGAAGGTTATTCCTGGACAGACTGTCAGCCCATGAAGGAAACAGCCAGAATTGACCAGAATCCAAGACAACAGCTCCAGAGAGAGGGGTGGACTGTTTTGCCTCTCATCCACTTGTGCCCCTTTTCTAAGCCCAGGGAATAATCTGCAGAAGAGGGGGCGTTGTAGAATGTAAGGGCTGCGATTGGGGTGAAAGGTGAAACTACAGCGAATGGTCTGGACCCTCATTTGATTAACCTGATTGAACATACAACCCCTCACCCCCCGCTGGAAGGTTGGCTGTGGGTTTGGGCACAACAGCCTGCAAATTGGTTATACATGAAGGATGCTTGTACTCATGGATTATCACTTATAGCTAAAAAATGGAAAAAAAAACTGGAGAGATATGCAGGACAGTCATGGCAGAATGCATGATCTCGGTTGGGGTGGGGGTGGGGTGAAGGGAAGGGAGATGAGCCGAGAACTGAATTGGAAAATGATGTATGAAATGCCACAAAGCATCAATAAAAAAATGTTGAGAAAAAAATGAATATATATACATATATATGTATTATCTATATACATATATATGTATATTATATTCATGAATATATATATGTAATTCATGAATATTATACATATATTTCATGAATATATATACATATTATATATATGATATATATATATGTATATATATTCATTAACTGAAAGCAACTGTGTTATTATAATGTGAATCCCTTAATGGGATCTCTAGAATTAACCTACCACTTATTCTCAGAATTTGTAATTGTGGTATATGGGGGAGGGTATGTATGCATACTTTAGAGTAATATAAAATTAAAGGGGAAGAATGTGAATTCCTAAACATGTTATGAAATTAATATACAATTTACTTTCAGATGACATAATTTGGGTATATGTGTGATGTACATATATGCATATTTCGAAGCAATATAAATTGGAGAAAACAACAACCAAAGGACTGGGTCAAATAACTGAGTGAAACAGTAAACTTCTGCCCAAAACAGTAAACCTCTACATAGAAAAACTTTAAAAAGACTGAAAAATAAAAGATGCAAGACATGTATAGTCAAATGTATGAACTCATGTGGGATAGGGGACATGGAAAGGGGAATGAGTCTAAATTGGACATAGCAATGTTGTATGAATTGCACAAAACATCAATAAGAAAGAATAGAGTTCATAAAACTTGCTATACTACTAAATAAGGGAAATTATAGAATACATAAAATCCTATTTCCAGGGTGAGCTCAATATTTTCTCAATGTTCCCCAATGTTTTAGAAAAAAAAATATGTATACAAACATATTCAATCTCCAACAGTATTTATCCTGGAATGACAGAGTAAAAGTATAATTTGCATTTCTGTTCCTAAAATAATTAATTTTTATTTTGTGTTTGATCCTTTGATAAGAATGAATTCACATTCTAAGGGGTGTGGTATGTCCATAACATGTTCTTGCAAAACCAAGTATGGCCTATGAATTATGTAGAAGATTTCATTATTGTATTTTTATAGAAATGAAGAATTGATCCTTATACTGCTGGTAGATAGACTGACAACATCGCCAGAGATTCATTCACTTCCTAGAAAAGAAAGACACTGATCTATAATCGCAGTTTTGCATATCCTTGAGATCTTTAACCCTGAATGGTTCTATTTTTACAATAATCTGGAAATTTTAATCAATGCATGATTTAATTTCCAAGTGAAATTGAACATAGCATTACAGATTATGGCAATGAAACAAAAGTCTTTTGAGAAATGGGAACTTATGTTGTTTTTCCCCTTACTCTCCTAGCAAGATATCCTGCCCATCCCTTGTAGTGATGGCAAGGACACACTACATTGAAACCTAAGGGTGTGATTAGCGCTCACTTCAGCAGACTGTGATTTCGTTATGATTACTTTCAGCCCTTGCGATGCTAACAAAAGTCCATTATCTATAAAATAGTGCTAGCTACTGGTTTGGCAAATTTTCCTGCACAAGAAAAGATTTTTAGTGCAATTTGGGAAAGATACATAGATATATAGGTGCATAGATGAGTAAGTAGACAGATAATACAGTGAGAGAGGTACAGAGAATAGATAGATACATATTAACAGGAAACTTTCTGAGCTGAGACAGAGGAAGATTAGAAAACAGAAGAGAACTGTAGCTGGTTCCAAGCATTTTAAACATTTTGTATTTAGGTTCAAAGAACTTTTCACTTCAGTAGATGATTGATAATGCCAAAAAGATGTAATTGTTTCCAAACTCCAACTTTTTAAGTGGTAGACCTGAACTATTAGTAGAATTTAGAATCAAAGATATTTCATATAATAGTATACTTATCACTTGCCAGATCATTGAAACATTTCTTTTTTTTTTAAGTTTATTTATTTTTTATGTGTATGAATGTACTGTCTGCATGTAGGTTTCTGCACCCATGTCATGCAGTGCCGCAGAGGTCAGAAGAGGGTATCAGATTCCCCTGGAACTGGAGTTAAAGACGGTTGTCAGCTGCCATGTGGGTGCTGGGGATTGAACCTCGGTCCTCTGCAAAAGCAGTCAGTGCTCTTAACCACTAGGTCATCTCTCTAGCCCCATGAAACATTTCTTTATTCATTCTTTCCAATGATACATTATTCAAATTTCTCTGGTTATTATGATCCATAAAATTGGGATATACTTAACACAATATTCCAGCATTACTGACGTTTAACATCAAAAAACAGTATATAATGATCTCAAGTTATGTATGAATTAGTACAAGGACTTACAAATAAAATATCCCAGAAGTTATGACATTATTAACTCATGCATCCTGTATATGATCTATTTTTTGGTGGCATCAGAATATAGCATTACATATACAAAGAATATGCACAATATGACTTTATAATTTCATTGTATCACAGGAATTTTTTCTCATTAGATTGAATCAAGGACTGGAGACATGGCTCAGTGGGTAAGAGCACTGGATGCTCTTGCAAAGGACCTAGATTCAGTTCCCAACACACACATGGCAGGAAACAACCATCCTTAACTCCAGTTCCAGGGCCTCAATGATGACTGAATGACATAGGTGCACTCACATGCATGCAAACTATACATGCATACACATAAAAAGTATATAACATAATAAAGAAAATAAAAAGAATCAGTTCAAATTCAGTTAATGTTATTAATATTAATTTTGATTATATATTTTCAAATTATTCATAAACATCAAATGTTTCTTATAATTCAATTCATGTGTTTATTCTTCCATAAAAAAAATCTGCAACTAAGGGACATGATCTGTCTGTCTCCCAGCATCTTCTTCTGCTCACTGAAAATCCAATATAACTTTATATACTCTTCTATAACAAGAATTTATAAGAAAAACTTCTTCTAAAAAATTTCCATGAAGTTTACTGAAACTCCCTTTCTCCTTAACTGTATTAATCTCTATATTGACTTAGCATTTTTAAGAGGATCGGAAAAAGCACACAATCTGTGGGGGATGTATTTCCCTTAATCCTCCAACTTTAATCCCCACAAATGCTATTTTCTTGGGTACTTATATCTGTTTTCAAATGTTATTGATTTTTTTACTAACTTTCCTTTTGGGTTTAAAAACATAACTTATTTTTGGAATTTGGTATTTCTGATTTAACCCTTTCCTGGGATAGAGGACAAAGCACTGACAGAATACTTCTTCATGCACAGCAATTTTCAACATTTATAAAAATAACTTCTTTTTTAGTGACTTACTGACAAGATGTTTAAAAATTCTTTTTAGTAATTACGAACTTGATACAGTAAGAAGTATCTTAATAGTGACATTACTTCTATTGGGATGAATTAATAATTTATGACATTGATTCAAACCATGAACAAAATAATGCACTTGGTATAAAATGACCCAGTATTCCTCTGAAAAAGATATTTTCAAGCCACATTTTGCATCCACTGAAGTACAAGAAAATAGAGTTATTAAAAAATAACTATATTAAAATGAGAACTCATGGGTATGAGGCAACAAAAGAGGGGCTTATATATTTTATGCTTTATATTTAATAGTATATAGAATGAGATAATTCCCTGGCCTTAGTTTTTCCTTCATGTTATAGGAGATTCTAACTCTTCTACTGAGTTCTTACTATATGTCTCTTTTAAATGAAGATAATATGTTCTGTGGTACATAAATAATTCAATTATATTTTTATTTGGGTCATTTTGTTTGCAAATGACAAATAAATCTCAAACACTTACAGGGCAAAAAAATAATCAGATGAATATTAAAAAATAAGACCTTTATCTAGTTTTTCATTAATATCCATTAAGTTTAAAATATCAGGAAATACTGGAGGGAGGCAGAGTTAAACCTGGGTGTGAGTATGAATGTTAGAGTAAACAGGACAACGAAGGAATGAGTAGTAACTAAAATGAAATGTGTCTCTAAAAGGCATATGAAAATCTCTTGCTCTGTAAGCTGACTACAAAATATGAAAGTTAAGATGGGAATAAACTGCATGGTTAAATAATAGTTTGCCTAATACCCATGAGTTAGTAACCAAAATTCCTAGTGCCAGATGTGGGAGGCTTCCCTGTGAATTTTTGGTCAGAGACATTCCAGATGCTCACAAACTATTACACGCTCTGGCCATTTCTCTTGGGTCCCCACCAGAACTAGTTAATGTGACCATAGAGACCCTAGTTTTGAAGACATCACATCCTTGGTTGTAAGATAAAAAGAAATCAGTCTGAATCTGAGTTCGGAACATGCTTCTTACAGGCCAGCTTTGGTAATATAGGAAGCTAATACCATGAGTTGCTGGGGGGCAGAAAAGGTAATCAATAATCTTATCCAGTTAAGAACCTTATGAGTTATTCAGCCAAACTCTCAGACCTAATGTGCCAACCAGTCTAATGGTTGGATTTTCCAGATGTAACCAAGCATTGTCTTGTATCTGTTAAAGCCTGCCCTACATGTTTGGCTAAGGAAGTTTTATGCCTTGGTGGTGGGAGCTTACTACTGCTATGCAGCTGATTGGCATAACTGAAAACTGTCTTCTAAATATGTTTGTGTTTGTAACCATACACAAATGCTATTCTCAATCTTAATTAGTAAAATTTCTCTTGGCAATGAACAGTGGTGAAGGGTTGCTCAAGGTTCTAAGAATAAGAGTGGCCGAGTGGTCAGCCCTAAACAGGATATTTTAAAGCATACTATCTAGTTGCTGTGATTGAAAACACTGACTAAATACAGCATGGTGAGGAAAGAATGTATTTGGCTTACCAGCACAATCTTTCATCTACAGAAGCCAAGGCTGGAATTCAGGGCAGTAGCCTGGAGTGGAGACAATGATGGAACACTGCTTACTGTCTGGCTCTACTGGCCCTTGTTCAACTTGCTTTCTTAAATAATACAGGGCCTCCTGCCCAGGGTTGGCACTGCCCACAGTGGGTTGGGCCTTTCTATATCCATCAGCAATCAAGAAAATGCTCCAGAGACATAGCCACATGTTAGTCTAATGGAAGAAATTCCCCAACTGAAGCTCCCACAACCCAAGTGTGTGGAGTTAACAACTAAAGCTATCCAGAACAACACTCCTATCTAAAGCTGAGGAATCACCATGAAAAGAAGGTAGAAGGAATGGAAGATCCAAAAGATAGGGAGAATAGAGAAAAATGCTGCATTCTGGGCATAACAGAGCTACTGTAGTCACATAACATAGTTAATGAGCTCACAACCTCTGTAGCTGCCTGCAATGGGATTACTCAAGGTGGGACTGCTAAATAACTACTAAAATATTGAACTTCAACCCACTGACCTTAGCCTCCCTTCTGAAACGCTGGTCACTAATGGATTGTGGAGGAGGGGCAAACATTATCTTCAGTTGCTTAACCATTGATGAGCACATTAATCTCCACTGGATCATACCAAATTCACTTTCACACAGATGTCCCTGGTTAAACTCATTAGATCACAAAATAAACAGAAAGACATTAGTGAGTAAAAGAGATGTGTAGGGAGAATGGATTTAAAAGGGACTGGAGGGAGACAGGTGAAGTTGGGAATGACCGTACTCAGAATGTTCTCTCCCTAGACATAAGTATACAAAGTTTTTTAAGATTAAAATATTCCATTAAACTCTATAAGCATATCAAGGTATAAAGATACAAATTTAAGGAAGAGTCTGACAGTATATCTGTTTACCAAAATAAAAATAGGTTAACCCAGAGGATCTGTGAGCTCCCCAAACTTTGCCTCTTTGTAACATGCCTCAGGGCACCTCATGGCTGAGGGTCTGACCCTGCCCCAGGGAGGAGCAAGCAGAATGGCCTAGGTGTGTGATGCTGGGTGGGGCAAGGTACCTAGTGGAGCAGAATTGGGGGATCTATGAGTGGCTCTGGGAGCTGATGTCATTTATTTCTTAAAAGCAGGCTATAGCAAGGAGTAAATTTGTATTTCATAGTAACATCATCATGGAATTCCTGGCCATTATTTTCTTTTTTTAATTATCATACACATACAGGCTAAGGTAGGCCTGAATTTCATTCGGGTGGCCAGTGGGTTGGAAAGAGATTCTTTTTCAGACCAGCAATCTGGTTAGCTGATGTTGTGAGTGGGTATTGGCTGAAGGGAAGCAATCAGCCATCAGCCTGAAATTCCTGTCCAGGCTCTGGGCAGGTGAGAAGTCATGGCCAAGAGTGGAACATGTGTCTCATGGGTCCAGGCTAAGAGCTTAATTACCACTTAGGCTGGGCTACAGGAAGTAGCCGGCTGGTCTCTGCGCCGAGAAGCCAGCTCTCCTCAGTGTCCTCAAAGAGGGCACTGTGTCCCCATCCCCCTTAGCAGTGCCTTGTGGTTCTGCATAAAAAGAAAGCTTCCTACACATGGGGCCACAAATATAGGGCATAGAGACCAGTTTGGTAAGCTAGAATCTCTGCAAGATGGGAAATGATACCTTTCAGGAAGCTATGTTTCAGGAGGAATTGTTTTGTGATGTACGGCATGTGTTTGTTGACTGTGTGTTGTGGTTTGTTGTAGCTGTTGTGTTTCAAGTTGTGGCTTTGAGAAAGCTTAGCATCTCCAAATCAGTGAAGGCATGGACTAAGGATAGAGGCAGAGGGAATTCTTGTATTGACTCTGCTGGTGCGCCTGTGGATGGTGCTGATGGGGACTTGGCCTATATGCCAGAGACCCTTTCTCTGATAGGCTTAGGGAAGCTTTCATTCTCTTGTGGGTTTTCACCCACTCAGCAGGACACCATTATGGAGCCCCTAGGTGATGTTTTTGCTTCACTGGATTGGGGGCATCTATTGCTTCCTCAGCCTTCCCAGGTGGTGGGTATTCAGAGAAATTGTGAAAGGAGCCCTTCCTCTCCCATCCACTTGCCTTTGAGAGGCTTTGAAATGGGCTCAAAACCTACTCTGCAGCCTAGGTTTCACCCGGAGGAGAAGCCTGGGGTTCTGCCTTCTGGCAGTTCAAGTGGAGAAAGTCACAGAAGATGAAAGGATGGGCGTACAGGTGGCTCAAGCCTTTTGCTACAAGTCTTCTGTAGAGGCACACATACCCAGGAATCAGTCTACCAACATTGGCTTGCATGGAAGTTTGTGAAAAGCCAGCCACAGTTTAACTGTGTTTTATTAAAAACAGTCCTCCTTAAAACTTTTTCTGTAAATAGTGTTAATAGTGCTTAATTTTGCTGAGGTCTTCTTTTTGTCTATTAACTTCCCCAAATTTTCTTCTAGAGGCCAGTCTTCTGTGAGCTTGTAAATTTCAGGCTTGTAGAACCAGGTGTCGTTGACCACGCCTTTGATCCTAGCACTCTGGAATCCAAGTGTCTGTGAGTTCAGGGCCTGCCTGGTCTACAAAGTGAGTGCCAGGCCGGCTCTGACCTTAGGCAGGCTCTGACTTGAAAACACTAAAGGCAAAAGCTATTACACTTTTCATTTTGTAGCTGTTTGTAGATACTCTGGTTTAATCTAGTCCAATGTTTGTTCTGTGCCCCTCTCCTGCTCTGGAAACAGCGGATGGCTGGTGGGGGAAGGGCTGGATTTACAGTATTCTGTCTGTGACTGGGAAGCATAAAGCCTCAGGCACTATTGCCCCTGAGAGCAGTGGTTCATCTTCCATTGTGCTTTGAAGGTGCAGCTTTAATTCCAATACTCAGGAGACAGATGGTGGAGCTCTGTGAAGACTCAAGCCCAACCTTAATTGTGTAAATGACCTTTTTCTCATTGAGCATAAGACAATATTGTAACTTTCTTCCCACAGATTGGTCTAACAACCTTTTTTTTCCTTTGTACATATGTTTGTGTATGCTTGTATGTATGTGTGTGTGCACACGTGTGTATGGATGTATTAGTACTTGTTTTAACCCCTATAGCTTTCTAAACTCTGGGCTGGAGAGATAGCCTAGTGGTTAAGAGCACCGACTGCTCTTGCAGAGGAACTGGGTTCGATCCCCAGCACCCACATGGTGGCTAAGAACCGTCTGTAACTCCAATTCCAGGAGAACACCAGTTCCAGGGGAATCCGAGACCCTCTTCTGACCTCCTCGGCATTGCACAATACGGGTGCACAGACCTGCATGCAGACCGTACATTCATACACATAAAAAAAAAAAAACTTTCTAAACTCATGTGTTTTAAAAAACAAATTCAAACTATACAAAACTTGGTTTATACTGTGGTGTTAACAATCTTTAATTGGGTTTATTTAAATGTTATTATGCATTTGTATAATTCTAAAAAGCCTCTGAGCTGGAACTAGCCCCTCCAACTCGATGCAGCTCTATTAATTACTTAAACTTCTATGGTCATTTGTGTAATTTACTTGTCTTGGTTAAAAAATTACTGATTGTACAAGTGCTGTTACAGTTAGCTACTTTATGGGTGTATGGTACCATTAACAACTATGCTTCTTCAAGGCCTGATGCAAAAACTAATAAATTGGTTTTAAGAAATAATCTTATTTTAATTTAGATGTAATTTAAAGTATGGTTAAATGTGCATTGTAAAATATTTAAAAATTAGGTAAAACATCTTTAAAACAGGGTTTGTGCCAGGCCTGGAAATACCACCTCCAAAGGCTGAAAGGAAAATGATTGTTATAAACCTACTTTATAAGATTTATATGTTTAAATAAGTATTATTTTATTGATATGTTTAAAATAAGTATTATACATTTATATAAATGTATTTCAGTAGAGATTTATACAGAAATACAAGTAAATAAATATAGGTTAATGGACTTGATTTCTCTGAAGTCAAAGTCTAGTGAAAGAACTTTAAGGAACATTTAATTTATGTGTGTTTAATGGGTACCCAAATTTGCCAAAACTTTTTCTACATATTATGTGTTATTTTAGGACTTAGTAAAAGTGAAAATGTCTATATTAAACAACATTGGTTAAAATGGTTTTAATAAAAATGGTAATACATTTAAGCTAATTGGAAATATAAATTGTTGTCCACATTTGTTTTACTTATAATTTGTATAACAACAACGCTGGGGTTAATGCATACAAATGTTTTCTATAATTTTTGTGTTGTACAGTATCATCTTGTAACATTTTCTTTAATGAAAATTTACACCTTGATTCCTACCTATAGGTATGTGTAATACAACTGCCTTTTTGAAATTCATGGGTCAAAAAATAGAAACCTAAAATTAAAAAAAGGGGGTGATACAGTTATATATTAAAACTTTTGTAAAATTTTTCAATTTAAATCTTAACACTAACTATGGGGAAAGATTTGCATGTTCCCACAGGTCAAAACCTCTCCAACTTAATGGCTGAGGAAGAAAAGATACAGCTTTGCATTGTGCAGGATGTACTAAGAAATACCAGCAGAGAAGTTGTCCCATCTGAACATTAAGGGAAGAAAGCCTCAGACTCACTGAGCTACAGGCATCAAACACCTCTGTTGATCCTATTTGTAACAACTGTTTATAACGTGTCCTAATGAAGTTACCTTCCAGGTGCCTCAAAGTTTTAATATGAGAGACTTTCCTACCTCTCCTTTTCATAGAACAAAGAAAAACGTAGTGGTAATTAAGTCATTCCCAAACTGTAAAGTAGAGCCAACTGTTATAGTGGCATTTTCTTATAAAACAGGTATAACTGCTTTCTTTAATTGACTGATAGATATAAGAAATGTGAAAAGGGGCTGGAGAGATGGCCTAGCGGTTAAGAGCGCCGACCGCTCTTACAGAGGACCCGGGTTCGATCCCCAGCACCCACATGGCGGCTGAGAGCCGTCTTTAGCTCTATTTCTAGTTTAACCACACACCCGCTTCTGACCTCCGCGGCATTGCACGACACGAGTGCACAAACCTGCATGCAGACAGTACATTCATACACATACAGAAATAAATAAAATTAATAAAAAAAAATTAAAAAAAAAAGAAATGTAAAAAGATATTCTCCACTCAAGGTCAAATAGTAAAGTCTTTATAAGCTGTGTAATTAAGCAAAATATATTAATACAGGAGAGATCTGACATCAGCAGTGGATTATTCTGCCAAGAAGGTGTTGGATAAAGTATCCAAGCCCCAAAAAGGTAAAGGCTTTTTTCCTGTAAGGTGGGATATCTGCAGGAAGAGAGATGGTAAGGCCCTACTATCAAAGACCTGGTGTAAGCATGGGAAAGATGTATTGAGACCACGTGTGCAAGTGTACAGTTGGCCTCTGAAATGCCAGAGAGTATGACCAAAGGCCACTAAATCAATGAAGCAAATATTGGCCTCCTTGAGTCAAGCAAGACGCCTCTGTCAGCATCAGCTACACCTCACCTGCTTGGAGATACTGTGCAGCAGTGGCAGCCATATGTCTATATATCCCAAGTCTAATTGGCTATTAGCTCTCTCCTTGGAGGAATAATTCATGGCTGATGCCACAAGCTTATGTCCTCTAGTGGTTAGGAGGTGTTATAAGCCACAGCAAGACTTTGTCATCTTTTACAGAAAAGCTATAGTTCATGGATTGGCATACCATCTAAATATCTGTGTCTATGCCCACTATGTAACTTACCATAATAATTAGTACTGTCTTGATGCCTGTATTTCTAATTGCTTGTGGTTCATTAGTAGGATTAAAAGGTTATTCATGGGTAAACTGCCAACCCATGAAAGAAAACAGCATGAACTAGTCAGAGTCCAGAATGACATCTCCAGAGAAAGACAGTTTTGCTTCTCGCTCACTGGTGCCCCTTTTCTAAAGCCTAGGGAACAATCTGCAGAAGAGGGGGTGTGGTAGAAGGTAAGGGCTGTGATTGGGGTGAATTGTGGAACTACAGCAATATAGACTGGACTCTTATTTGATCAACATGCTTGTACATGAAAGCCTCTCCAGCTGGACAACGGGGATCTTGGGCTGTGTAAGTTTGGGCAGAGCTGCTTGCAAACTGGTTTTACATGAAGGATGCTTGTATTCATTACTTATTGCTTATTATTACCTATTGGTTGGTTTTTGAGCACAAATTGGTTTTAGTGTAAAAGATAAAAATTCTAGGTCTGGCCTGCCTCCACCCAACACTCAAGATAGGTTTGAGCAATCATGTATTTAAGAACAGATTCCTTTATAGATGCCAACCTCTCCCATGGGCTTGTCTGCATCTCAAATGAATACAAAACAAAACAAAACAAAACAGGGGGAGATGTACCATGCCTCAGGGCACCTCATGGCTGAGGGTCTGACACTGTCCCAGGGAGGAGCAAGCAGCATGGCCTAGGTGCATGATGCTGGGTGGGGCAAGGTGTGCAGTGGTGTGGAATTGGGGGGGGGCTATGATTGGCTCTGGGAGCTGATATCATTTACTCTATAAAAGCAGGCTGTAGAAAGGAGTAAATTTGAATTTCATAGTAACATCATCATGGAATTCCTGGCCATTATTTTTTAATTTTTTTTGTTTGGTTTTTTGGAAACACGGTCTCCCTGTAGCCCCAGCTGTCCTGGAACTCACTCTGTAGACCAGGCTGGCCTTGAACTCACAAAGATCCACCTGCCTCTGCCTCTGCCTCCCAAGTGGTTGGATTAATGTCATGCACCACCACACCCGGCTTGTTATTTTTATTAATTAGCACACACATACAGGCTAAGGTAGGCTTGCATTTCATTCAGGTGGCCAGTGGGTTGGAAAGAGATTCCTTTGAGGATCACCAATCTGGGTAGCTGGTGTTGTGAGTGGGTATTGGCTGAAGAGCAGAGAGACAATCAGCCATCAGCCTGAGATTCCTGTCCAGGTCCTGGACAGGTGAGAAGTCACAGCCAAGAGTGGAACATGTGTCTTGTGGGTCCAGGTTAAGAGCCTAAGTTGGAATAACCAGTTAGGCTGAGCTTCAGGAAGTAGCCAGCTGGTCTCTGCTCCAAGCGGCCAGCTCCCCACAGTGTCTGCAAAGCAGACACATTCTGTCATTTGTACTAGAGTAGTCCATTGCACCAAATTGCTCTCATCCCCCTTAGCAAGGCCATGTGGTCCCTGTTCGGCATAAAAAGAAAGCTTCCTACACTTGTTAGACAGATTTCCAGGAGCAGGGATTCATTTATCCCATAACATACATTAAATCCAACTAGAGTTTAACTCATAATATTTATCTCATTATGCTAGTCAATATATCTTGCCAGTGCAGTTGTTATTACATGTTATAGAGTTCACATCTGGGTAGGATTGATGAGTTCTGCCCCTGTCCCCCAGTACCATGTGCAGCAACTAACTTCCAGTACTTTGAAAGTTAGCCAGCAAGGAGGAAGCTCCGTGATCCATATCAACTTGATTTCTCTATAACTGTATTTTAAAATAAGGTTCCATATACATAATATATAATATAATATAATTAATATAATACAATTTCATATAATGTAATATATATATAACATTTTATTTCATTTTTATGTGTTCTATATTTAATTTTTCAGTCTTAGTCACATTTATACCACTCCTACCTTGGCACCCTTTTGCACCCCCAACTCTGGAGTTCACATCTTCTGTCATTTGTACTAGAGTAGTCCATTGCACCAAATTGCTCTCCCTTCTCAGTCCTCATGGCCAGATCATCCCCTGAGTTCTAGTCAGCCTATCCAGAGTCTCTTTCCTAAAGAATGCCAGGTCTTCCTCACCTGACCATCATCTGCTACCAATAATTTCTCAGTCAATGTTGGGCTTTGCTACTCATTTCTACAGTTCTGTGCTGGGTTTTTATCCAGTTCAGTTTGCATGGGTCTTGTGCATACTGATATCAATTCTGCAGTTTCACATGAACAGGGTCCCAGGAGCTTGTAGGATTCATTTCCGTTTGTTGTTGCATCACCTCCCTGGTTCTTGCACACTTTCCATCCCATCTTCTGCAATGTTTCCTGAGCCATGGGCAGGTGAAGATGAATATAAGCAGCCTGCCCATAGAACTGTACTCTATAGACTCCTAGTCTTCACAGATTAGCCATTGAGCTCCTGAACGCCTGCTGCATGGAAGAGCTTCCTGAAAGAGAGTTAAGAGTTAGTTAATGGCTTCTTGCATCCTTGTTCTATGATTCTTGGGGCTTATGTGTACAGGTTGCATTGTAGATGTGTTGACTAAGCATGAGTAATTTACAGTGCGTAACTAGTTGTGGGAGTCTGTACTATTCTCATCTGGTGCAAAAGAAACTTATTTTCTGAGTGGTGTCTAGAATATTTGTCTGTACATATAAGGATACTTCTTTTGTAGTAAACAAATTGTTAATTTAGGGATGTGTCAAATTTGGGGAGTTGTCTAAGATCTATGACCTCTCTTATTGTGTGTGTCTGGCTGTATTTACAATACCACACATGAGTTTCCTTCCACTGAGTGGACTTTAGTTCCAATTATTGAGCTATTGATTTCCCCCAAGATAGAAGTGCCACTATTGCACCGATGTCATCTGCTGTGCTGGTTATTGAGATAGATATTTGGTCTTGAGATTGATATTGGACCATGTATTGATTATCTGTGTC
This sequence comes from Rhizomys pruinosus, assembly GCA_009823505.1. Classification (NCBI taxonomy): domain Eukaryota; kingdom Metazoa; phylum Chordata; class Mammalia; order Rodentia; family Spalacidae; genus Rhizomys; species Rhizomys pruinosus. The sequence goes on along the minus strand of VZQC01013930.1, from coordinate 794,792 downwards.
CCTTAGTGGCTTGCACAGTCCTCTCCACAGCTATGTGAGCTAGCCTTCAAGGGAGTGTCCTACAAGTCAGATCCAGTTCCAAAGCTCAAGATCCAGTTCCCAAATTATGTCCTGTCTTTGGAAATAGGGTCTTACCTTCAGCTTCTGGGAGGCAGTCAATGGCTGTGGAAGTAGCCTGTGTAATTTGGGGAGACACTTGGACTACCCTGGTGAATGACTCAAAGGAAGGTTTCTCCTGTTTGGTACTGTTTTTTGTTATTCAGCCTTCATGTTTGCATATAGACTCATAGAGAGATATTATATGTATAATTTGTCACTAGATTGTTAGTCTAATATGATTGTCTCATTTTTTTTATCCCACAAGGTATTATTTCTCTCCCTTCTCTCCCTTTAACTGTTTAGCCCTCCCTCTATGTATTTTCTGTGTCTTCTCCTTTTAAAGTATCCCCATTTTAGCCTTGATACTGCCAGTCTCCTATGGCCCCAGCTTCTCTTGCCCTCCATTTTTTCACCTTTATCCTCACCTTTCCTTCTGCAACCATTATTTCCCCTCCCATTTAGATATGTTGATTTAGTCCTACTTGCCTAGTAACACCTGTTACCTACTAGCCTTCTGTCTCAGGTTCCTTCTTTCCCTACCCTCTTGTGGACAACCAAAAGCAATGGATATAGTATGCATTGTTTAGATGGTATCTGGAGCACCCTTAACCATCATAACCAGAGATAGTTGCAGTTCTCAGAATTCATCAGATGAGAGAAATTTCTCTGTGCAGTGTATGGTGGTTAATGTACAAACTCACAAGTGGTCAAAGTTCAGAGAATATGTATCACTGGAATGCTCAGCTATAAAGGAGAAATCTACACAATACCTTTCTTAAAGTCCTCAGGGATGAATGATATTAGAACAGGTGGTAGAATGATTGTAAGTGCCAGAGATAAAGAAGAACAGTTGCAAATCAGTTCAATGCATGACAGACCTGCTGCAGTCATGAACATGGAGCAGATCTATTTACCTACCACAGACCTGCATAAGATCAAGCCAGCCAACATCCTAGCCTGAAGAAAGAGGGGCTCACTTGCAGCACACCTAGCTGAGGGCTTGTTGACAGTTCATGGCTTCTGTGGAGAGAGAGACAGGGTTTTATTCTTTTAAAGTTATGGCTCCTGGTAGATATACACTGCTCCTTTGGATGGCCCCAAACCCATGAGTATAAGATGTATGTACAAATTGGAACTTTTTTTGGTCTTTTTCAAGACAGGGTTTTGCTGTAGCCCCAGCTGGCCTGGAACTCACTCTGTAGACCAGGCTGGCCTTGAACTCACAAAGATCTGCCTGCCTCTGCCTCCCGAGTGCTAGGATTAAAGGCGTTTGCCATCATGCCTGGCAAATTGTACCTTTTTGTTTATTAAAATAATAGATCACAATGTAAGTATGGGCTTGGATATTGGAGAAGTTAGGTAGAGGAATAGAGGGTGAGTATAATGAAAATACCTTGATTGCATGTGTGAAATTCTAAAATAATTAATAAACCTATATATATGCATATAGGTTTATAATTATAAATTATAATTATTAGTTATAAAACTATATATAGGTTTATTAATTATTATATATATTCAAATATAAACTTATTTTTCAGTTCCAATTACATTTTATTTTTAATGAACAACAGCCAGGGAAACATCCAATATTCATTAGGTCTTCCCAAGTAGCACGAAGGTGCCCTATTGAATCTACTTCTCTTATGCTACATTTGCTTGCTTTAACTTCCCTTTATTTGCCTACCTCTTCTTTCACTGTAAGAGAATGGAATTAATTGTATTTTACATCTATTGATACGAACTGTCTCCTTTAAGATTTTATTTTTATTTTTAAATTTCATATATTGACATGCATATGTTGATGTATACATACACATATATAGAAATTATCATTAGCAGTGGATTATTGTTTCTTTTCTTTTTATTTTTTTCTAGTAATGTAATTTTTAAGTTAATTGTTATTAAATGTTGCATTTCATACAACATTTCTTAATCAAATTTAGACTCATTCCCCCATCCATGCTCACCCCTTACACCCCCCTCTACCCTGGGACAGAGCTCATGGATTCTGTCATGTTGAGTCCATTCTTACATCTTTATCTCAGTCTTTTATAAACTTGTCGATGCACAAGTTTACTGCTTTGGTTAGTTCTGTGAATAGATTTTTTTTCTCTTTTTCTTATTCCCTTTAATTTTATATTATTCCAAAATATGCATATATACACTCCACACATAAATAAAAATTACAAATTCTGAAAATAAGCTATACGTTAATTCCAAAACACATTTAAAGATTCATATTTTAACAGTAAACTTGCATGCAGGTAAAAATAAGTATAATTTTACATTTGTTTTTTAGAATATGAGTACATATCTTCCATACATATATGGTAATTACAATGTGTGAATAAAAGTGATAGGACAATTCTAGAGCCCATTAAGAGATTCACATTATAATAGCACAGTTGCTTTCAGATACAATGAAATATAATAATAAAGTTGCTCAGTTTACCTGCAAACTGGGAGTTGATGTTAGCATCCACAAATGAGGGAAACCGTTCGACTTTTTGAGGGAAACCATTCCCTTTTTTTTTTTTTTTTTTTTTTCTGGTACTGTATTACTTCACTCAGCTAATGTTTTCTAGTTCAATCCATTTACCAGCAAAGTCCGTCATGTCATCTTTCTTATACTGACTGCACAGAAACCCACATTGTGTAAGATCACCCACAGTTTTGTCTATCCATGATCAGTTGAGGGCATTTGGTTTTGTTCCAGCTCTTGCGATTGTGAAGAGAGCTGCATAAACATAGCTTGATGTATCTCTGTGTTAAGATGAGTCTTGTGGATACTTACCCAGGAGTGGTGCTGAGTAGTTGGTAGGCTTCATGTTGAGTCTTTTTTTTTTTACCATAAATTATTTATTTATTTTTAACAAACTAACCTCATGTTCCAGCTCATTCCCCCACCCCACACCGAGTCAAGTGCATTTCTCAGCCAACAATCGTTCCATACCATTTAGTCTTTCTCAATATTCTTCATGGGAAAGTTGACTGTTTTGAGCAGTAATTCACTGTTTCATACAGTTCTTTTATGCAGTATTTTCTGTTGTTGTTTGTTGTTCCAAAATGCATTTATGCCCAACTGCTAAAGACCATTGCATGTTGCTGTCCTGCCCTTCCTATTCTTCTCAGATAAGCTGTCATACACCAGGTCTGAGGCATCTCTTATATCTACACATTTGGAGCAGAGACAGGCACCTGTTCTACATAGAGTATACTAGGAGATCCTGTTTCAAAACAACAACAAACCAAAAAAGGAAAATCCTGTTTAGATTGTAGTGTGAAAGCTGTTTGTCATTCTACATGAATATACAATCAATTTTCTTCTTTATTCACATTCCATACATTCTGAATGCATAACTCTTTGGCTATAAACCTTTTATTATAAGTGCAAAACCAATTCCCAGAGATATATTGCAATAATCTATAGTCACACAGAGCCAACCCAAGGAGCACTGAGTTCCCACATAGCTATTCTGAGGCTCCAAATGAGATAAGCTTGCTTCTCGTCCAGCTTCCCATCATGGCTGCTAACAGCCATCTGTAAAATCCAGCTCCACAGGATCGGCCCTCCTTCTGTCTCTCGTGATCACTCACACATACCATCACATATTAATACTATGCAGCACTAAACACTCTATGCATAAAATAATAATTTTACAAAATTTAAAGCAACTTAAAGATCTCAACAAAACCAGTTCTAGGTCAACTACTCAAAGGAATAGCTGACTGGCTGGTTAAAATAATTTCCCCGGGTGTGTTGTCACGGCCTTTAAATCCCAGCATCAGGAGGCACAGGCAGAACTCTGAGTTTCCAGGACCAGCCTTTGGTGTATATACGTGATTCAGGACAGCTGGGAATACAGGAGACCTTTTCTCAAAAACAAAAAAAAAAATAAAAAAGTCAGGGGCTCTACACCAATTAAATACTTACAACTGGGTATATTGCAACTAGCATCCACAGATGAGTGATACCATTAATCATTTGTTTCTCTGGGACAAGAGAAACAAATCTTACTTCACTTAACATGATATCCTCTAGCTCCAGCCATTTTCCTGCCAAAGCCTGATGTCGTCTTTTCTTTACTGCTGCTCATAGTAATTCCATTGTCTAACTGCTACACATTTTTTCTCTATCCATCTACGTCAGTTGACGGCATTAGAAGGTTCCAGCTCCTTGCTATGTAAAGAGAGCTGAAATAAACTATGGCCGTGATGTATCTCTTTTTGCGTAAGTCTTGATGTACATGCCCAGGAGGGTTGGCTGGGTGGTAGGCAAATTATTCCAAATTCTTCCAAGTTTCTTCTCCACACTGCTTTCCATAGTGGCGTACAAGTTTACATTCTCCAACCACAGTGGAATGAGTTGTTTCCCCTTTCCCTACAACCTCTCTAGCTTTTGGTATTATTTGTTTTCTTATCCTAGCCAGACTTATTAGAGTAAGATTTATTTAAGTGGGTTTTCATTTGCATCCTCCTAATGATTTGATGTTGAGCACTTTTTAAGTGTTTCTCAGTCATCTTTATTCCCTCGCTTGTGAATCTCTGTTCATTTCTTTGCTCCATCTATTTGACAGGTCGTTTTTTCTTTTTTCTTTGTTCTTATTGTAGTAGTTATATATTCTGGAAATCAATTAAAGTGATGCAGGCTTTATGAAGGAATTTGGGAGGTTTTCCTCTGTATCCTTCTACAAAGTTTGAGTAAGAGAATGTTGCAATGTTGTCTTAAATTGTTTTATGAGAATTCTGACTGTGAAAACAACTGCTGGGAATTTTTTTAGTTCCAGAGCTTTTATTAATATTCATTTCTCTTCATTATTATGGTCGTTTATTATGTCCAGTTCTTCTTGGTTAAGCTTAGGCAAATCCCAGGATTTCAGAAATGTACATCCATTTCATAGTTTTCAAATTAATAGAGTATAGGCTTTTGAATATTCTCATATGATTTTCTGATCTTTTCTTTTTCTGTTTTTTTTTTTTTTTTTTTTTTTTTTTTTTTTTTTTTTTTTTTTTTTTCTTTCTTTTGGTTAATTGGTTTAGAGGTCTGTCTATTTCATTTATCTTTTCAAAGAATCAGGTTCTGGATTCATTATTTTTTTTTTTTTTTTGTATTGTTTTCTTTGTTTCTATTTCATTGATTTCTGCTCTGGTTTTTGTTATTTCTTCCTGTCTGTTGGGTTTACGGTTCATTTTTTGTTTTGTTCAAGTGTTTTTAGGTGCACTGTTAGATTGTTTATTTTTTTCTCTTTCTGTTTTTTTGTTTTGTTTTTGTTTTTGTGAGCACTTTAGGGATATGTTTCCCTCTTAGGACTGACTTTGAAGTATCCCACAGGTTTTGTTATGTTGTATTGTCATTTTCCTTTAGTTCCAGAAATGTTTTTATTTCATTTTTTTTTATTTCTTCCCTTACCCACTCATTATTCAGGATTGTGTTTTTTAGTCTCCATGTGTTTTTATACTTACTAGGGCTTACCCTGGTGTTAATATTGAGCTTTATTGCACTGTGGTCTGATAGAATGCATGGCATAATTGCAGTCCTTTTGTATTTGTTGACATTTCTTTTGTGTACCAGTATGTTGTCGATTTTGGAGAATGTTTCATGGGGCATTGAGTAGAAAGTATATTCTCTGGTGTTTGGGTGGAATATTCTGTAGATATCTGTAAAGTCCATTTGGTGTATTGTACTGTTCGGTTCTGATGTCTCTCTGTTTATTTTGTGTCCAGTTGACTCAGTATCCAGGGAACTCAGTGGGGTATAAAAGTCCCCCACTATTAGCATGCTGGGATTAATCTGTGTCTTGAGGTCCTGAAGGATTGCGTTTATAAAGTTCAGTGCACCAGAGTTTGGTGCATAAACATTTAAGATTGTGAAATCTTCCAGGTTTTTTATTCCAATGACAAGGATACAATGGCCATCTTTGTCTTTTCTGATTAATTTTGCTCTGAGGTCTATTTTGTCTGATATTAGCATAGCCATTCCTGCTTGGTTTTTGGTACCATTTGCTTGGAATATTTTTTTCCAGCCTTTCACTCTAGGGTGGTGTCTGTCCTTGAGAGTGAGATGGGCTTCTCGTAGGCAGGATATAGATGGATTCTGTTTCCTAATCCATTCTCCCAGTATATATCTTTTGATTGGGGAGTTTAGACCATTAATAGTTAAGGTTCTTATTGAGAGTTGTGTGTTGTTTCTTTTCAAAATTATTTTTCATTTGCATTCTTGGTCTAAATACTTGTGGTGGTTTGAATGAGTGTCCCCCATAGGCTTTAAGTATTCAGACATTTGTCTCCAGTTGGTGGCACTGTTTTTGGAGGTCTTAGAAGGTGTGGCCATGCTAGAGGAAGTATGTTATTGGGGGCAGGCTTAGTGAGTTTTAACAAGACTTGCTGTCTCCAGTCGCTCTCTTGGCTTCCTGTGCTCATTGTGAGATGTAACCCTCGGCATGCTGCTCCAGCTCCAGCCACCATGCCTCCCGCCACAATGAACTCTAATTCCCTGGAACCGTCAATCGTAAGCTCAAATAAACTCTTCCTGTTATAAGTTCCTTGTTCATGGTGTTTTATCAAAGCAACAGAAAAGTGACTAATACAATACTTATTTACTCTGTTATGTTTTTGGTAATTTCTCTCTTAGGTTGTTTAAGGATAGTTGAATTTTGAATTTCTTAAAGTATTTTCTGAAGTGCTGGGTTTTTTGCCATGTGTTCTTTCACTTTGTTTGTCATGAAAGATTTTTCTTTCTTCTTTATCTATGATTGAATTTTTAAAATTTTATTTATTTTTATGTGTATAAATGCACTGTCTGCATGTAGGTTGGTGCACCCATGTCCTGCAATGCCATGGAGGTGAGAAGAGGGTGTCAGATTCCCCTGGAACTGGATTTAAAGATGGTTCTCATCCACCATGTGGGTGCTGGGGATCGAACCCGGGTCCTCTGCAAGAGCAGTTGTTGTTCTTAACTGTTAGGCCATTTCTCCATCCCATGATTGACATTTTTGTTGGGTATAGTAATCTGGGTTGGCATCTAAAATCATTTAGTACTGGGAATACTTTGGCCCATGTTCTTCTGGATATGATTCGATGCATTTCCTCCTAATATTAACATTCTTGTTTTCTACTTGCTTTCAGATTTTGTCCTCGTTTGAGATCTATGTTTAACCTATGATATGAGCAGGGAATTTCCATTTCTGGTTTTTTGGTGTTTCTTTTCTGATCTTGTCTGTTTGGAGTTCTATGTGCTTCTTGTATTTGTATTGGTTTGTCTTTTTTCAGTTTGGGGAAATTTTCTTCTATTATTCTGTTGAAGATCCCATAAATACTGTTCTCTTGGGATTCTTCTCCTTCCTCTATCCCTATGATGCAGAGGTTTGGTTTTTTCATAGTGTCCCACATATCCCAGTTATTCCACACTGTGTTTTTTTTTATTTTTCATAATCTTTACTTGAGGTTTCTAGCTGTGCTGTGTTATCCTGGTAGGTCTAACATTCTTTTTTCTGCTTCATCCATTCTGCTTCTGAGGCTTTTTCCCATCCTTTCCTGCTGATTGGATGATGTTCAATTTCCTTTTTCATTTCATCCTGAGATTTCTTCAGTATTTCAACTTACTTTTGGAGCTTTTCATTTCTTCTTGTAGTTCTTTGTTTCGCTGGTCAGTTTCTTTTTTCCTTTCAGCCTGAGATCTTTTCAATGTTTCTACTTCCTTCTGGAGTTTGTCATTCTCTCCCTCTAGTTCTTATTGGAGTTTGTATTTCTCTTCCTCTAGTTCTTTTCAGAGTTTGTCAATCTCTTCCTTTAGTTCTTTTTGGAGTTTATTATTCTTTCCTTCTAGTTCCTTCATGAGTTTTTCATTCTGTCCCTTTAGTTCTCTGATTTGTTCTTTATAGTCTTTGAATATGTCTACAATTGTTCTTCTAAGGTTGGTGTCTTGGTTTCCTTCCAGGGAGATCTCATTGTTGGGATCTTCTATGGGATTGGTTGAGTTCAGTGGAGCTTTATTATGAGCTTTTCCCATGTTGTTGTTTCATCGTTGTGTCTTTGGCATGGGTATTTTTGTTTGTTTGTTTGTTTGTTTCCCCCTTTATTTGTTTGTTTGGCTTTTGTTGCTAGTGTCAAATATTAATAAGGAGGACTGTTTGGTCACTCAATTTGCTTCTGCTGGTTTCTTCCTCAGTTTTGGCTATGCAGCCTCAAATCACTGACACTGCTGGATCCTCCCAACCATAGTAAACCATAGCACCAGCAGTTTATACTTTCCACAACAGTACCAGTAGCTTGAGCCAGGTAGGGGTGGGGTTACTCTTTTGGCCCACATGCCCGACCCCACTTGGGTGGCAAGTGTGTGCACTGCTGGCTGTCCTCTCTATGGTTCTAGTGGTGGGCGGCAGATGCCAGGAGTGGGCTGCCACAAGCCTGCACACCAGAAACCCACCTGGGTGACCCTAGTAGTGTAATTTTTAATTTTTAAAATTAAAAAAAATTTTTTTGCAAGAAGAAGCACTTGAATTTCATGTCAGATTATAAACAAAAGTAATCAACTCCACATGTCAAAAGCACAAAGGAAAATCAACAGCATAGGAAAAGGAAATGAGAAATCCCCACAAAACACTATCAGTCCTCTAGAGGACTCCCACAACAAGATGTCTCTGGAAGTACCCCAGGACACAGATCTCTAAATAGATAGATAGATAGATAGATAGATAGATAGATAGATAGATATTCATTCTATTGATTCTGTTTTATTTTTATCACTCTGATCCATCCTGGAGGCCCATCCATTGCTCTCTGATCCAGCCTGTAGACAGATACTCTCTGATCCAACCTGGGGACGGGTCATTTCCTCTCTGAACTGTCCTAGAGGTAGGTCCTTTGCTCGTTGTTTATTTTTCTGGTGGGGTTAGAAGATAATTCTTTTCTTTGGCCTTTATGGAGTTTTTACATTTGTTTTACAATGAATATATGTATTAGTTTACTGTTCAGAAAAAGATAATTATGCTCTTTTCAAAGGTGAAACACACACACACACACACACACACACACATATATATATATATATATATATATATATATATATATATATAGTTTGGGGGGTAGGTATATGGCTTTGGCCTAGGATTTTCTGGAGGTGGAGATAAAAGCAGTTTTGAGTAGCCTGATGTGGGTTCTGGGACTGAAGCTAGGGTCTACTATAAGATCCTTATGCTCTGTACCTGCTGAGTCATCTTGCCAGCCCTGGCAGTGTCTTAAGTCAGCTTGAATCAAAAAAAAAATTTACAGGATTATGAGGGACTTCACATTTATAAGTGACTCAAACAGATTGGTCTGGAATACTTGAGGTCTTTGGATGTTCCGTAATATAATAATTACAGGAATTGCTCTCTTAAAAACTTGTGGTTTGAACAACAAATTAAGAAGTTTTCCAACAAGTTTAGCATGTGCTTGGGAATAAAAGGCCCTTTAGAAAGATATATATGTCTGACAACTTCCAGTATCTATGTTCAGAATTTTACAATACCAGCTAATTGCTCAGCACCTACAGAAAGTGATGTTTTGAACAGTCTTGTTGCCTTTTGTCTGCCAAGTGGGTTGATTAACCTGTTTTCTTTGCAGATTTTTTAAATTAACATCCTTCACCTTCACCCACATTGCACAGCAAAGGGCACTCACAGAGCATTGAAGGAGGCAGGTTTCCGAGATTAGAGGAGACTCTAATTTGATTTAGGAGAAATTCCAAATACCACAGGATTTTATTTTTCTGATGTTTTGTCATTCTTTAATATTGGCTTTGACAGGAAATTAAGTGATGATTTAATCTCCAACACATTAAGTAATGAATAGGAAAAAAATAAGCAAAATATACATGAAAGTCCCTCAACAAAGTATGAGAAAAGAAAAGTAAGACTGGAATAGCAAGTATCATGTTGAAACATTACAATGACATAGTTGCTCAATTCTTAGGATTTGACAGGAATGTTGCTGAAACACATTTTTCTGCAGCTACAAACCACTCAGGCTAATTTCCTCCCCAATTATAATTGCCATTCTGTCTTCAGCAAGGGACATAGTGGTTAGATCTCTAAGTGCCTGTGAATGGTGTCAGTGTGCAGTCACGCAATGAAGAACTTCTTAAAAGGGTCAGTAACTACAGTTTTATTTAACAATCCTGATGACTGAATGTGAAGTAACAGAAATCAAACAGGAAAAAAACGATGCAAGACAGATCCTGCTTCTGGAAGGAATTAGCTGTACTGAAACTGCTGAAAGCAACTGTGAAAGTGTCTAAAGGGCACTGGGTAACCAGGAGTAATTATAGTTTGAAATTGCCTATATCATGCTAGTTTAATGAATATGTCAGTGGTTAAAATATATAAAAAGCAAGATTACTACCAAGAAGACAGAAAGACAGTTTATCCCAAGTTACAGTTCCTAGGAGAAAGTTCTAGCATAATATAAAAATCATTTTTCAAATTAAGACTAAAACTCTGTGGCAAGGACTCTGTATTTGGGTTAGAGAATATATAGTTGTGTTGAGCAGCAGGAGCCAGTTGTGAGGAACATGGGAACTATGAGCTTAGCAAATGTGCTCTCAGGAACTCTGTGCAATAAACAAAGAACAGCATTTATTACTGATCTCAAAATGGTTCCATACCCATGGTCCTCTTTGTGTTGATTTTGTTTTGCATTGTATTGCCTCTCATCAAGAGCTACAGTCCATCATACCTGCATCCCATTAAATCAGCTTTCCACAACTGACATCAACATAAGCAGCACAAGCAGATGCTGGGGAATTGCTCACGTATTGATTCTCACCCTATTTTATCAAATTTGAACACTTGTAGCTACCAACCATACCATACCTAACTAGTCCACAGAGAGTTGAAATAGGAAATAATTATATCCCACCCAGATAGCTTCTATAACCCTCCTTTATACAATGAAATTCTAGGAAGATGAGCCAGTGAAACTGCAGACATTTGCTCAATAGTAAAAGCTTACGTCTACAATGCTCTTCATTATACTGAGTGTACTATATGTACATTTTTCATGATTTGGGTTCAATCCCCTCATACATTTAAAATTCAAACTCAAAAGAACTTTAAAGTATTTTCCCATGATGGCTATGCAGACTTGGACATTGGTTGCTTATTTTTGGTGCTGTAAGTTAACGAAGCCATATTTATAAATATCTATGTGATATGTATAAGACAGAAGTTTCATGCCGAATATAGGTATCATCTGAAAACCATAGTACATACCAACAAATTGGTTAGAAGATGGGTTTATGAAATATATGCCTACTTTAGTCTATTACTATTTTCTATCATTTGGGAATAGTCTTTAAGGAGCATTTAACACATGACACCATATTACTTATAAGTATTCCTCAGGTTTGGTTTATGATTTATTGCAATTTATGTATTTTTTTATCAACAAAACTAAAAAAAAAAAAAGATTGACATTGTGCTCCTTGGGATGCACCAGTAAAAATAATTAAATTAATTTTTTATGTATTTCCTTCGTATATGGCTTTTTAATCTTCAAAATGATGTCAAAATATTTTTTAAGAAACAATTGGATCCTAGGATTGATTTTCTTCTTCCCGAAAGTAAACCTAAAATATAGCACGGGTTTTCAATATAGGGTTAACTTTAAGATATACACATAATAGATCAGAGTGATACAGTTACTACAGTTACTAAACTTGAAGACAGCCACTGAAGACTTCAATAACACCTGTTGTGGATTTAGTAAAACAATGCAGAATCCATCCATTCAGATGGATATTGTTAATTTAGAAAGATAAAAAATGTCATATTATGAAAAAAAGTGTTAAAATTGCCTGGGGTGGTGGCACATACCTTTAATCCTAGCACTTTGGAGGCAGAGGCAGGCTAATCCTTGTGAGTTCAAGGCCAGCCTGGTCTATAGTGTGAGTTACAGGACAGCTGGGGCTATATGGAGACCCTGTCTTGAAAAGACAAAAAAAAAAAAAAATGTTCAAATCAAGCAAAATCATCCAAATGTGAAAAACTTTGCTTAGAGCAAAGACTTCTATTCAGTGGAACCATATATGTTTGTAGTGTGAAGATGGATATGGAAAACTGCCTTGGCCAGATGTCATGAAATACATGTCATTACCAGCACCAATAGTACCCAGGATATTGAAATAACCCTCATGGTAATTGTGCTGTGCATATCATATGTATAGAATAAGAGACCAAAGCAAGGCAGTAAGAAGCATTCCTCCATGGCCCATGCCTCACCTCCTGCCTCCAGGTTCCTGCCCCGAGTTCCTGCCTTGGCCTCCCTGAATGATGAACGATGACCCAGGAGATGTGTGCTGAATAAACCCTTTCCTCCCCTAGTTGGTGTTGGGCAGAGTGTTTTGTCACAGCACTCAAAGTGAAAACTAGGACAGAAATTGGTACCAAGAGTGGGGTACTGCTGTGACAGACTTCGCCTTCGTGTTTGAGGGGAGGATTGTAGAAGTATTTGGAACTTTGGGTTTCAAAAGTTATTGAGTGCTTTGGAGTTTGTTGCTGTGGAACTTGGAGCAGTTATGCTGAAAGAGCTGTAGATGACGGAGGCCTGACTTGTGAAACTTCTAGAGGAAGCAGAGACCATCAGAGTTGTTGGTATGATATTTTTGAATTAAGAATCTGTGGGTTCTGGTCAATGGGGGCCGAAGAATCAGCTGTAAATAACAGGAGACCAGAACCTGAAGTGAAGCCTTTATTTAACTGGTACAACTGATGCTTGTTAGCTGGGGCTGAAAAAATCAGCTGTAAGTAACAAGAGACCAGCATCACTGTGGTGAAAATTTCTGGGAAGAATTTCTTCAGGGTTAGCAAACAGAAGTTGTGTTCCAGAAGGGGCCTGAGCCTCCATGTCAAGCCAGAAGCAGGACTTGGTAATGTGTAAGAGTCTTCTACATAGTTCTGGTGTTGAAATGTGAAGAGGTCACAGAAAGCAGCTGAGGCTTGGCACTGTGAGAGGCCAGGAAAGGCCATTAGTGAAAGTGCACCTCAGCTGCAGTGGAGACCCCAGGATTGCAGGGGTCATGGAGAGAAGCTGAGGCTTTGCACCAGGAGAGGCTAGAAGAGACCATTGGTGAAGGTGATGCCTCAGTTTTATTGGAGACCCCAGCTTTTTAGAGATGCCAAGACCAAGGGACGACCACCAAGAGCAGCAGCAGGTGTTGAATAGAGCTGACCTGGGCCTGCGAGGTGAGCTGTGTGTGCTGTGGATGGCAGAGTGAGAGAAGTGGAGCTGCCGAAACCCTTTGGAGCCCAGAAGATTGAGTGAATCCCAGATGTCCACATTTGAGCTACTTTGCTGGACTTAGGTTTTGCTTAGGTGTGCCTGATTCTTCTCTTTGAAATAAGAGAGTACTTTTTTTTTTTTTTTAATTTTACAGGAGCCCACATTTAAGAGACTTTTAAAAAACTGTGAACTTTTAAGTGCTTGGACTTTTAAGGGTTGTACTGCCTTATGTTGTGATTAATGTTAAAATCATACCTTGGGTACAAGAACTGGAAATGTGGTAGTTTAATAGCGATGTGTTTTGTGTGTAAAGTTGACAAAGAGTCAATTGTACTATATGGCTTTAGTGTCAACTTGACACGCCCGGGTTGAGGGAGCCTCAATTAGGGAATTGGCTCCATTGGACTGGCCTGTGGCCACATCTTCAGAGTATTGCCTTGATTGTTGAGCAATGTGGGACGGCCCAGCCCACTATGGGTGGTGCCACCCTGGGCAGGTTGTTGTGTATGATATGAGGGCAGGCTGGGCATGGGCCCATAAGCAGCATTCCTCCATGGCCTGTGCTGAACAAAACACTCAGCAAAACACCCTCCAGTTCCATACATTTGCCTACAAAATTCATGAAGTCATCATTTTTCACTGCTGCCTAGAACTCCATTGTATAAATATACCACATCTTCATTATCCACTCATCACTTACTGGGCAAGCCAGTAAGCAGCATTCCACTATGGCCTGTGCCTCAGCTCCTTGCCTTCAGGTTCCTGGCCTGAGTTCCTACCTTGGGCTCCCACAGTGAACTGTGACCCAGGAGATGTGAGCTGAATAAACCCTTTCCAAAAAAAAAAAAAAGAATAGAGACCATTTTCTAGATGATCAAAGAGTGTAGGCTATGAGGAAATATTATTTACCATTGAACATTAGTAAATGTTTATAAGTGAAATATTGGTAGATTTTCCATTACTTTTATGAAAGACACTAAATTGACAGAAATCTCATTTTATGTTTGTGTGTACGTGTGTGTGTGTGTGTGTGTGTGTGCGCACGTGTGCGCGCGTGTGTCAGGAGAAAAATGGTTACTCTACATTTTGTTGTCTCAGAGATGACAGCCATTTCCAATTATCCCGGATGAATATGTGTTCAATGCAGTCACTTCATGTTTCTTACTTCTGTGCCTGCAATTGTGAACTGTTAGGATTCAGAACAGCTATTTGATACTATGGGTGCAAGAATGGATTTCTGCCTCCTACTCAGAGCAGAATCTCATTTTACTTTTGCCTGTTCCTTTCAATGAGTATTTAAGTAAACAATGATAAGAGTGAGTTGGATAATTTAATAATTCTTTGCTGTTTATAATAAAAATCAGAATATCTATAAATAGTCTCTAATTCAAGAGGTTTCATATGTAAGGAGCTTTACCTTTCAAAGATCCCTAAGAAGTTTCAGTATGAAAAAGAAAGCAGTTTGCCAAATACTACCACAAAGTAAACAAGTATCATCATTTTCTTGAATGGCTAGATTAACATTTACAAACTGATCTATACCTATATATCGATTCTCTGCAGCTCTTACAATTTATTATTATTATTATTATTATTATTATTATTATTTGGTCTTTTTGAGACAAAGTCTCCCTGTAGCCCCAGCTGGCCTTGAACTCACTCTGTAGACCAGGCTGGCCTTGAACTCACAGAGATACACCTGCCTCTTAAATTCTAAAATGCGGGAAGTCAATCCCTGGTTTCATGGAAGAGGCACTTAGCTTATGCTGATCCTCTAGTTTCCTACAAGTGTGCCCCCCCCCCGCACACACAGGATGTTTACCACCAGCATTATCAGCATTATGTATCCAGTCCTGCAAGTGGTTCTTTCTCCTGGGAGACATTCTCAGTATAAGAATCATTTAATTTATCAGGATATTGCATCTTTCTTCCCCTGAGAAGCAGCAGGAGCAAAGCAGGATGTCTACTTACAATAAGAAGTAGCCTTAGGGGAAACCAAGAGGAAGAGATGAACTTTGGGGGCAAAGCAACTTTGTTGTTATAGTTTGATGTTTACCTTTGTTCTAATTTAAGATGCAAGCTTCAAAGAGTACAGTTTAAAATGTACTCAAACTTTCAGTATAGCTTGAACTTTTATGTAGTTCATACATAACACCTTAGTCCTCTTCAGACCCCTTCCCCATAAGCACATTCCCATAGCCCTCCATCCACTGGATTTTATGAATTCAGTCATTTATATTTAGTCAAGTTAGTGTCCTCTGATGTCCTTCAGGGGAAGTTCATCTCCATCTAAATAGTCAGCCTATTTAGAGCCACTACCTTTAAGAAGATCATCTCTTTCTCATCCAAAAGTAATCAGCTGCTGAAAATACTTTTGCTATGTGCAGCACCTGAAGAAATATCTATCTCTTAATAAAATAAGTTTTATTGTTATAATTACCTGTTATTCAAATCTGAATATTTAAAAAAATTAAAAAAACAATAGACCAAGGCATATTGTTTTAAATATGTAAATAAACAGATCTCTGTGTTACCTATAAAGGTTGAGAATTCAGTTGCTGTGCTTAACCTCTGAGCCATCTCTCCAGCCCCAAAGCATTCATCACCCCTGAGCATTCAGAAAATTTAATGCTGCTGGTATCTGTTAGGATATTTAGAAAAGCTGAGTTCAAAAGAAGGTAGATCCTGAAGTGGTACTGAAAATATAGTGGTCAAGCTTTTGGCTCTTACTTCTATCAGTATGCATTGAAATTCCAAGTTTTGCATCTTCCTTATTTATTTACTTATTTCTAGTTTCCTTAATTTCATGTAATTTAATTTTCATATACAGAATTTGGGGATAATTCATATGAATCATTTAACATGTTACAAAACATACAGTAACTGTTCAGTAAATGCAGTTTATTAGTGATCTTATTGTTATTGTCACTGAAATATTGCATGATTTACTAAGCAAAACATTAATACTGTTTATGCAGGAATGAATTAAATATCCCAACTGTATCCCAAAGTAAGGTCCTAATCTGCCTACTACAGCTCGGATGGAAGGAAACAAAGAATCATTACAGGCAGTATCATGACTGAGTTGATAAAATGATGTATGCTAGAAGGTATGAATATAAGATGCCATAAGCCTTGAGCATTTACATGTTAATTTTTGCCACACAATAGATAAATCTAAACATTACTATGATTCATATTCAGAGTAGTGAATATGAATCATAGTAACATCTAAGGAGTTACTGTTAGAAATTACCTTCAAATTCAAGAAGAGTACAACACAAATTACAATACATTTTCTGTTCAAAACATGATATTTTATTTTATTTTATTTTATTTATTTATTTTTGGTCTTTTCGAGACAGGGTCTCCCTGTAGTCCCAGCTGTCCTGAAACTCACTCTGTAGACCAGCCTGGCCTTGAACTCACAAAGATCCACCTGCCTCTGCCTCCCAAGTGCTAAGATTAAAGGCGTGCGCCACCACGCCCGGCTTCAAAATATGATATTTTAATAACCATACATTGCCTTTATACAAGCTTAGCAAATATTTTATTGCCCACCTGTGTTTGTTACCCACGACGTGGGTGCTGTTACTAAACCCTGATCCACTGCAAGAACAGCCATCTCTCCAGCCACATATTTTTTTTTCTGTTTATGAGAACTCAGATATAATTTTCGCTCTACACTGCAAACATTAAAAAATTGAAGAAACCATTATAATTAGAAAGTCATGAATATATGTATATTTCTGTTGCAACCAATTTCATCAAAACAGTACTACAGGTATCATTTTCACACTACATTTTAAACATTAAAAATTGAAGAAGCTGTTATCTTTAGATAGCAATGAATATTCATTGATAGATGATTGATTGATTGATTGATTGATAGATACTCTGTTGCAACCAATTTCATCAAAACAGTACTACAGAACTATAAAAACATAGAATACCACCCCTCAGAAATAGAAGTTGATTTCAATACCCCACTATCTCCAATAGACAGGTGAATCAGACAATGAATAGAGAGACATCGGTATTAAGTGGCATCTTAAATTGAATGAACTGAACAGACATGTACAGTATTTGGTGCACTGAAGCACCAAATTATAAATTTTCTAATCAACACTTCATGAAAATTTCTCTAAATTTGATCATATACTGGGGCACAAAATCAACCTCACCAAATACAAAAACACTGAAATAAGTCCATGCATTCTATCAGACCACAATTCAACAAAGATTGAAAAAAAATACAAATCCCCCTAACTAAAAAGCCCTAAGACCTAGATGGATACATGGCAGATTTATACCAGGCATTCAAAAGGTATCTACAACAAATAACTATTAAATTATTCAACCAGCTAGAAACAGAGGGAGAGCTTCATAACCTACTTCCAAAACCACATCAAGACAAAATAAAATGTCAAACTATAGGTCCATATACTTAACTAACATAGACACAAAGATCATCTACAAGATAATTACAAACCACATACAGACACACAGTAAAACATCATCCAAAATGATCAAATCAACTTTATCCCAGAGATGCAGGGATACTTCCATATACATAAGTCAACAAATGTAATAAATATATAAATGGAATAAAAGACAAAAAGCACATGGTGATCTAAATAATACAGAAAAGGCCTTTTGCAAATTACAACATGCATTCATGTCAAAACTCCAAGGGGGAATTGGAATGGTTGGAAAATATCTCAACATAATAAAAGCTGTATGTATACACACCCCACTGTGTAAGCCATTTCCAAATGGATCAAATTCCTCACTATGAAAACAGAAACTCTGAAACACCTAGAAGAAAATATAGGCAGTACATTAAAAGATATATGTGCCAGGTGAGGTGGTGCACGCCTTTAATCCTAGCACTCGAGAGGCAGAGGCAGAGGCAGGCGGATCTCTGTGAGTTCAAGGCCAGCCTGGTCTACAGAGTGAGTTCCAGGACAGCCTGAGGCTCCAGGGAGACCTTGTCTCAAAAAGACAAAAAAAAAAAAAAGTTGTTAGTTTCAGAGTATGGGGTGCACATCTTTAATCCTAGCACTCAGGAGGCAGAGGCAGGTGGATCTCTGTGAGCTCAAGACCACCCTGGTCTACAGAGAGAGTTCCGGGACAGCAGGAGCTACAGGGAGACCCTGTCTCAAAAAGACCAAATAAAAAAGATTTTAGTTATGCAGCCAGGCATGGTAGTGCATGCCTTTAATCCCAGCACTCAGGAGGCAGAGGCAGGTGAATCTTTGTGAGTTCAAGACCAGCCTGGTCTACACAGTGAGTTCCAGAACAGCTGGGGACACAGGGAAATCTTGTCTCAAAAAGACCAAAAAAAAAAAAAAAA
>VZQC01013930.1:756396-775501 GCA_009823505.1 Rhizomys pruinosus | reverse complement strand
AAAAAAAAAAAAAAAAAAAAACAGACACAAAGATCAATAGAACAAAATATAATATGTGCAGTTACAGCCACCTGATATCTGACAAAGTTTTCAAGAACATACAATAGAGCAAAGACAGAATCTTTAACAAATGGAGCTGGCAAAACTGGACCCCCACCTGTAGAAGAATGAAATTGGACCTTTAAATTTCTTCTCACAAAAAAAAAGCCATTTCCAAATGGATCAAATTCCTCACTATGAAAACAGAAACTCTGAAACACCTAGAAGAAACTATAAGCAGTACATTAAAATGATATATTTGGAGGAAAGGACTTTCTAAATTGGATAACAGTTGCTCAGGAATTAACTCAACAATAAACAAGTGGGACGTCATTAAACAAAACAAAATAAAACAAGCTTCTCTAAGTTAAAAGAAACAAAGAAATAAAGAGGAAACCCACTGAGTAGGAGAAAATCCTCAGGAGCTAACCATCCGACAGAGGATTAATATCCAGAATACACAAATAACTCAAAAACAAAGAAATGAGAAAATAAAGAACCCAATTGAAAGCTGGGAAAGGAACTGAACAGAGTGTTCTCAAACAAAATAAAATTGTTTAAGAAAGAGGTTGAAAAGAAAATAGAAATCAAAAGAAATAAAAATGACTAATAACTTTAAAATTCTTCAAAATCTTTAGTGATAAGAGAAATGCAAATCAAAGCAGATTTTAAGACACCATCTTATCCCAATCGGACTGACTAAGATCAAAGGAAAAGAGGACAGCAAATGCTGGCAAGGAGGTGGAGGTGGGAATTCAAACTCCTCCAGCTACAGGGAAAAAAGTAAAGAGAACTCATAAAAAACTAAAAATGAATCTACCATATTACATGGTTATACTATTCCTTGGCATATTATCAAATGACTCATCTTACTATTGCAGTAACTGGGTAAGGGAGAATAGATCTTAAAGTTAGTGGCTCTACCTAGGCTGACTAGATTGTGCCTGAAATTGATAGCATCTACTATATTAAATGCACAAAACTCAGTAAAAACAGTTTAAAAGATTGTTGGAGGCCAGTTACAGGTTATGAATAAAAGTCCATTAAATATACACCTGAATATGTATCTAAACCTTCAGTTTTTCATAATAAAGAACAGATTCTATTTATCAAATGTTAATAATACTTTGCAATTATGTCTGAAGTTTGTGCATGCCTGCTTTATTATTTTTAATTTTATTTTTTTATGGCATCTTTATAAACCATTGGGGTATAGATGGAGCGTTTGGCTCCTCCATTTTAAAACAGATATTTAAAACATTATAAATCTGAATAGAAAAAAGAGAAAATCAGGTTTAAAATGAAGATATCTGTATAATAGTTGAAATCAAAATGAATAGGTTGCAAAAATGACATGTAGGAAATGAATACTTTGACCATTAGGAATACCACAGATACAAGAGAGGATAGAACAAAATATCCAAATAGGACATATTTGAAAATGAAGACAGGGGAAATATTCTGTGTACATATGTATATATGTGTGCAATTCATAACTGTTGACTTGGACAAAGATTTCAATCTTCAAATAATGAACAAACATTTTTAATAAATGAAATCCTTAGTAGCCGGAAATACTACTATTGAATATGTTACAGAAACAGCGCTGTTTGCAATTCTCAAAACAGAGCAAAATATTTAAAAGCATAAGCTAGCTTCTGGATAATTAGCTTTTGATGTTATACACCAACAAACATACTTTATCCATTTAAATCTTCAATTGTTCTTGATGCAGAATATGGCATTATACAGAAAGAAAAATGTAACCATGAATGAAACTCTCTGGTTAATTTTTCCATACATACAAATATGGGGCTGGAGAGATGGCTCAGTGGTTAAGACCACTGACTGCTCTTGCAGTGGACCCCTCTTTGAGTCCCAACACCCACTTGGCAGCTAAGAACCATTTTTAGTGCTGGACTAAAGGGAGACTCTGTCTCAAACACGTAAAAATACAAAAAAGAATTATTGTCAGGTAACAAAAATAACTTGTTCACAAAATGTCAATTTCTTTTTAACATTCTATGATGGCAAAACCAACTTAAAGAAAAAAAAATGTTTGAAATGCTTACTTTGCCTCAGGGTTTCAAATGTTTCAATCCACAATTAGTGCTTTCATGGTCTATAAGGTAGTGACGAAAATATCATAAACTAGGGTACAGACAAGGTGGGGCACAGGACCCCTGTGTGTAGGTCTAGGAACCTAAGAAACAGGAGGGAAGTAAAAGGGGGCTTAAGACTTCACAGAGAGAAAGAGAAAGAGGGCGGGAGACAGGGAGACAGAGGCAGAAAAAAAGGAGGAAAAGGAGGAGGAGGAGCAGGAGGAAGAGGAGGAGGATGAAGAGGAGGAGGAGAAGGAAGAGGAGGAGGAGGAGGAGGAGGAGGAGGAGGAGGAGGAGGAGGAGGAGAGAAAAGGGCAATGCTGCATCATTTAAAGGCATGCCTCTAGGAACATATTCCATTTAGCAGTCTCCTAAAATTTTCCACCACCTCCCAGTAATAGTACCACCTCTGGGACCACGTCTTCAACCCATAAAATTTTGAAAGGTATTATAAAAACAGATTATAATAACCTCCATATTCATTTCATGCAAAACAATAGGGAAGAAACACATAAAATTTTAGGTCAAAGTTCACGAAATTTGGAGTTAATGTTAAGAAACTGATCCTTGGGGCTGGAGAGATGGTCTAGTGGTTAAGAGTGCTGACTGTTCTTGCAGAAGACCCAGGTTCGATCCCCAGCACCCACATGGCAGCTGAGAACCGTCTTATCTCCAGTTCCAGGGGAATCCGACGCCCTCTTCTGACCTCTGTGGCATTGCACGACACGGGTGCACAAACCTACATGCAGACAGTACATTCATACAGATAAATAAATGAATAAATTAAAAAATTTAAAAAAAGAAACTGATCCTTAATTAGTTTATAGTAGACAGTCCCACTTCAATAAAAAAAAAAAAACAAAAAACCTCTAAGTGCCAGATTCCTTGGAAAAATCTTGATTGAGCTATGAGATTACTTTTATAATAGAAAATGGAATATTTACACTAATGCATATAACTTATATATCACTAATTTGATAACAAAAATATTCTTTAAGTAATACACTTTTAACTACCTAATTTGGTATTGATTATATGTAAATACATCAATGGCATAGCTGAGGAACACCTTTTGGAAGTCGCAAGGATTGTTGAACTTTGAAATTTTCTTAGAATGACCTGAAAGCTTTAGTGTCATAGGATATAGGAAAAACAAATTATAAAGTGCACTAAAATCAACAGTACTAAGTTATAATTAATAGGAGTTACAGACAAAAATATTTGGAGATGAACTATTAGAAATAACTAAAGGAATCTCAACATATGCAGATTATTTATGGTAACTTCAAAAAGCATAAAAGATTAGCAAGATTAGCAGAAGGATACATTATTGTCTTTTTATGAAATAGTAGATCAACAACTCCCAACTTATAAGGAAAAGATTAATTGCACATAAAAACTAATCAACCAAACTATTTAAAATTCATACACAAGGTCAAAATTACTATGATGTTTAGATTTTAATTACTCCTAGCCTGTCATTTATTCCTAGCTCATAGCCTTGTCTGAAATTTGGAAATCATAAAAATTAGAGCATTTGGGCTGGAGAGATGGCTCAGCAGTAAAGAGCGCAGACTGTTCTTGCAGAAGACCTGGGTTCAATTCCCAGCACCCACATGGTGGCTAAGATCCATCTTTAACTCCACTTCCAGGGGAATCTGACATCTTCTTCTGACCTCCGTGGCATTGCACGACTCGGGTGCACCAGCCTACATGCAGACAGTACACTCTTACACAAAAAGTAATAAATAAATTTTAAAAATTAGAGCATTCAAATAAATGATACTTGTAAAACATACTGTAATCCATCAAAATCTGAAAATGGGTCATTGAGTGGGGCCTGGAGAGACAGATCTGTGGTGCAGAGCATTGACTGATCTTGCAGTCAACCCAGATTGATTCTTAGTACCCATAACATAGCTAACAACCATCCATTAACCCCAGTTTCCATTAACTTCAGTTTCGGGGGATCCGATGCCCTCTCTGGCTTCCATGGCAATTGCACAGCAGGGGTGCACTTACATACATGTAGGCAATATACTCATACACATAAAATAAAAATAAATACAAATTAAAGAAAATATCATTGGGAGAACTTAGAGATGACAGTGTAAGGATAACATTCAAACCATGTCTTTTCTGCATGAGGGGCATCAAACATACCATGTCAAAATGTTTCCATTATGGCCTACTCACTATTTTGAACCAAATACGTATATAAAATGTCAAGTGTAAGGGGTTCACTCTCACCTCCTCATTTTTCATTAAATGGTATTCTAAAACTTCTATGTGAAATTGTGACCTTATATGAGAGACCACAGGAGGAGATTCTTCTTACCATAGATAAGAATTTGAAGGTTGGGAATTCCCTAGGGTAGCTGTTTCCTCCAAATAGAAGCTTTTCTCCAATAAGGAGAGGTTAGAAAGGCTGAGAAGCTGGTAAACTTCATAAGGCTCAGACAGTAAAACACCTTTCAGTACTCAGAGGCTCAGAAAGTGGAATTTCCTAAGGTTTATGGCTTAAGTTATTTAATCAGTAAACAGATGTTGCAGAGAGGATACTTTGTTGAAGATGCATTGAAAGGCAGCTAGGGAACTTCAGGATGCTTATTCATGAGTTGAAATCCAAACTGGGGGTGCTACTGTTTACAAATGTCCTTGAGTTGCTATCATACATGGTTCTATAAAGAAACAACAAATCCATTGTTTCACAAAGCAATCCTTGAGTAGAATTATTTCTTTATTAAAATTTTATTTTTATGTGTATGAGTGTATTGCTTGCAGGTAAGTGCAACCATGTCATTCAATGCCTTAACTTGGATATACTTCACATCTCCAAAGGAAAAGTTATACAACATACCTAAAAACAGATTTTGATTCAATGCCCTGTATCTCTCTTTAGTATTCTCACATATTTTATTTGTATTTATTCCAGCATATATGATATTTCCTGTCAATTCCTTTGATGTCATTCTCAGTCACAGTAATGGACACAAAAAATATAGGGGAAATATTTTGCCTCCTTTATATATAACTCACCATGAAGAACCAAAAATATTTCATGATGAAGATATCTGTTTCAGAAAGACAATGTTATCTGTAAAAACTCACAGGGTGAAAGAAAATGATTCGGATCAAGCAATAGTTACATTTACTGAGAAATAAGAGAATTGAGCAATATAAAATGTATATCCTGTTTATGAGTAAAATAGTCAATATTACAAACCCATCAGCTATTAGTTGTATTATTCAAGAAATGTCTGTGAAAGAACAGTTCTAATGAGTTTGGGATATTAGATCCTAAACTTAAATTGAACTCACCACTTCTAAAATTATTTAGTTAAAATAAGTCACTGCATTGTAAGGCCCATACAATTTTGATTAAAAATGTTTATCTGAAGATTTATATTTTATTATGTCTGTGTGTGTGTGTGTGTGCTCACGCGCGCGCGCACGTGTGCGCACGTGTGTGACCACAGAGGCCAAAAGAGGGTATTAGTTCCTCTAAAGTTTATGCCTCCTGCACGTCTAAAAGTCGCATACCTTAAAACATAAGTGAATTCTGTTAAAGGCTAAGCCAGCCTCACAAATGATTTTTGTCATTATTGCTTTTTTGTTTTGTTTTGTTTGTTTATTTGTATGTTTTCTGGTCTTTGTGAGACAGAGTCACCCTGTAGCTCCAAGTATCTTTGAACTTGATATGTACAGCAGGCTGACCTTTATCTCACAGGAACCTGCCTGCCTCTACTTACTGAGTGCTTGGATTAAATGCACTATTAGCTTTACTATTCTGTATGGGTGATAACACAATGGCATGAAAAAACTTAAAAACATTATTTTGAGAAAGTGTAACATTTTTTACACAATGGCATGAAAAAACTTAAAAACATTATTTTGAGAAAGTGTGACATTTTTTATTTGAATATGACAAATTACTAAGAAGTAAAAGTATTGAACTATAACAAAGATTTAATTGACCAAATCAAATACAAAATCTTTACTGCCATACTATAAAAGATGATAAGAAAAGAACAATAGAGTCTGGCTTCTGTCTAAAAAAGGTATTATGATTTTCCTGATAAAAAATAAAAGACGTCAGGGCATGGTAGCACATGCCTTTAAGCCCAGCACTCTGGAGGTGGATCTCTGTGAGTTCAAGGCCAGCCTGGTCTACATAGTGAGTTCCAGGACAGCTGGGACTACAGGGAGACCCTGTCTCAAAAAGATAAAAGAAAAGAAGAAGGAGAAGGGAGGTGGGAAGGGAAGAAGAAAGAATAGAGATGATTAGACCTCAGGTGGCTAGGAAACCCAGAGTGTAATGTGATACATCCAAGACCCCATGAGAAATTTACATACACTGTCTAAACATTAATGCATGAGTGTTGCCACCTGGGGTCTGTGTGGCAGGAAACACAGTGCCATATAGAATACACCTTCCTTTGAATAGTAGGTGAGAGCAATCCAGGAGACTCTCAAAATAATTCAAGCTATTGCCAACTTTCTACCAGAAATAGAAAATAAGACCCTCCTAAGATCAAGACATGCTTCAAGGATAGGACTTATATTAATGGATCAGGAACCTGGATGTCTTCTACCTGAAGTTTAGTGCTCATAATGCTAGGTAATATGCGCACTGCTAAAGAAGAAAAATCAATCACTGTTACAATCCAGCCCCCACATCATCAACTATGATGAGCTTCACAGCAAAGTACCTCTATTCATGCAGTAGTAGCACTGTTATCTGGGGGATAACAGCTATCTGACTGGACTTGGGACCTTCTCAATGGGATTTAACTCGCGAGAGCTATTGTTAACTCACCCAAAAGTCCAGAGCCTAGAGAGAAGCCCATTGATGTCATATCTCTGAACAAATGAAATTTCATTTCATATGATAAATATGGAATCTTATATTACAGACAAGCATTTGGGTATGGTACTCATGAAAGAAGCTACTCTTTGCAACAGATGGAGGCTACTGCAGAATCCCACAACTGGTTAGACTCAGAAAATATACATCTGAAAAATCCTCATTCCTGGGAGAAACATCTACAGTTGAACTTCTACAAGCATACTGAGGGACTCAGAGAAAAGAAATTCAGCCCTCAATTCTCACTAGAAAGGTTTCCTTACACAATAGAATATGATACAAACTGAAGGCCACAACTAGTCCAGCCTCCAGAGTGTGTATCCCTGGATAGGACCCCTATATTAAACCTCACCCTCCAAAGCCTCAGGGATTTTTGTGGAAGTGAGAGCAGAAATATTCTAAGAGCCAGGGCTGGTGCATGAATATAGAGAAGCTGTGGACTACAGTCGACTGGAAGCTTTCATATGTGAACTTGTAGCAGTTTGGTCATCAGACATGCCAACTCAGACAAGGTCTCAGAGTGGAGCAAGAAAACTTGGCAGGGGACTGGCCCTGGAATGAGAACTACAAGAGACTGATTACTGTGGTGAGGAAGAGTATGTCTTACTTAAGAGTACAGATGTGTTGAACAGACTCTAGTGGATGAATTAGTAGAGAAGGACATCTGGGTTTAATAGCTTGCTCGGAAAGGGCTTAGCTTGGATGTGGTAATACATGAAGTCTGAAGAGGGGTTGGGGCATGGGGGTCTGGGTTTGATTAGAAATCATTGTATGATATGTACAAGTGCTCAATAAAAATAATAAATAATAAAAATAAATAATAGAAATAAAAATTGAGCTGGGACAGCATTGAGTAATATGAAGACAAATTTAAGAGGTATTAACGGGTAGATAAAAGGAATCTTTATTGTTATATATGTAGCTATTTACCTTTGAGATGGAATCCCCTGGTATTTATACAATCATATTACAAGACACTATTAACCTCACAATGATCCAGAATTAAAATTTTAACTTAAAAACTGAATGTGTTAGACTGTATGGGCCAGGATTGGGGAGATTTTGTTTTGCTTTATGAGAATATTTGTGTGTGTGTGTGTGTGTGTGTGTGTCCATGTATGTGTGTGTGTGTGATCATATGTATTCCCACAAAATACTTATTTATATATTTTAAAGTTCTATTGAATAATATTTTGATTTTCTGGTTTTCCTTTGTTTGAGGGAAAGTCACCCATTTGAATAATTCAGCTACAGCCTAGTAGTGGCTTATTTTCAATTTTTATCCTCCTCTTCCTCCTCCTCCTTCTCCTCCTCTTCTTCTTGATCCTTTTCCTCTTTTCCATCTCCTCCTATCCTCCTCTTTCTTCCTTTCTTCTATTTCTCTTTCTCATGTGTTGCCCCTTTCTCTTTCTCTGGCTCTCATAAAGACATTCACACACATCCATGCGTGCACACACACACACTTTCACACATCTGTATACAACACATAAACAGACTAACACAAACACATAAAATACCCCATGGTTCACATTGTTTATTCTTTTGTTAAATGAACAAATTTATAAGAAAATTAGTCTAAGAGTAAAATAAAATGAATATTATCTAAAATCAAATTATATATTATGTATAAATTTCACATTTAATATTCAGTTGACCAGTAAAAATCATTTATGTATGGTGTAACAGTGGGAAACATATTAATTATAGAATGATTTACACATAATAGTACTTGCATGCTCTAGTCTAAGAGGATGAATAAAGAATGACAGTCAAAAATCTTGCACTGGGAACATACTTTCCCTCTTAAAAAATTTATTCACTTCAAATACAAATTTGTTTTCTGTTTGTCTTCTGAATAACTATTTTGTGATCGTTTTCATTCAAAACAATAAAATATTATCTTTAATTTACCTATATTTAAGTGATATATATGTACATATATGTGTGCATATATTCCAGTCTTTTTTTGTTATTTGCCAGTCTTATAGAGCATATATTTTAGAAGATATTATTTCAAATGTAATGATGTGTTATAGAGTTTTCTCTGTCAGCTTTGACAGTTTCTTAGGGTGGAGGTATCATACATACAATGCTAATAAAGTCTTTGGGGCAATTTATACTCATTTGATTCATTTGGATCTCATTATGCACCCAGATTTTACTTAATTACATCTTGAAGTTACAATTTTAGTTTGTATATTTGTCTATTTTACTAGACACACATTTGAGGAAGCTTTTACACATGCAAAATTGATTTTTTTTGCAATAATTTGATGTGTAAATTAAGATTAAGTGCTTCCTTATAGCTGACTAAGAACAGGTGCATGCGATGAACACAACAAAAACAGAAACAGATGGTGTACCACATGCACAACATCTTAATTCATCACTTTCCATGTCAGACAATTACATAGCAAGTATTCTATGTTTAACTGATTTTCTTAGACTTTACAGGTTCCCTAAGGGAGAAACAAAATGGCTTTTGCAAGTGTACTACACACATTTACACAGATACTGTGCCTTGTTATTTTTTCAAATATAATCTCTCTACAGAAATACACATACATACCGCATTTACATAATTTGTGAACAACAATGTACTTATTTCTTTTCCACTAATAAGAGGAAGTACTCATAAAATAAGTTCCATAAGAAACTAATTTTTTTTTCTACAATGAAAACAAAACAAAAAAAACAGAGAAAGATTCAGAAAAGTTATGGCAGAATGCATGATCTGGGATGGGTAGGGGTGGGGTGGGGGGAAGGGAAGGGGATATATGCCTGAACTGAATTAGGAAATGATGTATGAAATGCACAAAACATCAATAAAAAAATAAAAAATAAAAATAACAACAACAAAAAAAAAGAAGCTAATTTTTTTCTGTGATAGCGAAGTAAATACTTATCTCATTCTCGAAAATCCATGGGTAAATATCTTTCCTCTCATATTTTTTCATGAATATTTAAAAATATAGGTGTCAATTGACATCACCTCTTGCCATAAAACATTGTTCTATACATTTCAAGAATTGTTTTATTTATTAATTTATTTCTATTATTTCAAAAGTAATTCATTTTTATTTTAGCAAATTTAGAAAATACGGACAAAACATAAAGTGAAGCATCCAACTAGTCAAGAAATATATTTAAGAGCATGTGCGTACAATATATACAAACTTAAATATATATGCTATAAATACGTTATGCAAAATTATGCAATACACTCGATGTGTTTTGTAACTCGTTCTTCACTTCCCATATTGCTCTTTCTCTTCTTTCTGAGTCTTTATCGTTTTCAGATGCCCCCTTTGCCAATCTCAAATGCCTTCACATTCTTCTTTTTCCCTTTTTACTTAAGTAGCAACTTCTCCATTTCTCTCTCAGAAAATTCAGAAGCCATCAGAAAGAAACGGCCCCTTCCTTTCCTGAGACTCAGTGTGGTACGCATCCATGCCGCTGTCACCGCACACCTGTAGCTCCTGTTCCTAGCCTAGAGAAAGCCATTCTCTGCAAGGCCATCTTCGTCCTTCTAAATGTGCTTTGGAGCTGATTATGGTATGACTGAAGCTCTGGTGGGAATGCCCAGTAAGCAGCCTGCCTAAACGGTTCCAGTGCACCTCAAAAATCTGCATTTCTGTAACTGGGAGAATGCTCATTGGTAAGATCACTGGCTCTGCAAGGGTGAGGACCTCATTTGGGGAACATTAGTAGCTACATTTTGAACTCACTGGCATTTAGGAAAATCTTCCTCCATAATCTGGCCTGAAGAAGGGCCAGTGGTATGGCATTCAGTTCTCTTCTTCCTTTCCCATCATTGCACTCTCCATGAATAGAGGGTTTTGTTGTTGTTGTTGTTGTTGTTGTTGTTGTTCTGCTTTGTCTGAACATGATAAGCTTCATAACGACAGAAACCATTTCTGATTGGCTCACCATTCATCTACAAGAGTCAGAATAATGCTGACATACAGCTGCTGAAAACCATTTAAGATGGTAGAAACTGCTGGAACAAAGGGGCAGGGAACAAAAAAAGAGTTGGCCTCTAAGTTCTTTATCATCTTATCGTCTTAAAATTTAGGATTTAGTCTATGTACCTGTGCCTTTCCCAAGACCAGTTTGGCAGCGAAATTGGTTGGCTAATGGTGTTAGCACAGAGAATTTCTCAAGTCAGGTTAACTTAGGGTAGGTTTTCTTCCTTCCTTCCTTCCTTCCTTCCTTCCTTCCTTCCTTCCTTCCTTCCTTCCTTCCTTCCTTCCTTCCCTCCTTCCTCACTTCCTTCTTATTGCTCCAATAAATATACACATATATAAATACAACCATACGTAAATATATAAAAATGTACATACACATATCACCTGAGTTGGAAGATTTTCTTTTACTTTTTCTTTTTTTGTTGTTTTTTGCTAAAAGATGTCATGTTTTCCTTAAGGAAGTGTTTGGAGGCTCCTCCCTGGCAACCCAGAGGGACCTAAGAGATAACTTTGTTCCTTGCCCTCAGAGGTCAACTAAGTCTCATGGGACTACACATGGGGGCATCATCTATTGAAGACTGTAACACTGTGGACATTGCACAACATAGGCACACTTTAAGTTCTGATTTGAATTTAATTATTCAATAATACATATCAAATAGAAATAATATTTTGAAAATAAAAATAAACAGACTGGAGACATGGCTCAGAAATTGAGATTACTTGCTGCTATTGAAAAGGCCCCAACTTCAAGTCCCAGCATAAATGCCAGCTTCAGGAGATCTGTTATCATGTTCTGGCCTCAACATACATGCATAAATAAGCACAGATATTTTCATACATATAACAATAATTTTTAAAGTATTAAATTTGGAGTATTAATAGGTATATTACTTATATGGATGAGCATAAAAGGTGATTAGATTTATCAAAAAATAAACATATTTCCATTTTGAGACAGGGCCACCCTTTAGGCAAAGCTGTCCTGGAACTTCATTATGTAGAGAAGACTAGGTTAGATCTTACAAAGACTCACCTGCCTGTGACACTGAAGTACTGGTATTAAAGGCATAATAATTTCCCATAATAATTTTTATAGGAAAGTTTGAACCTATAAAACCAATCTTGAACTTTTTTTCTACTGTAATATGCATTAACTCTTTTAGTCATTTCAGTTAATATTTCATAGAAAACTGAAAATTATGCTCAGCTCCATGATGGATGGCTGATGAGCCATATTAAAAATCAATCAAACTAATAAATTATCTTCACATTCAGTAATATCATCACATTCATCAAGGGCATTCATTTAAATGCTCACTGAATATTGCAATAACATTTCTACCACAATAACTGTAGTAATTGCAGATAAGGCTTATAAATATATGTGTATTGTAGTAATGTATTTAGCAGGAAAATTGTATGCTAATATAATTTTGTGTAAAAACACTGTCACTAACATGGTATTCTCTGTAAGATATAAACATGAATAATTAGTTGCGACAACCAGGTACGTGAAATATAATTATAAAGTCATCCAGCAAGGCTTTTTCATGTTTGTACAATGCTTTCCTCAATTAAAATAAAATGCACCTTGGAACATAAGACAACAGAGGAAAACGTCTCTTTATCTCTCTCTCTCTCTCTCTTTCTCTCTCTCTCTCTCTCTCTCACACACACACACACACATATACACACACAAACACACACACATTATTTGCAAAGACTTCTCTATTGTGGTAGTTGCAAAATATAATTATTCTCATAGATGCAAGCAGCAATTAATATTTAACAGACGATATTACACATAGCATGCTTCTGCAATATGCCACAGATGACTATTAAACATCAAAATTTAGACCTCTCAGAATTGTGAAAAATAAATTTGGATAAATGAAATAACTAACCAAATTCAAATCAAATAATACTTTGCTTTAAAAACTGTCTAGTTCTTAGGATTTTGGGGGGCTCTGATATAGCACTAAATTCATTCATAGCTGAGAATATAAATAAATAAAACAGTGGGGAATAAAATAAGTATATGCATTTGCTAATCAAATATTTATTGTTCCCTGTGAAGTATTGACTTTTTATTCCATCCTACGTAAATCATAGTCAGATTTAGCAATAATTAAAACTGAAATATCCCAAGGACATGATATACTGACAAAGGAAGGAGAGGAAACGATGAAGTTTTAGAGAAAACTGAGATCAGCAGGATTAAAACTGTGATTATGTATGAGAAATCAGGTGGTAACGGAGCTGGTAAACTTGGTATTATAAACACAAATTAGCTAGGATTGGTGGCACACACCTTTAATCCCAGGACTCAGGAGTCAGAGGCAGATGGAGCTCTGTGAGTTCAAGGCCAGCCTGGTCTACATAGTGAGCGCCAGACAAGCTGGGATTAAAGGGAGACACTGTCTCAAAAAGACCAAAATAGATGACAGATAGATAGATAGATAGATAGATAGATAGATAGATAGATAGATGCCTCCTGTTTGAAAACAAGGAATACTCTCATATACAGATGAAGGAGAAAATGGAGTACACAGAGAAGAAAACATCAAAATTAAGATAAGGAACAATGTATACAGTTTACACAAAAAAGATTATATGCTTCATGTTATTTTCTGTTATTAAAGAACTGTTTTGTAAGTTAATGTATTTTTCCAAAATTTAAAAATAGTAGTTGGAAATAAAATCTTGAAAAGTGAAGGAAAACTTGAATCCAA
This sequence comes from Rhizomys pruinosus, assembly GCA_009823505.1. Lineage (NCBI taxonomy): Eukaryota > Metazoa > Chordata > Mammalia > Rodentia > Spalacidae > Rhizomys > Rhizomys pruinosus. Next base: position 761,790 of record VZQC01013930.1, on the reverse strand, counting down.
TTCCTGTAGAGGACACATGCTCTTTGGTAGGAATTTACCTGCTCTTGTTAAAGAGTTCTCAGGAAGGACTTCACCAGCGCCAGCTTCAGGCAGCAGTACAGGACTGTTTAGAAGGTCCCTGTGAATCACGGCTTTGTTGACAGTCTCCCTTAAAGCGTTTGAATAAATAAGGGACCCCATACGTTCATTTTACACAACTCCCACATGTTGAGTAACAGTTGACAAAATTGATTTTCTTCATGGAACACGATGAAGAAACAGTCTCTTGCCATAGGGAGTCAGTATAGCAACATTCCTTTTGGGGTAAAGTTACATAGAAAGATCAGTCTGAAATCTAATAAGAACCAGCCCTGAAGTGACTGGCTGATTTTTTTTTCTTCAAAAAGCTTAATATTCTGAAACATTTGAGCATTTTTGCTTCCACTTAATGGGAATTTAAGGGGCATAAAGTTTGCAAATACCACAGTTGACTTGAGGTTAGAATGAAAAATAATTAAATAAGCCCAGCTAGATGCAAGTTAGTCCTCAGAGACAGGCTACTCAACTCAGGACTGTACAGTTTACTAAAGTGCTATAGGAACTCATGACCTCTTGGAATACACAGCCTTGGACACATGCCTGATGTCTTGGCATTTAAGTTATAACAATAAATTCCCCCTTCAAATTCAGCCAGCTTTATTTGAATTTTATATGTTTCTTTTTTTTTTTTTTGTCTTTTCGAGACAGGGTCTCCCTGTAGTCCCAGCTGTCCTGGAACTCACTCTGTAGACCAGGCTGGCCTTGAACTCACAAAGATCCACCTGCCTCTGCCTCCCAAGTGCTAGGATTAAAGGCGTGCGCCACCACGCCCGGCAAGAATTTTATATGTTTCTTAACATCAAAGGAATCCTTATTAATGTGCAGTCTACAGAAACATAATGCTTCCAATGTGTTAGGACTCAAAAGAGCACAATATGAAAATTTTCCTTTTGTATGTTAATAATGCACATTGCTTTTTACAGAAAATTTCAAATTTTCTACCATTCTTTATTTAGATTATAAAATATTGTGTATATTCTGACATAAATTATTATTTTAATGTATTCATTTGCATCCTTCCTTCTTCAGAAAATATATCTATTATATCCTTACCAGATCGACAGTGATGTATTAAGAGGCTATGTGTAAGTACATCACTTCAACAGTTTGGCTACCCATTTAATAAGTGTCTTGACTAGACTGAAGAAAACAGATTTATTGATTAATGTCATGAAGATATAAGATAAAAAAGGTTTATTGCAAAAGAAGGATAGTATCCATCACTTTTTAACAGAAGATGTCTGTCATTCTAGAGACAGACTTTTATTACTTCTCTGGCAAGCTGGAATTTATCTTCCTCTGTTTACAGTTTTACAGTTTGACTAATGAAACTAAGCAACTGTGAACATGTTCAAGAACTTAACAGGGCTGAGAAACTAAAAAATAGCAATTTTCTGATATAGAAATTACATTTTTTGTGAATTTTTGAGTAGATTCCAGTGTCTTATCAAATCTTAGGATGTGTTAAGGACTGTAAAACAAAATCTTAGGATGTGGTAGATCTGCCAATATTTTAAATAATATGCAATAATTTGGAACCAGTACATAAAATCAAGTCAAGAAGATATCATTTATTTTTATTTTTTTTTTTGGAGTTAACATACAGTTTATTCCCAGAGGACATAATTCTGGTACATATATGACGTTTATATAGGCGTATTTTGGAGCAATACAAATGTAAGGTAACAACAAAATAAGGACTGGGTCAAAGAATGGATCAATACACTTAAATTCTGCCCAAAGCAATAAAACTCTGCAGAGAAAAAGTTTAAAAAGGCTGAGAGAAAGATACAGGATATATATGGCAGAATGCATGAATTGGGGTGGGGTGGGGGGAAGGGAAAGGGGAACATATCTAAACTGAACTGAAAAATGATGTATGAAACACACAAAACATCAATTATATTATAATTATATTTTTAAAAGATGATCACTTTGTTACTATAAATTGTCATTAAAATTACACATTAAAGTAGTTCTCTCTTTAAAAAATTATACATGGGAAATTTTCTGATATATATATTCTCTTTAGAAAATGCTTCTGTGGTCACCGTCTGTCTGGCCCACTGCCTCAGGAAGTCTCATTGCAACCCTGGCCAGTTTGTTCAGTGTATATCACGGGGCATGTTTGGTTCTCTATTTACATTTGTTTCTTCCTAACAAATTAGAAACATTTAAATTTATTTCTGATTTTGTTTCCTCTATTGCAAATACACATTGGCTTCTGTGTATATTATTTACATATTTATTCCCTGCAGGAAAGTTTGAAATGCTTATAGGTAATGTAGATTTTTCTTTATTTTACCTATACAAGTCACAATGATTCAGTTGTAATTTTTCACTTCAATGTTAATTCTCTGTTGGGGAAGATAATTTTCTCATGTAAAGTGAGTCAAATTAATTTACTTTTTCTCTATGGCTTTATTTTTGTGCACCAATTAATAAATGCAATCATAACCTATTGGCATAAGATATCCTTTTAATTAAATCTTATATTAATAAATATATATTTGTAATATATAGTGATAACATATTTAAATACTTAAATACTTTGTATTTAACTAATTGTTTTCTCTTGTATTGATGGATAACAATGTGTGTAGGGTAAGGTAGACATTGTCTTAAACTACTTGTCCTGTGAGGAGAAATTTGTCATGCAGGGACAGCTTGTTCATTTATTCTCCATTCTCAAGTAATATGCCAGAGACTCCTGGTTGTAAGCTAAATTTTCATAATGTTCACATTTTCTCTTTTCTCACTCTTATTTTATTCTACTAATTATGAACACATATACCAAAATAAATTACTTTGTAAATTCATGATTAATATTTATGTATTTGACATAATTTCCTTGTACTTATTTTCAGAACTATCTTGGCTTTGGGGGCCCCCTGTGTTTTTGCCTTATTTCAAGTTCTAGGAATATGATATCTGTAATTTATACTGAAATCTCTTTAAAAATTAGCAAATCTATGTTGGAAGAGTCGAAATCTTTTCAATACTTCAAAGTTTTCATCCATTATTATTATGCTAATATTTCATTGATTTCTATTTTTTTCATTGGTTTATTTTTATTGTTTCCATGTTTCATACAATATATTTTGAGCATATTTAGAACCCTTCCCCTAACTACATCCTTCTTGTGATTCCATGCCAGATTTCATATACTTTGTCCTACATATTAATGTCCATCAAGTCAAGTTTGCATATGTCCCTCAATGTGCAGCTGTCTTAATGACACACAGTTAACCTATCTAGCAATACACACTTAAAGAAAAACAATTCTCATTCTCAATGCAGTTATCCATTGAAATAGGACCACAGGAAAGTTAGAGATTATGATCCAATCCCCTATATCTATCTTGGGATTCTGTTGGCTTGAGCATGTGTGGCTCTTGTGAATGGTAAGAGGCATGTGGAAGAGTTGGTAAGTGTGATTATTGGTTCCAATTACCATTTTTTTTCTTTTTTTATTTTATTTATTATTTTTTTTATTTTTAAGGGATTCTACAATATAATGACACAGTTGTGTACAGATAACATTGATGTTACTCAGTATGTCATACAATTAAGTAATTGGTGCATTTTTGCAAGTATCTATGTCCAAATTTTGAACAACCCAAGTTCCCATAGTCCAGTTGGAGAAGCTTGTATGCACAGGCATGTTGATCAATTAGGAGTCCAGACTATATTCCTGTAGTCCCATGATTCACCCCATCTCTCCGCAGCCCTTACAATCTACCAAGCCTCCTCTTCCGCAGTTTGTTCCCTGGGCTTTGGGAAAGGGGCACAAGTGGGTGAGAAGAAAACAGTCTAATTTCTTTGGAGTTGTCATTTTGGACTCCAGTCTGTTCAGGTTGTTTCCCTTCATGGATTGACAGCTTTCCCAGTGATACCCTTTTTAGTCATATTAACAAAGCACAAGCTATTGGATGTACAGGCATTTAAGCAGTACCACTTATTATGTCAAGCTAAGCTGTGAGCTTAGACACAGATGCTTGGATGGCATGCTAATCCGCAAACTGTGGTTTCTCTATAAAGGGTGACAAGTTCTTATTGTGGCTTATAATATCTCCTAACCACTAGAGGACATAAGCTTGTGGCATCCACTGTGAGTTATTCCTCCAAGGAGAGAGCTAATAGCCAATTAGATTTGTGATATATATAGACACTTGGCTGCCACTATTGCACAGTATCTCCAGGCTGTTAAGGTGTAGCTGGTATTGACGCAGGAGTCTTGCTTGTCTCAGGGAGACCAATATTTTGCTGTATTGCCTTAGTGGCCTTTGGAAAAGTGCTCAACATTGCTAAAAATTCAGAAAATGCAAATTTAAAACACTTTAAAATTTCATCTTATTCTCTGGTAAGACTGGCTATGATAAAGAAAACAAAGGATACCAAATGCTGCAGAGGTTGTGGGGAAAGTGGAACACTCATGAACTGCTAGTGGGAATGAAAACTTGTACAACCCCCATGGAAAGCAGTGTGGAGAACTCTTAAAAGACTGAAAATGAGCCTACTACCTGACTCGGTCATACCACTCCTTGGTATATACCCACAAGACTCATCCTACTGCAGATATACATGCTTATCTATGTTTATTGCAGCTCTCTTCACAAGAGCTGGAAGCAACCTAAGTGTCCCTCAACAGACAAATGGATAAAGAAAACGTGGTACATGTACACAATGTAATACTATGCAGCGATAAAGAAAGATGACATCATGAACTCTGCAGAAAAAATGGATGGAACTAAAATCATTATGCTAAGTGAAGAAACATAGTCTCAGAAAGACAAATGACATATGGTGTCCCTCATATGTGGATCCTAGCACCAAATATATATTTATAAGACAAATGGATAATTCTTTTTATTCTTTCTTACCTGACTTTCTATGTAATGTAGGAATGTAAAATATTTTTTTTACCTGCATACAACTCTACTGTCAAAATGTGAATCCCTAAATATGTTTTGGAATTAACCTATAGTTTATTTTCAGACATCAAAATTTTGGTATATGTGTGACATGAATATACGTATGTTTTGGAGTGAAGCAAATTGGAAGGAACTAAAAAAAAAAAAAAAACCCAACTGACTGAAACAGTAAACTTCTGCATTGAAATTTTTTTTTAAAAGCCTGAGAAAAAGATGAAAGCCATTTATGGCCGAATGCATGAGCTCTGGTGGGGTGGGGAGCGAGGAAGGGGGAATGGATTTAAATTTCATTAAGGAATGTTGTATGACATGCACAAAAGTTCAATAAGAATGGTAAAAAGTGTTAAGGTATGCATTAATATTCTTTTTGCCCTATGTTCTG
>VZQC01013930.1:686808-754710 GCA_009823505.1 Rhizomys pruinosus | reverse complement strand
ATGGAAAGCAGTGTGGAGAACTCTTAAAAGACTGAAAATGAGCCTACTACCTGACTCGGTCATACCACTCCTTGGTATATACCCACAAGACTCATCCTACTGCAGATATACATGCTTATCTATGTTTATTGCAGCTCTCTTCACAAGAGCTGGAAGCAACCTAAGTGTCCCTCAACAGACAAATGGATAAAGAAAACGTGGTACATGTACACAATGTAATACTATGCAGCGATAAAGAAAGATGACATCATGAACTCTGCAGAAAAAATGGATGGAACTAAAATCATTATGCTAAGTGAAGAAACATAGTCTCAGAAAGACAAATGACATATGGTGTCCCTCATATGTGGATCCTAGCACCAAATATATATTTATAAGACAAATGGATAATTCTTTTTATTCTTTCTTACCTGACTTTCTATGTAATGTAGGAATGTAAAATATTTTTTTTACCTGCATACAACTCTACTGTCAAAATGTGAATCCCTAAATATGTTTTGGAATTAACCTATAGTTTATTTTCAGACATCAAAATTTTGGTATATGTGTGACATGAATATACGTATGTTTTGGAGTGAAGCAAATTGGAAGGAACTAAAAAAAAAAAAAAAACCCAACTGACTGAAACAGTAAACTTCTGCATTGAAAATTTTTTTAAAAGCCTGAGAAAAAGATGAAAGCCATTTATGGCCAAATGCATGAGCTCTGGTGGGGTGGGGAGCGAGGAAGGGGGAATGGATTTAAATTTCATTAAGGAATGTTGTATGACATGCACAAAAGTTCAATAAGAATGGTAAAAAGTGTTAAGGTATGCATTAATATTCTTTTTGCCCTATGTTCTGTTTTCCCTGAGCCATGGTTGTAGAAGATGTATTGTAGACATGTTACTCAGAGCTGGGTACCTAGCGGATATTCATTCTCTGCATTTGACCACCTGTGTAATTTTTTATGAATCTCTATCTGTTACAGCAAAAAGCTTCTTTGACTTGTGGTGAGAAGTATGCTTCTGTCTAAGGATTGGCAGAAAGGATCCACAAATGAGAGCAAGTATATATTATTTATTTTTCTGAGTCTGTGTAACTTCACGTGGCATAACAATTTCTACTTACAACCACTTATAGGCAGATTTCATGATTTGATCTTGCTTTATCACTGTTAAACACCCCTCTGTAAATCCCATGTTTTTAACAGCCATTGATCAATTAATGGTTATTTAAGTTGCTTCCATTTCTTAGGTATTGTGAAAAGAGCAGCAACTAGCATGCTGAGCAAGTACCTTTTATCTTTCATACATATATAGAATGTACCTTGCTCATATCCCCCATTATTCTCCACCTCCAACTCCTCTCAGGGAACTAAAACAAATCTCCTTCCCCTTTTCATGTCTTCCTGTTATAATTATTTAATAATCCTCTCCAATATGTGTTCCGCCATGTTCCCAGACTCTTGGAGTGGGAAGTTGATATAATGTCTACTTTTCAGGTGAGAATCCACAATTGCTTATTTTCAGCTCTTTGAACAACAATGTTAACCACCACCTACAGCAATGAAAAGTTTCTAGGTGCCTGGGCATGATTGCTTCTTTCTTCTGTCCTTTGAATTGCTTCAAGTATTCTCTTAAGGGTTGGCTTTCAGGACATGTATTCTTTCATCTTGTTTATGTCATGGAAAGTTTTTATCTCTCCTTCAACTATAATTGACATTTTTGCTGGGTATAGTAACCTCAGTTGGCATTTATTGTCCTTTAACACTGGGAATGCTTTGCTCCACGTTCTTCTTGATTTCATAGTTTGCATTGAGAAGTCGGTTGTAATTCTGATGGGTTTCCCCTTATAGGTCACTTGTTGTTTTTCTCTTGTGTCTTTAAGGTTTTGGGTGTCTAGCATTTTAACTATGATGTGGCATGGAGAGTTTCTTTTCTGATCTTGTCTGTTTGGCATTCTATGTGCTTCTTGTATTTGTATTGGTTTGTCTTTTTTTAGTTTGGGGAAGATTTCATCTATTATTCTGTTGAAGATCTGATCAATATCGTTCTCTTGGGATTCTTCTCCTTCCTCTATTCCTGTGATGGGGAGGTTTGATCTTTTTATAGTGTCCCAAGTTCCTGGTTGTTCCACTTTTGTGTATTTTAAAATTTTTCATACTCTTTACTTGAGGTTTTTAGTTGTTCTGTGTTATCTTCCAGGTTTCCTATTCTTTGTTCTGCTTCCTTCATTCTGCTTCTGAGGCTTTTTCTGTTCCTTTCCTCTTGATTGGATGAGTGTTTGATTTCCTTTTTCATTTCCTCTTCTGTTTTCTTTAGTATTTCCAGTTCCTTTTGGAGCTTCTCAATCTCTTCTTGTAGCTCTTTGCTTTGCTGGTTGGTTTCCTTATCTTTTTCAACATGGGATCTTTTTAGTGTTTCCACTTCCTTCTAGAGTTTGTCATTCTCTCTCTCTAGTTCCTTTTTGAGTTCTTCGTTCTCTTAATTCTTTGATTTGCTCTTTATAATCTTGTACTTCTTTAAGTATGTTCACAATTGTACTTTTAATATCTGTGTCCTGGGCCATCCCCAGGGGGATCCCATTATAGGAATCTTCCACAGGGTTGGTAGAGGTTATCCTGCACCTTTCCAGTGTTGTCTCTTCTTCATGTCCCCGGCATATGGGCTTCTCCTTGCCTGTATTCCAATGTGAATCCCAAATATCTCTTCACTGTGTTGAAGGCTTGCTTTGCTTGCCTTCTTCAGATGCCTTCGTTTTTTGTTTGCTTTCTTTTTCTCCTTTACTCCTTGATTTTGGAGTGTTGACTTCTCTAAGCTCTAGGCTTTCTATTGGAAAGTCTAACTCACTCTTCCCTTTCTGTTCTGAAGGTTCCACAAAGAATCCAGTTGGACACTCCTTCCTTCAGTAATCCCAGTTTGCCGGCCAGGGGAGTGCTCTTTAGCCTGCACCCTGGTACCTGTCCTTCAGGTGGTTTTGGAAGATCCCCAATCTCAAGACTCACAAAAACCCACCTTTTATACCAGCTGGGAGGGCAACTCTGCTCCCAAAGCCACAAAAGCCAATCAAGCCAATGACAACTAAATTAAATCAAACAACAATCTGCCTTGCTGAAGCACCCACCACCTACCTGTGCTTCAGATGTTCTTGGGAGATCCCCCAGAAGATTCTTTCACAACTGGTCACATACAGACATTGTCTGTGAATTGACAAATCAAAAGGAGCACATCTAAAATGGAACCTCTACATCTAAGGGTCGTGCAATATAAAACAAGTTTTCAAGAGGACACTAACAAATATCTCAACTCTCACACAACAGAGGGCCAAGAACACAAAAGGTCATAAATGGCCAAACCATGGAGACTAGAAATTTGCACAGTGTAGGTCGTTGCACGGGAATACTTTATTAATCTTCACTCACCCAGGGCTCAGAGACCATTGCAGAAGAGGGGGTAGAAATATTGTAAGAGCTAGGGAGGTGGTGCATGAACATGTGGAAATAGAATCCTTCAAGCTCCTGGGACCCTGAACATACAGCAATGATAACAGCATGCACAGGACCCTTGAAAACTCAAGCAGACAAAATCCCAGCACAGAACTGTGAAAACAAGCAGCAGACCCCAATATTAGCTGAAGAAATATTGCCAGCTGATTACTACTGCATGAAGAATTGCTGCTCTTCCTAAAGGACGGTACTCTGGGTAAGCTGACAAGACCTGAGTGAATGTACTTGTATTAATGAACATCCTAGGAGTCTAGTTTTGATCAATAAGTTTTAACACAAATGACAGAGTATATAAATTCTATTGCAGGGCCTCTAGAAATGTGACAATTGAGAAGGTGGTATAAAGGTGATTAAAAATTGGGGGAAACCTCCAGGCAGGCTGGCAGAGTTCCAATTCCCTGCCCAGGAAGAGGTGAGTAGATGACAGAACACAGAACTCCGGGAGCTGAGTGAATGGCAAGGAAAATGTGAGCACCTGCCAGCTTGTTTATTGTGGGAAAGATAAGGATTTATATATGAATGTACTCTGATTCTTTTGGAAGCATCTCAGGTGCTGATCAGACCACAGTCTCAGCTGTTGCCTCCGAGCACAGGTGAAATCCATTCAGTATTCAAAGAGGTCAATCTTGCTGCTGCACATGTGTAAACACTCTACAAAAAATGATTGAGGTGTTCTGTATGGAATTAACAAAAATTCAAGTAAAAATAATAATAATCTGAAAGTTTTGGTGGACATACAAAATATCAAGGATAACATTTAATCCTGAGTAATATAATACTACAGGAGACATGATACCTGATTTCAAAATTTACTACAATCTAAATAATGAAAACAGCATTGCACTAGCACAAAACCAGACATACACGTTAAGGAAATAGCATAGAGAACCTGGATACAACTCCACATAGCTACAACTACTTGATCTTTGACAAAGAGACTAAAAATATACACTGGAGAAAAGAGAGCATCTTCAACAAAATGGTGGTAGGAAAACTGGATTTTACCATGAAGAAAAATGGAAGTTTGTGCTCATCTTCAACCTACACAATATTTAAATGGATTATGAACTATTGCATAAGACCCAATACTCTTAGAATACCAGAAGAAAAAGAAGAGGACCTACTTGAAATATTTAAATGTCAGGGCTGGAGAGATGGCCTAGCGGTTAGGAGCACCGACTGCTCTTGCAGAGCACCCGGGTTCGATCTCCAGCACCCACATGATGGCTGAGAACCATCTTTAACTCCAGTTCCAGGGGAATCTGACACCCTCTTCTGACCTCTGCCACATTGCACGACATGGGTGTACAAACCTATATTCAGACAGTGCATTCATACACATTAAAAAAAGAGAGAAATATTTAAATGTCTTCCAAAATAACGTACTACACTTTGTAATACTAATTCTTATGTAGCTGAATTTTTGTATCCATAATAAATTCTATTGGTGTGCTGATTGTGCATGCCTTTTTAAAGCCATTTATTACAACTGTATACATTTATCTGATGTCCACTACTCATTTAATCTACCTTAATATCTTTTCAGGTCAGGTCTTATGAACATATGCAGAAGAAAAAGCATGCATGTTGTATTTATATTAAAAAATGGTTTTCAGACAGCTGAAATTTACTCTTCTTAACTCAAAGAATGGTGACAGCATGCATAGTACCATGTAAGCTCAAGCCAGACAAAATCCTAGCATAGACATGGGAAAAAAGGTAAGATACTCAAACTCCACATGAGGAATTATAGGCAACATATGGCTTCTGGGAGGGTGAGGGTCAGTCTCTCCTTTTTGTTGTTATTTTTTTTTGTTTTGGTTTGTTTTGGTTTGTTTTGTTTGTTTCAGACTCTTTTAAGAGTGTGATCTGACTCTTGGTTGGTTAAACAGGTTCCAGTGGATCCACACCCTCTGTGTAATAGAGGAAGTGAAATTGGGTCGAAGGTAGTAAGGGGAGGGTGAAGATATAGGAGGGGGTATAAACATAATAAATATATATTGCAATAAATTTGCAAAAATTCAATACAAATATTTCCAATTAAAATTTTAAGTTATAAATATAAATCCAAATAGCTATACCAATAATCTAATGAAAAACGTATCCTATGATTTTTATGATTAGTATATCACTTATTTAGGCACACAAATTTTCTAACATAATTTCCAGGAAAGAGAAGAACAGTGTTAAATCAGAAGTCCATTATAAGTAACACCTTTTTCCCCAACCTCCATTGATCCTTGAAGAACTACTTTCTGTAGTTCTTCACAGAGACTGCCAAAAGAAAGATTCAAAAAGCTCTGGGTATAGACCTCAACCTCTGCAAATAAATCCTTCCTTTTCAAGTTGCTGCAGGGAAAATGTGAATGTTTTCAAAACCTTTGCCTACTTTTTGTACCTGTTGAAGTCTCCCATCTCTTCAGTTTCTGATCCTTAAAGCACTGGATTTTTCTGTGACACAAAGTATACCCACAAGAACATATCACCCTAACACAAAATCTTTCATTAATGATTTCAGTTGTACGAATAATTCAAAAGCTACTGATTTCAAGGTTATTTTTTTTCTTTTATTTTGTCCTAGGAATGTAGATGTATGAAGAAAAAGGTACCTCAAAAAATTTGCAGCTTAAAATTCAAATGGGGAGCCGGGCGTGGTGGTGCACACCTTTAATCCTAGCACTTGGGAGGCAGAGACAGGCAGATCTTTGTGAGTTCAAGGCCAGCCTGGTCTACAGAGTGAGTTCCAGGACAGCTGGGGCTACAGGGAGACCCTGTCTCAAAAAAAGACCAAAAAAAAATTCAAATGGGGATTGATAGATCAAGTCTTCACATCTTAAACTGCACACCCAAATCTGTAGTAGATATTTGTGTGTAGGTGGCCAATGTAGCAAGATGTGAATCATCTATTTAGACCTCCACTTGTTCTGGTTTAAACTCAAGGTCTCACATACATAAGCATATTCTGCATCTGTCTCTGTGGAAACTGTAATAAATCAACCATACCTTGTGGTTTGAAATCAGTTTCTTTGCATTTCCAGATGACACAATTCCAAAACCAGTCTCACTGATTTAAAGTCAGTGAGTCAGCAGAGTTAGTTCCTTCTTGCTAGGAAAAAATTGCTCCACAGATTTTTCAGCCACTAGAATATGGGTACATTCAGGTACTTATCCAATCTTCCACTTATACCAAACTCTTATTTCCAGTTACGTTTCTCACTGCTCATTTTGATATCTTGCATCTCGTAAATCCATAGTGATTATATCCAAAAAATTGAGATAATCAGGAGACTTTGTCATCTTTTAAGTTCTAATATAAAGCTATATCTGTTTTCATTAAAATTTAAGCTAACATTCACATGATCCTGGTGATATGAAACAGACATTTTGGAATATCATAACTCAGATTCTTATACATGTGAAAATTAAATATTCATGTGTGCATATTATTTGGGAATTTAAATTAGACCACTGTTAAAGCTTAGTCTAATGAACTGTGCTGGATAGCTTTAGTGTCAACTTGACACACCTGGGTTGAGGGAGCCTCAATTGGCTCCATTGGATTGGCCTGTGGCCACATCTGTGGAGTATTGTCTTGATGGCCAAGCAGTGTGGAAGGGCCCAGCCCACAATGAGTGGTGCCACCCTGGGCAGGTGGTTGTGTAATGGGGACAAGAAAGGCAGGCGGGGCATGAGCCAGAGGAGTGAGTAAGCCAGTGAACAGCACTCCGCCATGGCTTGTGCTTCAGCTCCTGCCTTCAGGTTCATGCCCTGAGTTCCTGCCTTGGGCTCCCTAAGTGAATAACTGTGACCCGGGAGCGGAAGCTGAAAGTACCCGTTCCTCCCCAATTGGTGTTGGTCAGAGTTGTTTTTGTCACAGCAATGGAAACAACAAACTAGGACAGAAAATGGTACCAGGAGTGGGTAAATTGCTGTGACAGACCTGACCTTTGGTGTTTGGGGGAAGGATTTGTGGAAGTGTTTGGAAATTTGGGCTGGGAAGATCTTGAATGCCTAAAGATTGTTGCGGTGGAGCTTGGAGCAGTTTTTGCTGACGGAGTTGTTAAAGATGGAGGCCTGGCTTGTGCAGTTTTCTAGTTTCAAAGGGGAGCAGAAATCAGTCAGGACTGTGTAATCTGTGGGTTCTGGTCAGTGGGGCTGGAAATCAGCTGTAAGTACAGAAGACCAAACCTGAAGTGAAATTTTTGTGGTACTTGGGCAACTGATGCTGGTTAGCTTGGGCGAAAAATCAGCTGTAAGTAACAAGAGACCAGCAGCACTGCGGTGAAATCTTCTGGGGAGAATTTCTTCAAGGTCCAGCACACAGAAGCGGTGACCCAGAAAGGGCCTGCGCCTCCATCTCGAGCCAGAAACCGGACTTGGTAACGTGTAAGAGTCCCCTATAAATGGGTTTCCGGTGTTTAAATTTGAAGGGGGTAACAGACAGCAAGGCTGAGGCTTGGCACTGTGGAGGTCAGGAAAGACCACTGTTGGAAGTGCACCTCGGTTCCTGTGAAGACCCCAGGATTGCAGGGTGTCATGGAGAGAAGCTGAGGGAGAGGTCAGAAGAGACCAGTGGTAAAGGTGCTGCCTCAGTTTTTCAGTTGTGACCCCAGCTTTTTGGAGAATGCCGGTACCCGGGGACGACCACCAGAGCAGCAGTAGGCGTAGAATGGAGTCAGCCTGGCCTGCGAGATGAGCTGTGCCATGGAACGCAGAGTCGGAGAGGGGAGCTGCCGAACCCCTTTGGAGCCCAGAAGATCGTGAGTGAATCCAGGTGTCCAGCCTCGAGCTACTTGCTGGACTTAGGTGTTTTTTGAGAGTGCCTGATTTTTCCCTTTGAAATAAGACAGTACTTGTTGTGGATTTTACAGCAGCCCAGGTAAGAGACTTTTAATAGACGGGTATTTTAATTATTTAGTTATTTTTTTTTTTTTTTTTTTTTTTTTTTTTTGTTTTGTTCTTGTTTTTCCAAAGTTTTAAAATTAGAATTTTCCAAACTCAGTGTTCATGTTGTTATAGGTGGAGTAATTCTTGAAAAGTTTTTCTTTGCTTCCTGACTTAGAAATAGGAATTCCACTTTGTTGTCCCTTGGTTCCCATAGACATATGTGCCAATTTTAATCAGTAGTAAATTCATCCCAGATTCATTTAGTAACAATGGCTATGGCTGACCAAAAGATAGTTTCAAAATTCAAAACTTTCAACAAGCTATGTATAACAGTCAAGTTTAGCCATATGGAATTATTTCATGATAACAATTTGGCCTTATACAATTCTATAACCTCATATGACATTTCTCTCCTAAATTTTAATTTTGTCTTTAATTTGTATAAAAAAGAGACTTTCATACGACAGCACAATAAACAGAAACAAAATATCCCAACATTTGTTAAACTAATACACATTAAGAGCCTATTATGGATAAGGGTTGGTGCTGGAAATATAGCGTTGTCAGTATAGATGTGTTCCCTGCCCCTAACAGAGCCCAGAGGGCAAGGGAAGAGATGAGACTAAATGAGCAGAAGCAGCCAAATGTTTCTAAGTTTCTGTAACATTTGTACACATACAGAAAGAAAATTAAAAAAAAAAGTAAAAAATAGAGACTGGTCTTTTAAGCGTTTTGACTGTTAAGGACTGTGGGGGCTTTTGAGGTTGTACCTGTCTTAGGTTGTGATTTAATGTTAACATCATACTTGGGATAAGAAGTGGAAAGGTAGTGGTTTAATATAGTGATGTGGTTTTTGGTGTGTCAAGTTGACAAGGGGTCAATTGTGCTGGATAGCTTTAGTGTCAACTTGACACACCTGGGTTGAGGGAGCCTCAATTGGCTCCATTGGATTGGCCTGTGGCCACATCTGTGGAGTATTGTCTTGATGGCCAAGCAGTGTGGAAGGGCCCAGCCCACAATGAGTGGTGCCACCCTGGGCAGGTGGTTGTGTATGGTATAAGAAGGCAGACTGGGCATGAGCCAGAGGAGTGAGCAAGCCAGTGACCAGCACTCCTCCATGGCTTGTGCTTCAGCTCCTGCCTTCAGGTTTCTGCCCTGAGTTCCTGCCTTGGGCTCCCTAAGTGATGAACTGTGACCCAGGAGCTGTAAGCTGAAAGTCCCTTTCCTCCCCAAGTTGGTGTTGGTCAGAGTGTTTTGTCACAGCAATGGAACACAAACTAGGACATGAACTCTCCTTTTTTTTTTTAAAGTATGCATGTCTATTTATTCCACTGATCTCTTTTATTGTTATTGAGAATAAAGGTGCATATTAAAAATATCTACCATAAGATTAAGGATATAGAATTTTAAAACTTTGACTTTGTTAATGGACATAGAAATAACTACCCACTAATAATTTAGTATTATGTATAATACTTCACTATTGTATAACTGTAAGATTACTATGTCTCAGGCATGACCCCAAGCCTTTATTACATTAACTCACTTCACCCTGTACTACCATTGTTCACACTTTACAGATGAGAAAACTAAAGTCCAGGGGGCAATTTTCCAAGATCAAGATACAACTAGTACCTAGGCTTGCAGCCTAACTTTTGTTTTTTAAGTAATTTATTTATTTCTGTATGTGTATGAATGTACTGTCTGCATGCAAGTCTGTGCACCCATGTCATGCAATGCCGCAGAGGTCAGAAGAGGGTGTCAGATTCCCCTGGAACTGGAGTTCTCCTAGAATTGGAGTTTCAGACGGTTCTCGGCCACCATATGGGTGCTGGGGATCGAACCTGGGTCCTCTGTAAGAGTGATGGGCACTCTTAATAGCTAGGCTATCTCTCCAGCCCTGAGCTCTAACTTTGAGCCCACCTGTAATCTGGTATCATTAATTACTGGAGTGCTCTACACACTCCTTCATACCCATCTCCCTTTATATTTCTTTTTTTTAACTTGATCCTTTGGTGCTTCACCAGCCCTTAGATTTATCCTTTCTCCGTTATGTAATACAGTTAGTATATTTCATGATATCACATTATGTTTTTTTTTTTTCCAAAACAGGATCTGGTACTGTCCCATTTCTTTCCAGTAGAAAAATCTAAAGTTCTGAAGTTAAATTGTGCAGTACTTTCCTGTTGCTTATAGGATAAAATCTAAATGCCTGAAATCTCTTGGACAGACCTTTCTGGACTGTGTAGGCTGTAATAGTACTTACTGGAGTTATGGTGTGATTAAACTCTAGTTCCCTGCTGTACTGAATGTTTCACAATGTAAAAACCACAGTTCTCCTTGTTCACTATTGAATTTTCAGTGACTGAAACAGCATGTTATTAAACATGCTCAATTTGTTGGATAGAGGATTAAAGGACTTTTAGAGTTGGTTTTTCTCTTTCAATATTCTCCCTTTCCATTCAAATACACATATATACACATCCAAAAATCATATAGTAACTAATTATTGTTTTGCTATTAATATCCGCTCATGTATTCACTATCTTCAAACAATATGCACTTATAATCTTCCATCTTGCTGGCTGCATAAACAATGCTTAAATCTATAGATTCAGAATGAAATGTTCCTACTCTACATTGTGTGCATGTGTGTGTGTGGGTGTGCTTAATAAATACCTGAGAACAAATGATCAAGAAGTGCCAATTATTTACAGAGAATTTTATCTAAGGCTCTCAAACTTGTATTAGGCAACCAGGGTTGCATTTAAATGAAAACATGCCTTAAAACACCAAATTCATTATTTATAATTTTTGTATAAAACCCCAGGGAGACTCAACTGGTACTTTTGCTCTGGAATTCAAGTCATAGCTGAAGGTTCTGAGAAGGATCTTCCCCCCAATACCAAAATGGTGCATAAAAAGACTTAGTATTTGCAGTTGCACAATTGAGGTCTGTTCTAGTTTGTCTTCCATTGCTGTGACAAAACACTCTGACCGACACCAACTTGGGGAAGAAAGGGTTTATTCAGCTTACATCTCCTGGGTCACAGTTCATCACTTAGAGTCCAAAGCTAGGAACTCAGGTCAGGAGCCTGGAGGCAGGAGTGAAGCACAGGCCATGGAGAGAATTGCTGTGTTACTGGCTTGCTCTACCTGGCACCATGCCCAGCCTCTTTCGTATACAGGTACACAACAACCTTCCCAGGGTGGGCCACCTACTCACTTGTTGGCGGGCCCTCCCACACTGCTTGACAATAGAGCAAATACACCAGATGTGGCCCACAGGCAATTCCAATGGAGCCAATTTCCCCAATTGAGGCTCCCCTTCAACCCAGGTGTGTCAAGTTAATAACTAAAGCTATCCAGCACAAGGTCCTTATGGTGACAGGGTTGGATTTTGCTCATAAATACTGCTTCTTTTATGCCTTCATCCAAGCCAATCCACCTGCACAGTGTTTCCCAGTCATGACACTGTCCATGAACTTCTGCAGTTAGAATACCAACTACTTCTGTTTTCTAACTTTTACAGCCATTTATTATTATAGAAGGTCCATTGAGATTATTACCCACTAATCTCCCCATATTACTCTTACCTGATTGATGATAATTTTTATTTATCTCCAAAGTCGCTACAAAAAGGTAGCTAGATTAAAGTCTGACAAAGTGAAAAGAACCTGTGTGGATGGGATAGCATAATGTTCTGTTTCTGCCTAATAGACCACTGCTGAGAAAGTTAAAATTCAGTGTGGGAATAATAAAAGGGACATAAAGAATCCACTGAACATTGAAAACCAAGCAGTGTTGAAAGGCTACAGAATGAAACAAGGAGAGCATTGCTAGATACTGGGGAATGTTAAATATTCCTTGCGTGTATTTGCTTCTTACTTCCTTGGGGATTAAAATGTACTGATTTAAAATTACATTATCTCCGGGGCTGGAGAGATAGCCTAGTGGTTAAGAGCACCGACTGCTCTTGCAGAGGACCCAGGTTCATCCCCGAACACCCACATGGCAGCTAAGAACCTCTGTAACTCCAATTCCAGGAGAAACTCCAGTTCCAGGGGAACCGAGACCCTCTTCTGACCTCCGCGGATTGCACGACAGTGGGTGCACAAAACTTACATGCAGAAGTACATTCATACGCATACAAAAATAAATAAAAATAAAAAAAAATTACATTATCTCTGCAGTGTAATGAATACTAATCAAAGTGAAAATACAAAGGACACAATATCCTGGTATGCAAGATTGAGCAAAAATGGAAGCAGGTGGGAACCATTTGTAGGAGAGTTAGTGAGGAAAGGAGAAAGCAGACTGCATGCCTGAGGCCTGGAATTTGACTGCCAGGATACTCTTTGAAAATTATTCAAATATAGGAATCAGGTTGCGTTTTTACTGTCTAATTCCTGTGAACCCAGATATTAAAGATATAATGGCTGCTTATTACTTCTTGTTTTGTTCTATTTCCTTATAGGTCCATTCCATAGATTATCTGTTGGTGTTTGGTAAAGATGAGGGCACTCAGATAACCATATACAAGATGTCATTTTCAATGCATTTATTAAAATTTGGTACTTTATATGGAAGGAATAAAAAATTATTTTCTTTTTATGTCACTTTAAAACCTGTATGTTTTC
The DNA here is from genome assembly GCA_009823505.1 of Rhizomys pruinosus. NCBI lineage: Eukaryota > Metazoa > Chordata > Mammalia > Rodentia > Spalacidae > Rhizomys > Rhizomys pruinosus. The sequence continues at coordinate 741,697 of VZQC01013930.1, read as the reverse complement.
ACAGAAGTGATTTGCTATTATAATATTAACAGGAAACAAATGCGATTTAATTCAAATGTAAATAACTACTTTGCCATTTCTGCATTATTGGTAACATCTGTTTTTCTTTTTTTCCCAGCTTCTTTTAGGTGTTATTATTTCATTGAACACAATGTATATCTAGAGATTGAAATTTCCCACATGTTGAAATCCTCCTAGGTGAAAGCTCCTAGTAGTGAAAAGAAATGCAAAAAAAAAAAAAAAATCCAATTCACTGAGTATTGAAAACCTTATAAATGTGGAAACTGTTAAAAGTCAGCATGAAAGATAATGACCAGTTTAAAATCTGAAGTAACCACCCAGTACTTTAGCTGGCTTGAGAAGGTTTATTTTATAGATCTGTACTTCAAAAGCTATTTAGTGTTTGTGTGTGTGTTTACATATATTATGTATGTATATATATTTTCAATTTGAAATGATTCATTTGATTACACATAATTCTGTGTTGCAGTAAAAACTTGAGTTTACCTATGATGCGGTGTGTGGTGAGAGTTTTTTTTTTTTTTTTTTAGCCGAGTATTCAATAGATTGGGTTCATATTATTGTTCAAGAATGCCTTTTTTATTTGCTCTATCTCATGATAAACATTAACAAAGATAATTTCAGTTTCCCTTACAATCCTAATCCTAATTTATAGTAGCCTTATCTCCATTATTTTAAATAAATAGAAAATGTAGAAGCTCTGCAATTGCTATGCAAATACAGATTTATATAAAAAGTCGGGGCTGGAGAGATGGCCTAGCAGTTAAGAGCACCGACTGCTCTTGCAGAGGAACCTCTTGCAGGGGGTTCCATCCCCAGCACCCACATGGTGGCTAAGAACCATCTGTAACTCCAATTCCAGGAGAACTCCAGTTCCAGGGGAATCCGAGACCCTCTTCTGACCTCCGCGGCATTGCACGACAAGGGTGCACAGACCTACATGCAGACAGTACATTCATACACATACAAAAATAAAAATTAAAAATATAAAGTCATATTCTTCCTGAACTATGCCTCACCCAAAGTCCAAAAAAAAAAATCTCTGTTCCTACTGTCCCTCCAAATCACTGTGCCCCTGTACAGACTTATCTTACAGAAATTGAAAAGTAATATATACCATGAAGAAGACAGAGTTTAGGTGTAAGGATCTTGAATTCATTGGTAGGAGAATTTCAAATAGGTATCTTATTGGTATGCAAAGTAGGAAAAGTATAATTTATTCATATAATATTTTATGCTTTCTTCAAGTGAGGGGACTGGATATGAAGTAAAATATTTCAAATAAAATATCACCTTTACAAAGATGAAAAAGGATGTTCCTATTTATGATTATGGTAATAAGTAACCATGACACAACTTTGGATGTTTTCTTTTAATTTCTTTTTTTAATTTTCATTTATTTATTTATGTCAGTGTTTCCACTTCCTTCTTGAGTTCTTAGTTCTTTTTACTTAATTCTTTGATTTGCTCTTTATAATCTTGCATTTCTTTAAGTATGTTCATGATTGTGTTTTTGATATCTGTGTCCTGGGCCATCCCCAGCGGGATCCCACTGTAGGAATCTTCCACAGGGTTGGTACAATTTGGTGTGGGATTATCCAGCACCTTTCCCATATTGTCTCTTCTTCGCATTCCTGGCATATGGGCTTCTCCTTGCCTGTATTCCAATGTGAGTCCCAAATGCCTCTTCACTGTGTCAAAGGCTTGCTTTGCTTGCCTCCTTCAGATGCCTTTGTAATCGCTGTTGCAGGGATGGGGTGCTCTTTAGCCCACACCCTGGTACCTGTGCTTCAGGTGGTCTTGGGAGGTCTCTGATCTCAAGACTCACACAACCCCACCTTTTATACCAGCTGGGAGAATAACTCTGCCCCCACAACCACAAAAGCCAATTAAATCAAAGATAACCAGAATAACTAGATTAAGTCAAACAACAATTCTCCTTGCTGAAGCACCCAGCTCCTACCTACCTACCTGTGCTTCAGGTAGTCTTGGGAGGTCTCTGATCTCAAGATTCACACAACCCCACGTTTTATACCAACTGGGAAAATAACTCCGCCCCCACAACCACAAAAGCCAATAAAGTCAAAGACAACTAGATTAACTAGATTAAGTCAAACAACAATCGTCCTTGCTGAATCACCCAGCTCCTATCTACCTACCTGTGCTTCAGGTGGTCTTGGGAGGAATCTGACCCTCAGGTGTTTTATTGACTTCTTAATTGATGTACATGTGTGGATAATTTAGGATCCAAAATCTCAACTCTATCCTAACATTGTGCAGACCAACACCCCTCCCCTAACCAGCAAACAATTCACCCAATGGACTAAGCCAATCAACACCCAACCTGGCCCAAACCCCGCCAGGCCTGTGGAACTGCACCCTGTGTCCACAGACATGCCTGGTATTGTGGGCTGGAATGTTACAACACCTCCACTGCATTACACTCAGATTGCCCCCATCCAAATCTGTTGAGCCCCAATCACCTACCTGATGAGCTTTATCCACAGAACCATTGTACACCATCTACAATGTACTGACCAATCTCCAGGTCCAGGCACCAAAGTCTGTACCTGGGCTCATTAGCAGAAAGGCTCAGGCAGGTGACACTGGGGCTATCCCAGTTGTCTCCCAGTGCCTTGGGTATTGTCTATAGTGCCAAATTGTAATCCAGAAGGATCCAAAAGCCCTTGCACTACCTCCAATGTTTCTCAACGCTCTTGGGGTACCATAAGTCCCCTCGCTGACTTTGCCATTAACTGGTCAGAACATACCTGCTGCCCTGGAAGCCATTATCTTGGAAAATCCAAGACCATTGTAAGTTGATTTTGTTAAATACCAGTTTACTGAAAGCAGTAATCATTCCTTTTTTTTTACTGAGGATTCGTACAACTCATACATACAATGGTTCTCAATCAAGCCAACCCCAACCCCATGCCCCAACCTCCCATCAGAACTCATGCATTACACAATGCAAGCAAGCCCCCAATCTCATATGCCCTGTGAAAATAGATCCCTTGGAGTCTAGTTAGCATATCTAGGAATCCTAGATAAGGCATACTCTTCCTACAACAGTACTCAGTTTCTTGTAGTTCTCGGTCCAGGGTCAGCCCCACCCCATGTTTTTGCTCCTCTTTGAGACCTTGTCCATGTTGGCATGGGTCCTTTGTCTGATATCTAATTTGCCAGAAGTTTACATGTCAAAGCTTGCATTCCACTGTAAGTCACTGCTTCCTACCTTCATGCACAAGCCCTGGCTCTTACAATCTTGCTTTCCCCTCTTCTGCAATAATCCCTGAGAAGTGGATGGGTGAAGTTAAATATTGGGACCCCATCCAGGGATACACACTCTGGGGGCTCCCATTCTTTGAGGACTGACTAGTCACGGCCTTCTATTTGCATCACAGGTTATTGTGTAAGGAAGCTTCACTGGTGAGAATTGTTTTCTATCTGTCCTTCATTCTGCTTATAGAGGTTCTATTGTAGGTATGTCTCCTAGGGATGGGGGTTTTTAAGAGGTATATGTTCTGAGTCTTACTGGTTGTGGGTTCTGCAATGGCCTCCATCTGTTGCAAAGAGTAGCTTTTTTTTTTTATAAGAGTCATCCAATATTCTTTTCTGTAAGTATAAGATTCTATAGTTAGTGTAATGTAAGACATTTCATTTGTCTACAGTTCATTTGTCTACTGTTCTGAACAGGAAATGCTTCAGAGAAAGGAGTTAGATTAATGGAACAGGAATTGGCCTGAAACTTTTCTATCTGAAGTTAAGCACTTATGCTATACAGTGTGAATACTGTATAGCATATACTATACTGCCATGAGAAAAATTCAAACAATGCTACAACCTTGCACCAAATTCTAACATCCACAAGTTACCCAGCAAAATGCCTCTAATAGGGCAGTAGAGACACTCTTATCTAAGGGGATGGTCAACATCTATCTAATTAAACTTAGAACCCTCTCAATGGGAGCGAAACCATAAGAGCCAAGGTAAACTCAGACAAATACACAGGGCTGGAGAGGACATAGAACCTAAAGAAAAACCTGTTTCATATCTCTAGATACATTTTTAATCATTTCTATTAGTGTTATTGGTGGAAATTTTGTGATTTTTTTATTTATAATATCATATTGTGTGCAAGGAGAAATAATTTCACCTATTTTTCCTAATAAATACTTCTTTAATTTCCTTTTCCTTTTACCCTTGCAAGTGTTTTAAGCTGTACCTTGAAAAAAATGGAGATAGAGGACAGCCCTGCCTGGTTCCTGATTTAGTGGGAATTCTCCTAGTTTCTGTCCATTTAGAATGATGTTGCTTATGAGTTTGCTGTATATAGTTTTATTTATGTTGAAGTATATAACTATCATACAAATCCCTTCTAGTACTTTTAACATGAATACATACTGGCTTTGTCAAAAGCATTTTCTATGTGTGTTGAGATGACCATGTGACTTTTGGCTTTAAATTCATTTATAAGGTTTCCTACATTTATTTGTGTGCATAGAACCATCCCTGCATCTCTGGAATATAGTTAACTTGATTGTAGTGGATGTTCTTTTTGATGTTTCTCTGTATTTGGTTTGCACTAAATTGTTGAATATTTTTCATGTAGTTCATGAAGGAAATGAGACTATAGGATAATTTCTTCTTTTATAAATTTTTAATTGAGCATCTGTTCAACTCACACAATAGTTCCCAATTAAACTCAAACACCCATGCCTCATCCTCCCATCAGAATGCATGTGTTACAATATAAAAACTAAGCCTTATCCAGTCAAGCCCCAAACCCATATGTCCTCCTGTGTAAAAAAAAAAATCTTATACTGGAGTCTAGTTAGCATATCTAAGATTTCTAAGTAAGGCATACTCTTCCTCACCAAACAGTACTCAGTCTCTTGTAGTTCTAAGTCCAAGGTCAGTCCCTGACACATTTCTCTTGCTCCACTTTGAGATTTTTGTTCCAGCTCTTCTCTGAGCATCCTGAGTTTGTGATACATGCTTGTCATGCTTATTCAATATTAAACTTAATGTCAGTAACAGTACCAGGACAAATTAATTACAAATATTAGTTGTATATCACAGAGTATTTGATGTGTTATAGCGTTATTTCATACTAAATATGGATTACATATTAGTGTGGTTTTAAAACAATGATTAAATATCCTGGATATTTGGGTGGATGAGGGGGATTGAGAAGCTTGAATACATGGCATACACCTGGGAAAATATCTAGGAATGGACTATTAATATTTTTTAATCTTTAGAATTAAAAAATTCCTAAATAGAAAATGAAAGGCAACTGAGATATTAAGACAAAACAAATGGGCCCCATACTGTATAAACATCAAAGAAATGACATTTGGAATAGTATGTTATTATATTGGTGGATATCCATTCCTATAAATGTACCAAACCTTCAATTCTCTGAGATGACAATGTGACTCTTAATATCACAATGGCTTTTGCTCCAGTTAATGTCCAAGAGTTTCCTAGAATTGTGTTTCTTATTTCGGTTCGTCAATAGAACTGTAAAACTTGAGATGTAATAAACCCCATTTTATTTCAGAAATCCATTTTTGTTCTCTTCAGGATACAAGCCTCTGTGTCTGAGATTAAGAAGGTGTGTTGACCACACCCTGCCCAACCTGCATCCAGTTTTTGCCTCAGGCAGTAAACTTTGAGTTGGCTGGGATCTTTTGAGAAGCCTCTATATCTGAGATTTAGAAGGTCTGCCCACCACACCCTGTCTCACTAGCATCCAGCTTTTCCCTCAGGCAGTAACCTTTTGCTTGGCTGGGATCTTTTGATTTTTTCCACTAACTAAATTTATTCTCATTAAACTAGCAGGTAATATGTGCAAGCCACCAGATTTTCCTGTCTTCCCTGTCCACCATCCCTTGCAGGCGTACACATAGGCAGATATCTTAAGCTCTAAGTGGTTCTTTGTAAATGTGATAATTGCAATTAATGGTTTCACAGCCCTTGACAACAAAGGACATCTTTAGATAAAAGGGGATTTTCCCTTTGTCCAGAGTTAATGGATACAGTTAGGTCATGTGTCTGTCCAACCTGTCTGTGTGTTATAACCATTCTTCAATGTGTCTTTGTAACTGTCATGTGTCCATGTTCTGTGTTTTTATCAAAACAAAATGGCCATTTCAAACTTGTTTTATTCTATGTTGTTCATAAAAATTAAATTCAGTTTACTTTTGGCATGCCTCTTAAATTTTTTCAAAGGCCCGATTTGAATCTACTATGTCATGTCAGAAAATATCTCAGAGATAGATGACAGATTTAATGTGCCATGCCAGAAAGTACCACCTTTTATATTCTCATTGTATGGCTCTCATTCTGGAGCCCTGTGTATTAAAGCTGGCCCTCATCTAGACCTCTGTGTACTAAAACTTTTTTTCCAATTTCTCAAACCAGGGTACAAGCCCTCTTTCCCTCTGCAGACCCTAGACAGGGACCCTCCAATTGCTAATGCACCCAGTAGCCCCCTGTTGATACTGTGAAGTCCCTGCACTGGTATACTCATATAAGACTCAACCAGCTTGTCTTTTCAGTTCAGTTTCAGAGAAAACGTCCACTAAAAGTACTGGCCACTATCAATCTGGACCAAACCCACAGGGCAGAGCACCCACAGCAGCCAAAATGGGAAACCAGATTCTAACCCTCCAGCCTGATGGCTGTTCCCCCAAGACTTCACCCCTGATCAGCTCTGAAGCAGATACAGAAAAGAGAGAACAGCGCCCCATTTCCTTATCATAAGCAAAAGGCTTGAATGTTAGGTCCGGTCTTCCCAGAATCCTAAGGGGGACACAGGTACCCACTTCCTCCAGAAGCTGCCAATGCTCTGACCCCTTCCCACTTACCTGAGGCCCCACCCCATGGGTATAAAGAGTGGACTCCAGCCACCATAACTCTGTCTGTCTGTCTGTCTGTCTGTCTGTCTATCTGTCTGTCTGTCTCTCTCTGTACCCCCACTCTCTCTCTATTCCCCTTCTCTCTCTCTCTGTACCTCTCTGTCTCTGTCTGCCTCCCTCTGTCCTGCCCCCTGTCATGCTGTCCAGTCCCACCACGTGTCTGTAGGTGGCTCACACTGGCAGTCCCACATGGGAGTCAAGTATTTTCCTGGAGTGACCTAAGCCTCATGTGCCTTTTATTGGGTTTTCGTGCTTTTTATAACTTAATAGCAACCATCCATAACTCCAATTCCAGGGTGTCTGATGGCCTCTTCTGACTTCCCTGGGCATTGTGTGACATGGGTGCACTTATTCACATGTAGGCAATACACTCATACATACAATAAAATCATAACATATAAAAAAGAAAATGTATTATTTAAGAAATGGAAAATTGTCAACATGCTAAAAATTGGCTTGTAATCACATGTTTTTACACTGAAATATGCAGTGCATAAATTTATTTTTGCTGAAAAGAATATTAAGTGATGCTATAATTTCTACTGATTTATGATACATCACACAATGGATTTGGTGCTAAAATCCACAAATGAGGGAGAACATAAATTGCCTGGATTTCTGCCCTTGTGTTCCTTCACTTAGTATAGCATTATCTAGTTCCATCCATTTATCTGGAAACTTCATCTTTTTTTTTTACTACTGGATAGTTCTCCATTATGTATATGTACTACATTTTCATTATCCATTCATCAGTTGTAAGCTATTTAGGTTGTTTCTGTATCTTCACCACCTTGAAGAAAGAAGCAACAACCTTATATGTACAGGTATCTTTATACCTCATTATTGATCTAAGGTTCCATAATTGACAAGATCTCAAAGATTCCATTAACTTATTCAGTTAAGTATTCAAGCTGGAGAGTAAGGCTTGTATATGTTGCCCTTTAATGGGCATTACAGATGCTGACTACTGCATGCTTTATTATGTTTGGCTTACAAAGGAGATCCTTATTTACCACTTCACCCTGTATCTTATATTCTTCAAATTAGCTTTCTTGCCTCTGTTTGTGTCCTTCTGTGTTCATGGTCCTCTGTTCCATGAGGGAGCTTCACTGATGAGAGTTGAGAGATGCATTATCCTTTTCTCTTCCTTGTTCCAATATGCTCCATTATCCTTAGCTGTAGTTATTGCATTGTGGATGAGTCACTTAGGCTTCAGTAATTCACAGACAAACTGTTTGGATGAGGAGTCTAGAATTCTGTAATAATCTCCATCTTTTGCTAAAGAAAATTCTTGGATGATGTATTAGTCACTTTTCTGTTGCTGTGATAAAACCACCATGACCAAGGGAATTTATAAAAGGAAGAGTTTATTTGAGCATATGATTGATGGTTCCAGGGAATTACAGTCCATTGTTGCAGGAGGCATGAAGGCTGGGGCTGGAGCAGAAAGCCCAAGTTCACATCTTGCAATGAGTACAGGAAGTCAAGAGAGAGCCTCTAGAGACTAGCAAGGCTTGTTAAGCTCTCTAAGGCCACTCCCAGTGACATACTTCCTCCAGCATGGCCACACCTTCTAAGACCACCCCAAACAGAACTACCAACTGGGGACAAAATGTTTGAATACTTAAAGCCTATAGGGAACACTCTCATTCAAACCACCACATTCCACTTCCTGGCCCCCATGGGCTCATGATCATATAAAATGCAAAATGCATTTAGTCCAACCTTAAAAGTCCCCATAGTCTTTACCAGTCTCAATTCTATTAAAAAGTCTACACAGTCCAAAGTCTCTTCTGAGATTCAGGATAATCCCTTACCTGTAAGCTTCTGTAAAATCAAAAGACAAATTACATACTGCCAAAATATAGTGGAACTGAATACATATTCCAAAAGGCAGAAATAGAGGAATAGTGAGGAAATACTGGACCAAAACAAGACCAAAAACCAGCAGGGCAAACACCAAATCCAGTAGCTCAATGTGCAACTTCTGGGACTTTACTTCCAAAGGGCTTAGATGTCTCAGTTCTTCCAGCTTTACTTGCAACATACATCTCTTCCTTAGGCTGGTACCACTCCTTGTATGCAGCTCTCCTTGGCAAATATCTCACTGCTCTGCCATCTTGAATGTCTTTTGGGGGTCTCCACTGCCAACCAGGCTTCACATTCACAGCTTCATTCAATGGCTTATCAGGGCCTTCTTTATTCAGGGATGCCCTGCTGCACTCTGCCTGGCCTCTGAGCCTCTCTGAGACCACAGAGGAAGAACTTATCACCCCTTAACTCTTGCAAACATCATGGCTCTAAAGCCAGCACCACGTGAATGAAACTGCTGAGTTTGGCAGCAAGTTTGGAATGGACCCTGGCATATTTCAACCACATTTGAAACTTTTCTCTGCCCTGGACTTGTTGGAGCAGAAAACCCTTTCAGTATTTTCTTTTCAAAGTTGGAGGATTAGCTGGGTGTGGTCTTGCCCTAAAGGTACTGCTTCTGTTGTTTACTTGAGGCCTCTCCTTAATCACTTTAATCTCCTTATCAAAGGGAGCCTCTCCTTCACATGACTTGGTCCCACCTTTAATCTTCCTAGTGCACTTTTCAGATCCAAACTGTACATTCAGCATCCTTTCTGCTCCATCTGCTCTTTTTCTTTCTCTTTTTCTAGACCAGTGTTCCCCACCCTTTGCCCCCACCCCACCAGAGCTCATGTATGCTGCCAAACATGCTTTTCATCTCTTTCTCAGTCTATAGATCTGCACAATATTCATCGTTAATAGTCACACCACCATTTCTACATTAGGCTGTCTTGAAATATCTGCCATCAAATACATTAGTTCATTGCTTTTCAACTTAGCATCAGGCAAGCATTGGGGCTGTGGGCAAAGTGTGGGTAGACTATTTGCTAAAATATCCCAGTTTCTGCCTAAGACTTTATTTTCCTCTGGAACTACATTTTTTGCAGCAATGCTTTCTTCCAGGCTTCTACTAGAATGGCATGTTAAGCTCTGCTTATAGTAGTCAACAGCTTTTCTAGCCCAAAGTTACAAAGTCTTCCACATTTCTCCAAACATCCACATGGTCAGGTTCTTCACAGCCAAAAGCCCACTCTCTGGTATCAAATAACTCTATTAGTCACTTTTCTGTTGCTGTGATAAAACCACCATGACCAAGGGAACTTACAAAAGAAAGAGTTTATTTGAGCTTATGATTGATGGTTCCAGGGAATTAGAGTGCATAGTGGCAGGAGGAATGGAGGCTGGGGCTGGAGCAGAAAGCCCAAGTTCACATCTTGAAATGAGTACAGGAAGTCAAGAGAGAGCCTCTGGAGAATAGCAAGACTTGTTAAGCTCTCTAAACCCACTCCCAGTGACATACTTCCTCTAGCATGGCCACACCTTCTAAGACCTCCCCAAACAGTGCCACCAACTGGGGAAAAAATGCCTGAATACTTAAAGCCTATGGGGAACATTCTCATTCATACCACCACAGATGAGTAGTCTATAAACATAAGTCTATAAACATAAGTATGTCTATAAACATAAGGATCCTTATTTTTCACATAGTAAAAGATTATATTTGTCTAGGTATGTGACAGGCTTGGCATTTTCTCTAAGATCTACGGGCCTCTACATCCATGTGTGTATAGTGTGTTTAAACACACATGAGTTTCCTTCCACTGAGTAGGATTTATGTCCAATTAGGTAGCTGTTGATTACCCACAAAATGAAAGTGCCAGTACTGTACCAATATAACTGTCTGTGTTGGTTGTTGACATTGTTATTAAGTCTTAAAGCTTGTGCCATCAACTGATATTCTCTCATAGCAGTTTGTGTAGTGTTCCAGGACCCAAGCCGAAAGAATGATGCTACTCTCCATTAAGGTGCACTTCCTACTTCAGTTAAACTATCTATACAATCCTTCATATTCATGCTCAAATAATTGTTTCTTTGGTGAGTCTATATCATGTCAAATTAACAATTTTAAAGAGTAAATAGAAGGAAAGTGAAAACAAAAATTGAGTCTTTGATAAGTAAATGTAAGTTGAAATTATAAATACAGCTTCTGAAATCACAAATAGTCATTATTACTTATGTTGCATGTATATTGAATAGGTTTCACCAAATTATGTTTCTACAATTACAGTATAAAATAAAAATGAATCAACTTCTTTTTCTCTCTGAAAATGTAAAACGTATTATAAATTTCAGGAATATGTTTGTTTTTATATTGGCATAAATATAACATAATGTAATTAACCTCAAATATTTCTTCTTTTTCCACTCTTGTAATAAATTCTCCCTGGAAAAAGTGTAAATATTAGTTTGTATCCCTTTTGGGGTATTATCATACAATGATTGAGTTTTGTCTTTTTTTCCCTCCATTTTAGCATTTTTCTTCCTGAAATTACACCCTGTCTACCTCTGTGAATGTAAGCAGAATCAGCCAATGAACTGTTTTTTTTTAATAGAATATGTACATATAAATAATGCATTCAGCTGAGGAAAAACACTTAAAAGACGTTTTGCTAAAAACTCCTACAAAGAGAAAACAAAAGTATGGTTGTGCTATTTATGTATCTCTATGAAACTAAGAAAAGCAGCTAAACTATGAAAAATTCTAATTAACCAGACATCTGTTGAAGACACGGTGGAGTATAATTCAATATTTCAAATATTTTTGTATAACGTGGAAGACAGACATTTTAATAAAGCAAGCAAAAAGGGGAATTAGACTATGAAGCTTACTGACAATTAAGTATGAAGAGTTGATTTCTGTAAGGAAAAGAAATTAAGAAAAATCAATCATAAACATGCAGGGAGTAGTTATTAAAAAGAGGGTTTTTTTTCGGTATTTTTGAGACAGGTTCTCCCTTTAGTCCCAGCTGGTCTGAAGCTCACTATGTAGACCAGGATGGGCTTGAACTCACAGACATCCACTTGCCTCTGCCTCCATAGTGCTGGGATTCAAGGAGTGTGCCACCATATCCAGCTAAAAACAGGTATTTTTTAGGGGGGGGGTCTTTTTTTGTTCTTTTGATACAGAGTGTCCCTGCAATACTAGCTGTCATGGAACTTGCTATGTAGACTAGACTGGCCTTGAACTCACAGAGATCTCCCTGCCTCTCCAACCCTAGTGCTGGGATTAAGGTGTGCACCACCACACCCAGCTAAAAACACAATTTTAAATAAAAGCATGGAAAATAATAATTAACTTCAGGAAAGAGGGTTATTTTAACAAACCTGAGAAATATTTATGTGATTTTACAATAAAAGGAAATTGAAAAAAATCAATCACTATGACTATTAAAAGGCAATTTAAAATATTGCTTTTTAAGTTTCATTTTTTATTGATGATTGGTATATTTCATACATAATATTCCAATTCAGTTCAGGCATATTTCCCTTTACCTTGCCCCCACCCTACCCCGTCCCAGATCACGCATTCTGCCATAATTGTCCTACATCTTTCTGTCAGTTTTTTTTTCATTTTTTAACAATAAGTAATAATTTATGAGTACAAGCATCCTTCATGTAAAACCAATTTGCAAGCAGTTGTGCCCAAACCCATACAGCCCATGGGTTCCAACATGTAGCAGGGGGGACTTGTATGTTCAATCAAGTTGATCAAATGAGTGTCCAGACTATATTGTTGTAGTTTCACCATTCACCCCAATCGCAGCCCTTACATTCTACTGCGCCCCCTCTTCTGCAGATTGTTCCCTAGTCTTAGAAAAGGGGCACGGGTGGATGAGAAGCAAAACAGTCTACTTTTTCTGGAGCTGTTGTCTTAGACTCTGGTCAATTCTGGCTGTTTCCTTTCATGGGCATGGGGGGATGCAGTTTTTGTCCAGGAAGGAATACACCTTTCTCGGACAAACTGCTCGCAATAATGAAGGGACACAAGCAATTAGATATATAGTAAACAGTACTAATTGTTATGTATGGTAGGTTACTTTGGTATCGACACAGAGGTTGGTTGTTATTATGTTAATCCATGCATTACATTTTTTCTGTTAATATTCCCAGGGGTTTATTGTGGCCTGTCTAACACTCTAACTATTAGATGGAATAAGCTTGTGTCACAATCCATGGGTTTTTTCCTCCAAGGAGAGAGCTATTGGCCAATTAGATTTGGGATTATACAGGCCTATGGCTGCCATTGCTGCACAATATTTATAGGCAGGTGAGGTGTAGCTGTTGATGATGGAGGAGTGTAGATTGACTCAGGGATACCTATATTTGTTTTACTGGTTTAGTGGCCTTGGTAACACACTCTGGCATACCAGAGACGACTGCAAGTGTGGTTCTCAATACTTCTTTCCCATGTTTACCTCAGGTCTTTTGACAGCGGGCCTTATCGATTCTCTTCTTGCAGATATCCCAGTTTAGAGGCAAGGCGCCTTCTTTACCTTTTTGTCGGGGGCTTGGATACCTGGCCAACTCCTCCTGGTAGAATAAAAAAAATCCATTGCTGTATGTCAGACGCTCCTGTATTTAATATATGCTTAAGTGCATAGCTAAGGAGACTTTTCGTATTCTATTTGGTTCTGAATAGAGACTCAATCCCTTTCACCGTTCCTATGTATATTAGTCAATTAAAGAAGGCCGTTTTACCGGTTCATAAGAGATTACTTCTATAACAGGTTGAGTGACTCAATTCTACAGTGGAGACCGGAACCTCCTTATCATCCTATTTTCTCATTTTTCTATGCGGCAGGAGGCAAGAACGTCTCCTCATATTAAAACCTTGCATCACCTAGAAGGTAAGGTTCATTTAGGACTCATTATAAATAGTTGTTCCAAGTAGGATCCACAGAGGGTTTGATGTTTGTTAGCCTCTGAGGCTTTTCTTCCTTCAATGTTCAGAGGGGCCCCAACCCTTTATGTTTGCCCTTTGGCACATTTACTGGTATTCTACACAATGCAAGGCTGTAGCTTTTCTTTCTCAGCCCTTAAGTTGGTTGATATTTTGATCTGTTGGAACATCCAAATCTTTTCCCGTAGTTCAGTTACGGATTTTGAATTGCAAGGTTTTTGACAACAAGGTTTCATATCTATCTGTATCCATCTTTTTTTTTTTTTTTATTTTAGGTTTTTTGACCCATGAGTCTCAAAAACGGCAGTTGTATTACACATAAAACATATAGACAGGGACCAGGTGGAAAAATTTTATTAAATTACCCAAATTGCTTATTATTAAAGTCCATACTGTTAATTTAGGAAGCAAACTTAATTTTTAAGTTAAAATCAGCTATGGAAGTGAAAGAGAATGCTCATGAGGTATACTGTACAACAGAAAAATTTACAGAGGACATTTGTATGTTACCACATCCCCAAAGTGCTTTTATAACAGATTTTAAGTAAAACAAATGTGGACAAACAAGCAATTTTAATTTTTTTTTTTTTTTTTGGTCTTTTTGAGAAAGGTCTCCTGTGTCCTGATGTCCTGGAATTCACTCTATAGACCAGCGCTGGCCCGAACGAATCACATGAGATACTGTGTGCCTTGCCTCCCAAGTGCTGAGATTAACGGGCACATGGTGGCCTAGCGGTTTTAGGAGCACGCGATCCCTCTATAGAGGACCCGGGTTCGATCCCCAGCACCCACAGTGGGGCTGAGAATCGTTCTGAAACTCCAATCCAGGAGAACTCGAGTTCCAGGGGAATCCGACCTTCTTCTGACCTCCGAGGCATGCAGGACAGGGTGCAACATCATTTATATCTCCAATTAACTCAGAGTGCATTTCCGTTTTTATCAGAGACCTTTAAACCAATGTTGTTTAATATACACATATTATACTTTTACTAAGTCCTAAAACACATATGTAACCTATAGACAGGCGTTGGGCAAAACTGGATATGTTGAAACTATTCAATTAAATATGCATTAACGAAAAGACCCATGTCCCATTTCCTCGCCCCTCCACCATTCCACCAACTCACCATTTCAGTCAGTTTTCTGAACGCAGTCTTTTTCCTTGTTGTTCTTTTGATTTTTTTTTTTTAATTTTTTCAAATAAATTATATTTTATTTTTTTTTAACAATCAGACCGTTGTTCCGTCCATTCCTCCACCCCGCCAGAGCTCATGCCTTCTGCCAAACATGCTTTTCATCTCTTAGTTCTTTCTCAATATTCTTCCATGAGGAAGAGTTGACTGTTTTGAGCAGAAGTTCACGGTTTCAGTCAGTTCATTGTTGTGCAGTACTTTTGTTGTTGTTGTTTGTTGTTGTTTGTTGTTTTTCATACGCATTTGCCAACTGCTTTGGACAAAAGTCAGGGGGCCCTACACAAAAATACTTACAACTGGGTAATTGGCACTACGCATCCACAGATGAGGGCATACATTCGTTTTCTGTGTGTGTTTCCTTGGACATGTGTTCTCTAGCTCCAGCCATTTTCCTGCAAAGCTCATGATGCCAATCTTCTTTAGACTGCGGCATAGAACCCATTGTGTTATGTACCCCATCATTTCTCATCCACTCGTCAGTTGAGGGGCATTGTGGGTTTCCAGCTCTTTGCTATATTGAGAGAGCTACAATAAACATGGCCGTGCATGCATTCTCTGTGGTGGCGTACGTAAGTCTTGAGGTACAGTGCCCAGGAGTGGTATGGCTGGGGTCGGCCGTGCACGCGCAATTCACCAGATCTTCCAAGGGTTCTCCACACTGCTTCCCATATGTGGGCGTACGAGTTTACATTCCCACCAGCAGTGATGAGGTGTTTCCCTTTCCCACAACTCCTCCAAGCACTTGGTCTACATTTGTCTTCTTCTTGATCCTAGCCAGTCTTAAATGGAGTGAGATGATATCTTAAAGTGGTTTTGATTTGCATTTCCTTACATGATTATGTGATGTTAACACTTCTTGAGGTGTTTCTTTCTCAGACATTCTAATTCCTCACTTGTGAAGTCTCTTTCAGTCTTTTTCATTATTTTTTTTTATTTGTTTTTTTTTTTTTCTTTCTTGTTTTTTTTGAGTAGTTTATATATTACTGAAATCACGTTGTCATATGTATCGGCAGTGAAGGTTTCTCTCACTCTGTTGGGAATTTCTCTTCACTCCTTGATTGTTTTGTTGATGTATCAGACGCTTTTTGAGTTTGATGGGTCACAATTTTTAATTGTGCGACCTTAATTCTTGTGCAGCTGCTGTCTGACTTTAGGAAGTCTTTTCCTACTACCTATGTCTTGTAGTCTGTGCCAACTTTTTCTTCTATCAACCTTCAGAGTTTTTGGGGTTTCACACTGGAGGTCTTTGATCCATCTGGAGTTGACTTTGGTACAAGTGAGAGGTAGGGGTTTTAATTTCAGTTTTTCTACAAGTGGTGATCCAGTTTTGCCAAACCACTTGCTGAAGCATGCTCTGTCTTTCTTCATTGTGGCTTCTTGGCCCCTTGTGAAATATAGATGGCTGAAATTTTATTTGCTCAGATTTGGATCTTCGTTTTGTTCCTATTGGTCAACAGTTCTGTTTTTGTGCCAGTACAAGGCTGTTTATGACTATAGCCTGTAGGAATAGTGTGAAAGTCTGTATAGAGATCCCCCCTGTGTAGCTCTTTTCACTCAGGGTTGTTTTGGCTATTTGGGGTTTTTTGTTTTTCCAAATGAATTTAAGAACGTTTGTTTCCAAGCCTGTGAAGAAACTCTTGGGGATTTTGATTGGGATTGCATAAATCTATACAAGAGTTTCGGTAAAATGGATATTTTTACAATGTTAATTTTCCCAATCCATGAGCATGGGAGGATTCCCCATCTTCTGATGTCTTCCTCAATTTCTTTCTTCAGGGTTTAAAATTTTTGTTGTAGAGTTCCTTGGTGTCTTTGGTTAGGTTTGTTCCTAGGTATTTTGTTGTTTTTGAGGCTATTGTGTGTGGGAAGTTCTCCTTGTAGTCCTTCTTTAGTTGATTGTTGTTGGTGTAGAGAAAGGCTACTGATTTTTCTAGATTTATTTTGTATCCTGTCACTTTATTGAAGCTCTTAATCATTTCTAAGAGTTTTCTGGTGGAGTTCTTAGCATCCCTTAGGTAGAAAATCATATCTTCCGCAAAAAGGGATAGTTTGACTTCCTGTTTTCCAATTAGAACTCCTTTAATTTCCTTTTCTTGCCTTATTGCCCTAGCAAGGGTTTCAAGCACTATATTGAAGAGGAGTGTTGATGGGAGCAGCCTTGCCGAGTTCCTATCCTTAAGGGGAATGCTTCTGTCATTTCCGCATTTAGGGATGATATTGGCTGTGGGTATCCTGTATATGGCTTAGTTTACATTGAGGAATGATCCCTCCAGCCCTATACCCTCTAGGACTTTAAACATGAAGGGATGCTGGATTTTGTCAAAGGCTTTCTCTGCATCAATGGAAATGGTGTGTTTTTTGTCTTTTAGTCCATTTATATGTTTGATGATATTTATTGATTTTCATATGTTGAACCATCCCTGCATCTCTGGTATGAATCTGAATTGGTCATGATGGATGATCTTGATGTGGGTCTGTATGCAATTTGCCAGTATCCTGTTTAGAATTTTGGCATTTGTGTCCATTAGGGAGATGGGTCTATAGTTCTCCTTTTTGGTTGTATCTTTATCTGGTTTTGGTAATAGTGTGATGTAGGCTTCATAAAAGGAATCTGGGAGAACTCTCTCCATATGTATCCTTCTAAACAACTTGAGTAGTAATGGTTGTAAGTCTTTTTGAAATATTTTGTAGAATTCTGCTGTGAAACCATCTGGGCCTGGGCATGTTTTGGTTGGGAGGCTACTTATTACCTCTTCAATTTCTTCATATATTATAGGTCTATTTAGGCAGTCAATTTCTTCTTGGTTGAGCTTTGGTGATTCCTGGATTTCAGATATTCATCCATTTCTTCTAAGTTATCAAATTTATTAGAGTATAGGTTTTTGAAGTATTCCCGTATGATTGTCTACATCTTTTCATTGTCTGTTGTGATATTTCCCCTTTCATCACTGATTCTATTGATTTGGAGTTGTTCCTTCTTTGTTTTGGTTAAATAGATTAGAGGTCTGTCTATCTTGTTTATTCTCTCAAAGAACCAACTTTTGGATTCATTGATTTTTCTATGGTTTTCTTTGTTTCTATTTCATTGATCTCTGCTCTGATTTCTGTTATTTCTTCTTGTCTGTTGCGTTTAGGGTTCATTTGTTGTTGTCTCTCAAGTATTTTTAGCTGCAGTGTTAGATCATTCACTTGTGCTCTTTCTGTTTTTTTTTTTTTTTTTAATGTAGGCACTCTAGCGCTATTAAACTTCCCTCTTAGGACTGCTTTTTAAAGTGTCCCATACGGGCGTTTGCTTTGCTGTATTATTATTGTCATTCAGTCCCAGGAATGTATTTATTTCTTTCTTTCATTTTTCCTTTGGACCCATTCATATTCAGGAGAGTGGTTGTTTAGTCTCCAGTGATTCTCTGTTAGTTTTGTAGGTTATCTCCTGGTATGACTATTGAGCTTTAGTACCTGTGGGGTCTGCATGAATGCATGATAATATCTTCTCATTCTTTTTTATTTGTTGAGCTTTTTCCTGTGTCCCAGTATATGGTCTATTTTTGGAGAATGTTCCCGTGAGATGCTGAGTAGAACAGTGCTTTCTCTGGTGCTATGGTAAATTATCGATAGATGTCTGTGCAGGTCATTTTGGCTGTATTGGCTCATCGGTCAGATGCTCTCTCTGCCCTTTCTGGTCCTTATTTGATCTTTAGGGCCTTTTAATGTGCGTATTTGAATTCCCTACTATTTTGTGTGCTGGGGTTAATCTGTGCTTTTTAGCATGAAGAATTGGTCTTTATAAAGTTTGGTACAACTGGCGTTTGGTTCGTCATATATTATGATGTGAGACTTCGTCATCAATTGTTCTTTAACTAAACGAATGTAATTTGGGCCTCTTTGTCCATCTTTTGATTTCTTTTGCTTTTTTTTTTTTTTTTTTTTTTTTTTTTTTTTTCTCTCTGTCTCTCTCTTTTGGGGAACATGGATTTTTTGAATATTTTTTCCATCCCTTTCACCTTAAGTTGGTGCCTATCTTGAAATTTTGATTGTTCTTGTAGATGGCATGTAGATGGGTTTTGTTCCTAATCCATTCTCCCGTCTATGCCTTTTGATTAGGGGAGCTTATCCCTTAATACTTTCAAGGTTATTATTGAAAGATGGAACGATGCTCTTTCACTTTATTATCCATTGGGACTTCTAGCCTCTGATTTCTCCCCTCGTTATGTTTTGTTTAGTTTCTTTTCCTTAATGTGTGGGGATTTTTGCTCCTCTCTTCTGTCCTTGAATTGCCTCAAGTATTTCTTTATGAAGAGTTGGTTTTCCGACATGTATCTGTCATCTTGTTTATGTCAGGAAAAGTTTTTCTTTCTCCTATTCATCTATGATTGACCTTTTTGCTGGGTACAGTATTCTCCTGTGGGTGGCATCTATGGTCCTTTAACTCTGGGAATGCTTTGCTCCATGTTCTTCTTGCTTTCATGGTTTGAGGCGAGAAGTCAGTTGTAATTCTGATGGGTTTCCCTTTGTATGTGACTTGTTTTTCTTTTGTGGCCCTCAGAATTTTGTCTTTGTTTTGGGCATCTAGCATTTTAACTATGATATGGCGTGGGGTGTTTCTTTTCTGATCTTGTCTATTTGGGGTCCTATGTGCTTCTTGTATTTGTATGGGTTTGTCTATTTTTAGTTTGGGGAAATTTTCATCTATTATTCTGTTGAAGATCTGATCAATACTATTCTCTTGAGATTCTTCTCCTTCCTCTATTCCTATGATGCGGAGGTTTGATCTTTTCATAGTGTCCCATATTTCCTGGTTGTTCCACTTTTGTGTATTTTTAAATTTTTCTTAATCTTTATTTGAGCTTTTTAATTGCTCTGTGTTATCTTCCAGATCTGATATTCTTTGTTCTGCTTCCTACATTCTACTTCTGAGGTTTTTTTCCTTTCCTTTCTTCTTGTTTGAATGAGTATTCTAATTTCTTTTTTGTTTCAACCTGTGTTTTCTTTAGTATTTCCATTTCCTTTTTGAGCTTCTTGATCTCTTCTTGGTGCTCCTTACTTCGTTGGCTGGCTTTCTTTTTCAGTGTCTGTACTTCCTTTCGGAATTTGTTTTCTTCTCCCTCTAGTTCTTTCTGGAGTTTGTCAATCGGTTCCTTTAGTTCTTTCCAATGTTTATCATTGTATCCCTCTAGGTCCTTTATGAGTTTTTCATTCTTTCTCTTTTTTTTATATTTGGTATTTAGTAGAGTATGGACATATATATTCTATGTTTATGTTTATATGTATGATATAATTGCATGTACATTTATGCAAACATATATATATATATACATAAACATGTATACATGAATATATATACATTACCACAGCTTAATTATGTAAAATAATGTCTATTCAGCAATAGAAATATATTAGCTGTAGTTGATTTTACTTATTAGCACATTTCTATTATACCAAGATATATTTTAATATTTTTATTATTTTTCTTCAGTCATGTCAGTACAGGAACTTTTTACATAGTGACATTTAAATAATATATGTGTAAATAAGTTGTGAGAATGGGTATTATTTTAGGAAAAATTCTACAATAATAATGAAGAAAGATCCAGGCAACTCTACACAGCTGAGATAGTATGCTATGTTGGAGCCTGCAAGCGTATTAAATACTTTGTAATGATATATTTTTCTGTCAGTTATGATTGTTTATTTTCCATGGTGTAATAACAGTTTACATATGTTTTTGTCTTGTTTCTCAACAGATTATTAAGATGTTTTGAAAGTAAATATTATTTTACAGAAAATCAGTGACAATGATTAACAGCACTTAGATTTTTATAATGTGAGTCATCTTTTCTTAATGTAATTGTTTTGCTATTGTATCTGTAATGGATGGAACTCAGGGCTTTAAATTTTAGGCAAGCACTCTGAAGCTAAGCTGTAACCAAAGTCCATATTAAACCATACCTGATAGTCTCTCCTTTCTATTGATTAATTCAATTGAGACTAGCATACATCTATACGATGTTTTTGATTATTCTCTCCACAAAATCCACTTTTGTCTCTCTTCCATCTTTATTAATGCCCTCTTCACAAACACATTACAAGTACATTTCTCAGATTCATGACTTTTATGTCTTGTGATTAACTTAATTTATCCAGGGCCATCTTTGTGACCATTAGATTAGAACTAGCCAGTAGAGCCTGGTGGGGTTAACCACATAACATTCACATCACTGTTACACTGGTGGTTTTATCAGGCCAGCGTAATACTAGTTTTCTACAAAATAGTTATAGTAAATTTTACTGACTCCAATAGATTGAAGGATCTCCCAACTCTTACCAGAGAAGTTTTCCTTATGCAGCAGGTGGTGAACGAAGAAACCCAAATTGGCCAATGTGTGGGAACAAAATGTTGCAGAGTATTTATCTGTGCATAGGATACATATTTCAGACTTCTGCCTCCCAAGGCTCAGCGATCTTTGTGGAAGAGTCGGGGGGATCTAAAAGATTGGAAAAGCTAGAGGGGATGGATGATCACAAAAAAATAGTTTCTCAGACAGCTACCTGGGCAAGTACTCATATGAACTCACAGCAACGGTGACAGCATGCACAAGTACTATGCAAGTTCAAACCAGAAAACATCCCAGCATAGACATGGTAAGAAGTCCCAACTCAACCTAAGGAACTTTTGGCAACCAATGTCTGCTGGGAGGAGAAGAGACAGTGTTTTTCAAGAATGGTACTCTTGCTTGAAACCAGGCTATAGTGGATGGACTCACAATGAAAGATATTTGGTGGCACAAACTTGATTTTATATAACATATATTTTATATTTTGTATAAGAGTACATTCCATGGGGGGGGCAGTAAAGGTAGGTGCAGATGAGGAACAGATTCAAGTGTATTGTAATTATCAACTTATATGAAAATCGCAAGAATTTAATTTAAAAAATTTAAAAGAACCACAGTAAAAAATAAATAAATGAATAAATAAAATGTCAACAACGACCAAAAAATACCTCAGAGTAAATGTAACAAAGTCAGCAAAGGAGCTCAAGAATGAAAATTTTTAACACTCTGAAGAAAAAACAATCAGGAAATACACTACAATACAGAAAGACTGCCCATCATGGAAAGCTAATGGGAAAATTAGCATACAACCCCAATCTACAGATTTAATGCAGTCCCCATAAGTAATTCTCCACAGATTTTTTTTAAAAATCACAAGGTTCATAGGAAAACACAGAAATCATCAAATAGACATGCCAATCCTGAGCATAAAGAGTGATTTACCATTTTCAGTAGACCTGTTGTCATTAAAACAACATGGTACTGGCATAAAAACAAAGGCATATAGAGCAATGGACCAGGATTAAGATATTGCACTTTTAATTTATATACCTACAGCAACCTGAAGTTTGACACGAATGTGAAAAAATACACAGAGAAAGAGAGCATCTTCAACAAATGGTTTGGAAAACTGGAAATCCATTTATAGAATGGAACAAGGCTCTTACCTCTCACCCCACGCAAAATTAAATATTTAAAGGAACAAATACCCTTTAATCATGAAATCAATCTAAAGATAAAATATTTCTCAAATTACATATTTACATCAAATAAGCAGGGGTGTATTTTATGCTGACTGTATTTTATTACTCATTTATTATTGAAGAAAACTTGAATGGCAGTAAATACTGAAGTTCCCTTAAGCAAGGGAATTTCAGAACATTTTTTAATGTCACAATCTTGGGAGATGGAGAGATAACTATGTGGTTAAGAGTATCAGATGGTCTTTCAAAGGATTTGGATTTACTTCACAGTGCTCACATAATACATGGGATCTGATGCTCATTTTTGGCCTCAGTGTGTACTGCATAAGATGGGTACACTTACATAAAAGCAAGCAAAACTCATATGTATAAAAAGAAATTTAAAAATTTAAAGTAACTATGTACCATTTTCTATTGTCTATATTTTAAGTAATGTAAGAAGATAGAGTAGTTGCTAACCCAGATGCCCAGGAGCCCAGCAAATGCTCAGGTGTGCCAGGAAACTTCAGGGGACCAGCACAACAGAACCAGAAGCATGCCTCAGGGACAAGGCTGTAAGCCACACCCCACCTCCTACAAGATCTGTCTGGGCAGAGTTACCCAGCCACCCTCAGGGGGCCCATGTGCTGGATAAGGGATCACACCCCCAGTAGTGGTGCTCCAGTAGTGGTGCCGATTATCAAGTAAGCTGGTAGAGTTGTGTTGCAGACCATCCAGTGAGCACAGAGTTAGTGATTCTAGGTTGCACAGCCAGTATAGAGGAACAGAACAGTAGGAAGCACAGTGAGTGTCACCAACCAATCCTCCATATTAAGATTTGAGACTAGCACCAGAATCCAAACTAAAAACAAACCCACATGCCAAAGCCACAACGGAAAAAAAAAATGGGAAAAGCTTATAATAAATCTACACCAAACTTAACCATTCCTATAGAAGATCCCTACAGTGAGATCCCCCTGGAAGGAAACCAAGACATGGACCTTAGAAGAACAGTTGTAGACATAATGAAAGAAATAAAAGAATATAAAGAACAAATTAGAGAAATAAGGGGAGAAAATGAAAAACTGAGGAAGGATCTAGATAGAAAGAATGACAAACTCTGGAAAGAAATAGAGGGAGAGAATGACAAACCCCCAAAAGAACTAGAGGAATAGAAACACAAACTCCAAAAAGAACTTGAGGAAGAGAAACACAAACTCCAAAAAGAACTAGAGGGACAGAATGACAAACTCTAAAAGGAAGTGGAAACACTGAAAAGATCCCAGTCTGAAAGGAAAAAAGAAACAGAGCAGCAAAGCAAGGAGCTATACGTAGAGAATGACAAGCTCAAAAAGGAAGTTGAAATACTAAAGAAATTACAGGAATAAATGAAAAAAGAAATGGAACTTTCATACAATCAACAGGAAAATATGCAAGAAAGCCTCAGAAGCAGAATGAATGAAGCAGAAAATAGAATATCAGACTTGGAGGATAACATGGAACAATTAAAATGCTCAAGTGAAGATTCTGAAAAATTAAAAAAAAAATACAAGTGTGGAATAACCATTGAATGTGGGATATTATGAAAAGACCAAATTTCCACATCGTAGGGCTAGAGGAAGGACAAGAACCTCAAGACAGTGGTATCGATCAGATCTTCCACAGGATAATAGAAGAAAATTTTCCCAAACTGAAAAAACACAAACCTATACAAATACAGAAGCACACAGAACACCAAATAGACAAGACCAGAATAGAAATTCCCCACATCGTATCATAGTTACAATGTTAGCTCCATAGTTAAAATGCTCAAAACAAGGACAAAATATTGAAAGCCACAAGGGGTGCCCTAGTTTGTCTTCCATTGCTGTGACAAAACACTCTGACCAACACCAACTTGGGGAGGAAAGGGTTTATTCAGCTTACATCTCCTGGGTCACAGTTCATTACTCAGGGAGCCCAAGGCAGGAACTCAGGGCAGGAACCTGGAGGCAGGAGCTGAAGCACAAGCCATGGAGGAAAGCTGGTCACTGGCTTGCTCCCTGGTTCATGCCCAGCCCGCCTTCTTATACAGTACACAACAACCTGCCCAGGGTGGCACCACTCTTGTGGGCTGGGCCCTCCCACACTGCTCAACCATCAAGACAATACTCCACAGATGTGGCCACTGGCCAATCCAATGGAGCCAATTCCCCAACTGAGGCTCGCTCAACCCAGGTGTGTCAAGTTGACACTAAAGCTATCCAGCACAAGGGAAAAACAACAAATTACATATAAGGGGAAACTCATTAGAACTACAGCTGTCTTCTCAGTGCAAACTATGAAAGCCAGAAGAACATGAACCAACGCGTTCCAAGTGCTAAATGACTTTAGATGCCAACCCAGATTACTATACCCAGAAAAAAAATATCAATTACAGTTGAAGAAAGAAATATATCTCATGACATAAAGAAAATGATAGAATACATGTCAAAGAAACCAATGCTTCAGAAAATACTTGAAGCATTTGAAAGAACAGAGGAAAGGAACAACTATCCCTAAGCACTAAGTAGAGAAACTAATAAAAGCCTAACAGCAAAAATACAAAACCTGGACCAAGAATGCAAACAAAGAATAAATTGAAAGGAAGCAACACACATCTCTCAATAATAACCTTAAATATTAATGTCCTAAACTCCCCAATCAAAATGCATAGACAGGGAGGATGGATTAGGAAACAGAATTCTTCTATATGTTGTTTACAAGAAACACATCTCATCCTCAAGGACAGACACCAAATCAATGTGAAAGGATGGAAAAAATATTCCAAGAAAATGGTTCAAAAAAGCAAGCAGGAGTTGCTATTCAAATAGCAGACAAAATATACCTCAGAGTAAACTAAATCATAAGACGCAAAGAGGGCCACTACATCCTTATTAAAGGAACAATTAACCAGGAAGACTTCACAATCCTAAATGATTATGCACCAAATTCAGGTGCACCAAACTATATAAACACAAGTCTCCAGGACAAGACACAGATTAATCTCAGCACACTAATAGTAGGGGAATTCAATACCCCATTGTGTCCCTTGGATAGATCTACTGGACAAAATATAAACAGAGAAACATTGGAACTGAATAGATTACAATAAATGGACCTCACAGACATCTACAAAATATGCTACACAAACACCAGAGAATATATTTTTACTCAGCACCCCACAGAACATTCTCCAAAACTGAACACATACTAGGACACAGAAAAAAAAAAATACAAAAGTATTTAAATAATTTCATGCATTCTGTAAGACCACAGTGCAATAACGCTCAATATTAACACCAGAATAAGCCTGACTAGCTACAAGAACACACGGAGACTTAATGAATGGGCCAGGGAAGAAATAAAAGAATGAAATAAAAGTATTCATGGAATTAAATGAAAAAGACAATACAACACAATAAAACCTATGGGATACTTTAAAAGCAGTATTAAGAGGGAAATGTATAGTCCTAAGTGCCCACATGAAAAAAAAAAAAAAGCAAAACACAGAAAGGGAACAAATAAATGTTCTAACCCTACAGCTAAAAACACTTGAGTGATGACAACAAATGGGCCCTAAACCCAACAGTCAGGAAGAAATAACAAAAAGAGCAGAAATCAATGAAGTAGAAACAAAGAAAACAATACAAAAAAATCTATGAATCCAAAACCTGGTTCTTTGAAAAGATAGACAGACCTGTAGCCCAGTTAACCAAAAGATAGAGCAACTCCAAATTAATAGTAACCATGATGAAAAGGGAAACATCACAACAGATAAAGAAAAGAACCAGAAAATCATATGAGAATATTTCAAAAACATATGCTCTACTAAGTTTGAAAACCTAAGAGAAATGGATGAATATCTGAAATTCTGGGAACAGCAAAAATTAACCAAGAAGTGATTGGCAGTTTAAACAGACCCATAACATTTCAGGAAATTAACTATGTAATAAATAATCTCCCAACTCAAAACAGCCCAGGTCCAGATGGTTTCAAAGCAGAATTCTATAAAATATTTAAAGAGGTCTTACACCATTACTATCAAACTATTCAGGATACAAACAGAAGCAAATTTCCCATACTTCTTCTATGAATCCAGCATCACTTTAATCTCATAACCAGGCAAAGATACAACCAAAGAAGACCCATCTCATTAATGAACACATAAGCGAAAATTCTTAACAAAATACTTGCAAATCGCATACAGACCCACGTCAAAAAGATCATCCATCATGATCAAGTTAGATTCATACCAGAGATGCAGGGATGGTTCAACATAAATAAATCAATAAATATCATAAAACACATAAATGTACTGAAAGAACAAAATCACATAATCATCTCAATTGATGAAAAAAAAAAGCCTTTAACAAGATCCAGCATCCCTTCATGTTTAAAGTTCTAGAGGGAATTGAACTGAAGGGAACATTCCTAAATATAATCAAAGCCATATACAACAAACCCACAGCCAACATCATCCTAAGTGGAGAAAAATTAGAACCATTCCCCCTAAAGGCAGGAACCTAAAAAGGCTACCACCTATTGCCACTCCGCTTCAACATAGTGCTTGGAAGTCTTACTAGGGCAATAAGAGAAGACAAGGACATTAAAGGAGTACAAATTGGAAAAGAGAAAATCAAACTATCCCTGTTTGCAGATGATATGATAGTTTACCTGAGAGATGCTAAAAACTCCACCAGAAAAATTCCAGAAACAACTGAGAGTTTCAGTAAAGTGTTGGGATACAAAATTAAAATAGGAAAATCAGTAGCCTTTCTTTATACCAACAACAAGCAACTGAAGAAGGGATATAAGGAGACCTTCCCACTCACAATAGCTACAAAAACATATACCTTGAAACAAACCTAACCAAAGACACCAATGATGGCTATAACAAAAAATTTAAACCCCTGAAAAAGGAGATTGAAAATGACATCAAAAGATGGAAAAACCTCACATGCTCATGGATTGGAAAAATTAATATAGCAAAAATGTCCATTATTCCCAAATTACTATAAAGACTCAGTGCAAACCCAACTAAAATCCCCCATGAGTTTCTTCACAGATTTAGAAAAAAAATCCTTTAATTCATATGGAAACACAAAAGAAACTGAACAGACAAAGCAACCCTGAGAGAAAAAAAGCAATATACAGGGGATCACCTTACCAGAGTTCAAGCTATATCACAGGGCTATAGTAATAAAGACAGCATGGTACTGGCACAAAAACAGACCAGTTGTCCAATGGAACAAAATTGAAGATTCAAACTTGAACCCATAAAATTTCAGCCACCTCATATTTGATAAAGGGGCCAAAAAAGCTCATTGGAGGAAAAATAGCATCTTCAGCAAACGGTGCTAGCAAAACTGGATCACCATATGTAGAAGAACAAAATTAAACCCTAACCTCTCACCCTGTACAAAAATCAATTCCAAGTGGATCAAAGACCTCAACCTGAAGCCCAAAACTCTGAAGGTAATAGATGAAAAAGTTGGTAGCAACCTAGAAGACATTGGAGTAGGAAAAGTCTTTCTAAATAAAACAGCATCCTCACAATAAATAAGGTCAACAGTGGAAAAGTAGGACCTCATCAAACTCAAAAGCTTCTGTTCAGCTAAAGAAACAATCAAGAAAGTGAAGAGAAAAACCATAGAGTGGGAGGAAATATTCATCAGTCATACATCTGACAGAGCATTAACATTCAGAATCTATAAACTACTCAGAAAACAAACAAGCAAGAAAAAAAAAATGACTCACTCAAAAGATGGAGTAAAGAGTAGAACAGAGACCTCACCAGTGAGGAAGTAAAGATGGCTGAGAAACATCTTAAAAAGTGTTCAATATCATTAGTAATTAAGGAAATCCAAATTAAAGCCACACTAAGATATAATCTCACTACAATAAGACTGGCTGTATTAGCCACTTTTCTGTTGCTGTGATAATACCACCATGACCAAAAGAACTTAAAAAAATGAAGAGTTTATTTGAGTTTAGGATTGGTGGTTCCAGGGAATTAAGAGTCCATTGTGGCAGGGAGGCATGGTGGCTGGGGCTGGAGCAGAAAGCCAAGGTTCGCATCTTTCAGTGAGCACAGGAAGGAGAGAGAGAGAGAGAGACTGGAGACTCCAAGTCTTGTGGAATGTACTAAGCCCATCCCCCGTGACTTACTTCTTCTTCTAGCATGGCCACATGTTCTAAGATCTCCCAAAATATCACCACCAAATGGGGACAAAATATTTTAATACTTGAAGCCTTCGGGAGACATTCTCATCCAAACCACCACATTCCACTCTCTGGCCCCCAGAGGCTTATGACCGTATAAAATGTAAAATCCATTTAGTCCAACCTTAATAGTCCCCATAGTCTTTACCTGTCTCAATTCTATTCAAAAGTTTACAGTTAAAAGTCTCTTCTGAGATCCAGACCAATCTCTTATCTGTAAGCTCCTGTAAAATCAAAAGAAAAATTACATCCTCCCAACATACAGTGGAACCAAATACACATTCCCATTCCAAAAGGTAGGAATAGAGGCATAGTGAGGAAATATTGGACCAAAACAAGACTGAAAACCAGCAAGGCAAACAGGAAGTCCAGAAGGTCCATGTATGGCTTCTGGGAATTTACTTCCAAAGGGTTTAAATGGCTCAGCTCTTCCAGCTTTGCATGCAATATACTTCTTTTCCTTAGTCTGGTACCAGTGCCTGTATGCAGCTCTCCATGACAAATATCTCACAGTTCTGGCATCTTGGATGACTTCTGTCTAGCCTCCAAGGCTCTCTGAAACCACAGAGGAAGGACTGATGACGTCTTCACTCTTGCATCCTTCATGCCTCTAAAGCTGGAACCAGGTGAATGAAACTGAGGAGTTTGGCTGCAAGTTTGGGATGGACCCTGACCTATTTCAATCACATTTGCAACTGCTTGTTGGAGTAGAAATCCCTTTTAGTATTTTCCTTTCACAGAAGTTGGAGGCTTAGCTGGGTGTGGTCTTGCCCTGAAGGTACTGTTTCTGCTGTTTACTTGTAAATCTAGCCCTCTCCTTAATCACTTTAATCTCACTTTTTCCATTGTTTACTTGTAAATATCTAGGCCTCTCCTTAATCACTTTAATCTCCTTATCAATGGGAGCCTCTGCTTCACATACCTTGGCTCCAACATTAATCTCCTCCTCCACTTTTCCTATCCAAGCCTTACATTCTCCATTTCTTTTTGCCCCATTTGCTCTTTTTCACTGTATATCTGTATAATATTCACCATTAATAGGCACATCACCATTTCTATGTTAGCCAGTCTTGAAATATCCTTCACCAAAGAAATTAGTCCCTTGCTTTTCAACCTAGCTTCAGGCAAGCATTTGGGCTGTAGGCAAAGTCCAGCCAGACACTTTGACATAATATTCCAGTTGCTGCTTAAGGCTTTCTCAGTTCTGCATTCTTCTGAGCTTCTACTAAAATGGCCCATTAAGCTCTGCTTACATTAGTCCACAGCTTTTCTAGACCAAAGTTCCAAAATCTTCCACATGGTCAGGTTCTTCACAGCCAACAGCCCACTCTCTGGTACCAAAAACCTGTGTTAGTCACTTTTCTGTTGCTGTGGTAAAACCACCATGACCAAGGAAACTTATAAAAGGAAGAGATGGGTTTAAGATTGACTGCTCCAGGGAATTAAGAGTCCATTGTGGCAGGGAGGCACGCTGGAGCCGAAAGCTGAGGTTCACATCTTCCAGTGAGCACAGGAAGTCAAGAGAGAGAGAGAGAGAGAGAGAGAGAGAGAGAGAGAGAGAGAGGAGACTCCAAGGCTTGTTGAATGAACTAACCCCCACCACTACCTCCCCCAGTGATGTACTTCCTCCAGCGTGGCCACACCTTCTAAGATCTCCCAGCCATACCAGTCCTAGGTATGGCTTGTACCTAGGACTGGTATGGCTTGTACCCACAAGACTCATTCTCCTGTAAAGATATATGCACATCTATGTTTATTGCAGCTCTCTACACAATAGAGAAGAGCTGGGACTAACCCAAATGCCCCTCAAATGTTGATTGGATAACAAAAATATGGTACATCTACACAATAGAGTTCTATGCAGCAGTAAATAAAGATGACATCATAAACTTTGCAGGTAGATGGATGAAACTCAAAGCCATAATACTAAGTGAATTAACAGTCTCCCCAAAACCAAATGGGGAATGGTTGCTAGTACCAAACCCCCCAATTGAAAGTCAAGCTAAACAAAGTTATTGTTATATTTCTTTCTATCTGAAAGCAACTGTGATGTTATAATGTGAATCTCTTAAAGAGCCCTAGAATTAGTTTACCACTTACTTTTAATGATGATAATTAATGTATATTTGTGGAAGGTATATATTCATATTTTAGAGTAATATAAGATTAAAGGGAAAAATGTGAACTCCTAAACATACATTAGAGTTAACATACAAGTTATTCCTTGAGGAATTCTAGTACATATATGATGGTTATATGGGCATATTTTGGAACAATACAATTAGGAGATAACCACAATATCATAAGGACTGGGTCAAAGAACAGGGCAGCTTTGTTTTTCTTTGATTCTGTGTTTTTAATTTTTTCTATTTTTATTTTATGTGTATGCATGCATTACTGCTTTTGTGTATGTAAATACACCTGTGTTATGCAATCTCTGTGGAGGCCAGAAGAATGCATCAGATCTCTGGAGACTGGAGTCACAGATGGGTGTTAACTACCATTTAGGGTTCTGGGAATCAAACCTGGGTTCTCTGAAAGAGCAGCCTTTCCTTTTAACTTCTCTGGCTCCTAAGGCAGCTATTGAATTATGTGGCCTGGTAGATGATACTGAAAACCTGAGCTATATATGAAGATTCTTGTAATGGTATGCTCTGGTTTGAGTTGTAATAAGCATAGTACAAAATTCATCTAATTTTAAAGTACAGTTCCTTGTGAGTTCTCATATACTTATAGAGACTGCATTAAAGTCTCCTCAGAATATTTTCTGATACTCATTTTCTATCATTTGCTGTTCTTTTTGCTGTCTTTCTCAGAGACTATGTCTGTTTTCTTCACTTTCTTATTTTGAAACTTTTCACAAGTATTACCACATATGATGTTAGTATTTTATGTCCAAGTTATTACTCTTAGTATAATGCTGTTGAAATCAGAATTCCATGCATCATTTTATTTTATTAAACAGTTGAGTATTGCCATTTTAAATGATTATTTTGATAAGAATCTGGCCTATTAACCAAAATTTACTAAGCTATCCATCTATATGATTTACACCCTATAATTATAAGCTAAATATATATATATATATATATATATATATAATCATTTTAATATATTCATCAGTTACATCTAAGTTGTTTTGGTCCACAATGTACAAGAACTAGCTAGTAGTCACGGTGTCTGATTAAAGTGACCAGTTCTGGTCTTTCATTAAATTCATTCAATAGGGGCTGGAGAGATGGCTCATTGGTTGGGCGCACTGACTGCTCTAGCAGAGGACTGGGGTTTGATTCTTTCTTTTATATATTTTTTTATTTATTTTCATATATGTTATGAGTGTACTGTTCTGCTTTGCAGGTTTTGTGCAGCACCTGTGTCTGGCAATGCCGTGGAAGTCAGAAGAGAGTGTTGGATTCCCCTGGAACTGGAGTTAAATATGATTTTCTTAGCGCCAATGTGGGTGCTGGGGATCAGAACCCAGGTCCTCTCTTGCAATGAGCAGTTGACCACTCTTAACTGCTGGCTATTCTCCAGCCTGGGGTTTCGAATTTCTTAGCACCCACGTGCAGGCTCGGGGGAAGAATCGTCTTTACTCCAGTTCCAGGGGAATGCCGATGGGCCTTCTTCTTGACCTCCCACGGCATTGCATGACACTTGGTAAGCACCAACCTACAAGCAGACAGTACACTCATACACATAAAAAATAATAAATAAAAAAATTCATTCAATAAATGAATTAATATATTCATTTCTTCCTGTATTGGTTCCTTCATCTCATTTTCATCAGCAATTTATTTTTATCTTCTCCATATCTTGCCATAGTTTTAAATTTTAATATATCAAAATATATTCATGAGAACAAAATTGCAACAGTATCCCAAATGATGGCCTAGTCCTTTGCTTATGTTATGAAACCCTTTTTTATTATTTGAGAATTTTATACACATATATAATTAATTTGGGTCATTTCACCTCCTAATTAGTCTCCTCCTTCCTCTGTTCCCGAAACCTGACTTCTTCTAAACATCTTGCCCTTCCTAATTTCATATCTTACTTTTTTAATATGACCTACTTAATTTAACTGGGTTGCTTGCATGAACCTGAATGGGGAGATTTTTAGAGGCATCTTTACAGAGATGAGATAGCTCAATTTATCTGTGTCATATTTTCCTAATCACCATCAATCTCCATGATGTGACCTATTTCCTCAAATGTTCCAAAACAAGTTGGTTTGTTCTGTATATATTATACCATTTAAATTGAAGTATATAATATGCTTTTCTTTTTTAATAATATTTACATTTAAATTGTATTTGGTCTCCTCATAGGAATTATTTTTTAATTCAATTTTATCTGTCACTCTTTATCTTTTAAGTCTTATACTTTATCTCATCATCTTCACTATATATGGCAATTTCTTTCTTCAAGGATATTATCTTTATTAAAATATTCTATCAAAATATCCTTCAATAATATACATTGCATTCACAAAAAATTCCAGTTAATGCATTGAAATAAGTTTGCTGAGACATTTTATGTATACATTTTGTTATTTTATTAAAACGAATAAATTAATACTGATAAATTCCTGGGAAATCATGTTAGAAAATGGAGATAACATATATATTAGAAAGATATCATTTTTTTTTTGAGGCAGAATCTCCCTTTAGCTCCAGTTGGCTGGGAACATACTATATAGACCAAGATGACCGTGAACTCATAATGATCCACCTGCCTCTGCCTGCTTAATGCTAGAATTACAGATTTATACCACCATTGAGTTTTGAATGTTTGGTTGGCAATTGTTTCAAGTCCCTCACATCCTTCTTCTTTTTCTGCCCATGCACATGCCCATACCTAACACAATGTATAAGTGTCCCCTCCCTGTATTACCTGTATACTGGAATGTCACCAAACCCCTGGCTCCAATTGGGAGCTTTATGAACAGCTCTTCTCCTTAGGTACTGTAATCACTCCAGGCCAGTCGCTCCTTTCAATCCCAAGTCATTTTCATTCCTAACTGACAGGCCTGCTGTGCAGTGCCTATAACCTTACGTCAGTAGTATTTCAATATTTTCTGATTATATGTATGACATCATCATTTTCAACATAGAGACTAAATATGAACAGAGTTCAACCATTTCTACACGTTGTCCAAGACAGCCAGAATATACAGAAGCCAGGAGGCCCACCACTTTCTCGCAATATGTGCATATTTACAGTCCATTCTCATTGGCTTATGTTCTCATGACAATGGACATGCAATTTTGCTATAGATTATTTTAAAATAATATAAAAGCTGACTTATTTTGTAAGGTAGAGAAAGTTATTTTAACTTGTTTTTCTAGTGGAGGCATGACTATTGGCTTCTGAGCAACAGAGTAGTGACATAAGGCTCACAGTTTCCATATTAATTTTAATATTGTGATATTTAATATGACTAGCACAAGAGCACTATATTCTTTCCTCTGAAACAAACAAACATCTGTTAATTTCCAATGAATCATTTTATGTTTTGAAAATATAAAGACAGGTCAAGAGGGATGGCTTAGAGGGTAAAAGCACTGACTGCTTTTTCAGAGGACAAGAGTTTGATTCCCAGTACCCACAAGATGCCTAACAACCATCAATAACTCCAGTTCCAGGAGATCCGACATCCTCTTCTGACTTCCATGGCCATTGCAGGACATGGAATACACATAAAATAAAAATAATAAATAGAAAGAAAAATGTAAAGAGGCAGAAAGACATTATTTATTTATTTATTTTATACAGGGTCTACTTGTAACCCCAGCAGGCCAGAGCTCAATATGTATATCAGGCTAGTCTTGAACTCACAGAAATATGTCTTGCTCTGCTCTATGAGTGCTGGGATTAAAGGCATGTACCACCACAATGATTTTATAATACTTATACTTGCCTACAATGACACTGAATTTATTTGGAACAATTCTTGTAA
The DNA here is from genome assembly GCA_009823505.1 of Rhizomys pruinosus. Taxonomy (NCBI): domain Eukaryota; kingdom Metazoa; phylum Chordata; class Mammalia; order Rodentia; family Spalacidae; genus Rhizomys; species Rhizomys pruinosus. Next base: position 707,031 of record VZQC01013930.1, on the reverse strand, counting down.
TAAAATTATGTCAAGGTCTGGAGATAAGTCTCAGCAGTTAAGCATACTGATTCCTCTTGCAGAGGACCCAGGTTCAATTCACAGTACCCACATAGCAGCTAATAACCATTAGTCACTCCAGTTTCAGGGGATGCAACACCTTCTTCTGACATCTATAGGTATTCCATGACACAGATGCACTTACACACATACAGGCAATACTCTCATACACATAAAATATTTTATAAAGTCAAATAAGATAAGGCCAGCTATAATCAAAATGCCTTATAACTATGTATGAAAGTGTCAAGATGAATCCCACTCTCTGGTACAATTCATAAAGCTATAGTCTATGGATTAGCATACCATCCAAACGACTGTGTCTATACCAACGTAACCTACCATAATAATTAGTACTGTTTAAATGCCTATATATCTAACTGCTTGTGGTTCATCAGTAGGAGTAAAAGGTTACACCTAGATAAAATGCCAACCCATGAAAGGAAACAGCTTGTACTGATCAGAGTCCAAAATGACATCTCCAGAGAAAGTAGACTGTTTGGCTTCTCGCCCACTTGTGTCCCTTTTCTAAAGCCTAGGGAACAATCTGCGGAAAAGGGGGCATGGTAGAATGTAAGGGCTGTGATTGGGGTGAACTACGAAACTACAGAAACATAGACTGGACTCTTATTTGATCAACATGATAGTACATATAAACTCCCCCAGCTGGACAATGGGGGCCTCGGGCTGTATGTTTGGGCATAGCTACTTGCAAATTGGTTATACTTGAAGGATGCCTGTATTCATTACTTATGACCTATTATTAAAAAATAAAAATAAAAAAATTATAAAAAAAGAAAAAAAAAGAAAAAATTAATCAAATTTTGCAATGGATTCTCCTGTGAACTGGAGTTGTGATATGCTCCTGTAAAACTGTAGCTGTAATGTTCTCTTTTGAAAGTAAAGCTAAGGTGCCCTCCTCTGAGCTGGAACTGTGGCATCTCCAATGAGCCAGAGTTGTCCTCCCCCCCCCCCTTTTTTTTTTTTTTTTGGTCTTTTCGAGACAGGTTCTCTCTGTAGCCCCAGCTGTCCTGGAACTCACTCTGTAGACCAGGCTGGCCTTGAACTCACAAAGATCTGCCTGCTTCTGCCTCCTTGAGTTAGAGCTGAGATGACCTCCCATGGGCCAGAGTTGTGGAACCCTCAAGAAAGCCAGAGCTATGGCCCTTTCCCATGAATCTCTAGGCACCGTCCACTCCTATAAGCTAGAGTGGTGATTCCCTTATGAATGGAAGCTATGACCCTCCCTATCATGAGCTTGGAGCTGTGTCGCCCCTCTTGTGAATCCAGACCTGTGGTACCCTTCTGTGAAACTGGAGCTGAGATCCACTCCTGTGAGCTAGATTTGTGGTCTCTTCCCATGAACTGGAACAGTGTTCCTCTCCCGTGAACCTGGAGCTATGATTCCTTTCCATGTTGGACCTGTGTTCCTTTCCTGTGAACCAGACTTGTGCTATCATCCTGTGAGCCTGAGCTGTGGTACCCGCCCCTGACTTAAAGTTGTGCTCCCCTGCCCTTAGAGCTGCAGCTGTGGTCCCCTCACATCAGTCTGAAGCTTTGGACTCCTATCTTGAGCAACCTTTCACATCCTCCTGGTGGTAGGCTGATGGTGAAACAGAGCAGGGAAGTCTCGATCATGGGCAGAAGTCTCATTCTTCTCTGAGTGACTACATTTCCCGGTTCTTTTAGGTCCCAGAGTGCATGGCTGAAGCTTTGTCTCCTGTATTGGGAACAAGGGAGTCTTTATATTGCAGATTCAGGTCATGGGAGAACGGATTCTTTGGAATGGACCTCCAAACTTGCCCCCTGAGGGCTGGCCATGGTCTTCACTCCACATGTAGTCCTAGGTACCCAAGCTTTGATGATGGACCTCTTCCGTTACCACATACAAAGAGGTTTTCCTTTTTTGTTGTTGGACCTCTTCTACATCCCGTTATGCCTTAACCTGTGTCTGATATTCTAGATGTAAAAACAGGTCCAGGAATTTTTAAAAACAGGAAATAGAAAATATTGTTAATAAACAAACTGACATAACTCTCAAACTAAAAAATAAGTACATTTTAGAATATAACTCAAAATTCTATATATCTTCTTTAATTTTTGAATATTGCTTATTGAAAAAACTATGCTACCAAGCTTCAACAATAACATGAAATTTATCTGGGTTCCAAAGTGACAAATGTGAGTTGTCCAATCACTCCCTTTCTAAATTCCCCACCTACACAATGTATTTCAATGTAGTATTGTTACTTTTGGAAAAAAAGCAATGCTAATAAAATATTAAAAAATAAAAAAAGCAAGGAATACATCACTTTCATTTCTAGAATTTTGAACAATCATATTCAATATGTACTTGCACAAATGAGTCTGTGTAACTGTGGGAGTGTTTGTGTATTTGTGTATGTGAATGTTTATTTGTGTGTGCCTGTGTGCTTGTGCATGGGTGTATGTGTGTATGTGTCTATGTATGTATGTATGTATGTATGTATGTATGTATGTATGTACAGTGAGAGATCTCAGTGAAGCCCATTTTGAGATTCACATTATGGTCCCATTAAGCCTGAAACTTGTGAGAATTTGTCATTACTTTCTTGGTTTCTACTGAAATGAAATGAAACATGCAAGATATATTTACATAATTAATTTTTGCAACAATTTTAGCTCATTATCCTTGGGTTAGAATAAACTGTATGAATTTAAGGCACTAGCTGAAAGGCACTTGGGTAAACATAAAACGTTGCTAGATTTGACTAAACAGTAGCATGAAGGCCATAAGTCAACACTCCCACAGTGGTGAATATAATTCTTGGCACACAAATTAGCTGCTTCTAATATCTTTTACAGAAAGAAAGAAAAGATTACAGAAAGCCGAAAGAGTCTCTAAGTTTCTGATACAACAGATTAAATCTCTATTATGAAATTTGAAAGAAAGTAATATTTTTTGTAATAGGTTCAATGTCACAACTTCCAGCAATTCAAAGCTGTACTTGTCTGGATGGGCAAATGTGATACAAGAGATGTAAGTAGCAGATATCAAGAAAGCACAACTCATGCATAAAACAGTGTATGGGCTTATTCTAACAAATGAAAGACTACAAAAGTCCCAGGGTGCAAAGAAAAACAGGAGAAAAGTTATGTGCTTTTAAAAGTATCTAGATTTTGTTAATATACTTATTAGCATAATAACAAGTTATGTGATCTAGCATGTAATTAATGTTTATTTTCCTTATTGTTTTTATATGAAATACAGATTGTGGGGAACACACAGTGATATTATTTCCACTTTATTTTCCATTCCTGTAGCTCTGATAAACTACCATGAAGAAAACAACTAAGAGGAGAAAGGGTCTGTTTTAGGTTACAATTGATGGTGATAGTGCATCACTGAGGGAAACCAAGGTGACAGAAACTTGAAGCAACTGGTCACATCCATACATAAGAGCAACGGAAAAATGAATGCATGAATGCCAGTGCTCAGCTAGCTTTATCCTTTCCATTCAGCCAAATGCCAAGCCAGTAAAATTATGCCACTCATAATCATAGAGGGTCTTTCCATCTCAGGTAACCCTATGAAGAATATTATCAGAAGCTGGAGATGGTTTGGTGATTGGGAGCACTGGCTGCTCTTGCAAAGGCCCTAGGTTCATTCAGTTCCTAGCACTCACATAGCAGCTAACAACTATTCATAATTCCAACTCCAGGGGAATCCAATAGCTTCTTCTGACCACCAAGGGCATTTCAAGACAGAAACAGGAGCACTTATATGCATGTGGATAATACAGCCATACACATAAAAATAAAAACAGTAAATAAAATATTAAAAAAGAATATTCCTTACAGCCTTGACCATAAATGAACTTAATCTTGAAAATTCCTAATCTTGACTCTCATCTCAAGTGACTGTAGAGTGTATCAAGTTGAAAAAATAAACTACCCTAGGTGTCTGGGTTTTTTTTTTATACCTTAAAGTTCCACACAAATACAAATGTTTAATTTCACTATTTCATAACTGATTTCTAAATGTACATGTTTCTTCTAATAAGTTAGTCCTGATCACAAGAGCCAAATACATTTGGTTTTTAGAAGTAATGGAGAAATATTTGAAAATACTTTTGGGGAAGTAAGGAAAAGAAAGTGTACATAAAGATAACAAAAAGAATTATTAACACATTATAGACTAGCTTGTTAGTGTCTGAGTATGGGTTGAATTCAAAATCATTCATTTCCTCTGTTACATTCTCTCTTGCTTTATTTCACTTTATTTTAAACTATTTGCTCTTTCAAATAGTTTTTGAGACATATGAAGGAAGGCATATTTCTGTGAAAAAGAGGCCAGCCTGGTCTACATAGGGAGTTTTAGGCCAGCTGAGGTTATAGGGACACCCTGTCCTCAAAAGAACAAAATAAAAATAAAATAAATAAAATAAAATAAAATAATTTTTAAATGCTAAAAATGCTACAAAAATTTTGTGTGGTATTTCCTTAGGAGCTGTAAAAATACCTACTGACTTCATGTTCAACATCGCTAATAATTAAGGAAATGCAAATTAAAACCACTTTGAGATATTATCTTACTCCAATAAGACTGGCTAGGATCAGGAATACGAATGATACCAAGTGCTGGAGAGGTTGTGGGGAAAGGTGAACACTCATCCATTGCTGGTGGGAATGTAAACTTGTACAGCCACTATGGAAAGCAGTGTGGAGAACCCTTAGAAGACTCAAAATGAGCCTGCCATTTGACCCAGTCATACCACTCCTGGGTATATACCCATGAGACACATCTTACTGCAGAGATACATGCATGGCTATGTTTATTGCAGCTCTGTTCACAATATCAAAAAACTGGAACCAGGCCAGGTGTCCCTCAACTGACGAGTGGATAGAGAAAATGTGGTACATGTACACAATGGAGTTCTATGCAGCGGGAAAGAGGGACAACATCATGAACTTTACAGGTAAATGGATGGAGCTAGAAGACATTATGTTAAGTGAAGTAACACAGTCCCAGAAAAACAAACGACAAATGGTGTCCCTCATATGTGGATGCTAGTGCCAATAGCCCAGATATAAATATTTCTCGTGAGAGGGATGCATAATAAAAGAATAACAACAGAAAGACTGCATCAGAAAACTGACTGAAATGGTGAACTGGGAAGGATGGGAGGGGCGGGAGAGGGACACGGGTGTATATTCAATTAATGCATATTTAATTGATGTGAGTTCAACAAGTATCCAGTTTTGCCCAGACACTGTCTACAGGTAACATGGTGTTTTAGGACTTAGTAAAAGTAAATATGTGTATATTAAACAACATTGGTTTACAGGCTCTGATAAAAACGGTAATGCATCTGAGTTAAATGGAGATATAAATTGCTGTTGTCCACATTTGTTTTACATAAAATCTGTATAACAATAACTTTGGGATTGGCACATACAAATGTTCTCTATAATTTTTCTGTTGTACAGTATCACCTTGTAGCATTCTCTTTCACCTATAAGATGATTTAACGTAAAAATTAAGTTTGCTTCCCAAGTTAATCACATACAGTCACCCAAAACAGCATGGGTGAATTTGATGAAATCTGTGCCTTGATTCCACCCTATAGGTATGTATAATACAACTGCCTTCTGGAGACTCATGGGTCAAAAAACAAAAACCTAAAAAAAAAGGGGGGGGATACAGATAGATATGAAACCTTTTTGTCAAAAACCTTGCAATTCAAATCTTAAAACTAACTACGGGAAAAGATTTGTATGTTCCAACAGGTCAAAATGTCACCAACTTAACGGCTGAGAAAGAAAAGATACAGCTTTGCATTGAGTAGGATGTACCAGAAAGTGCCAACAGAAAGGTTGGCCCGTCTGAACATTGAAAGGAAGAAAAGCCTCAGATTGCTACAAACATCAAACCCCTCTGTGGATCCTACTTGTAACAACTATTTATAATGAGTCCTAACGAAACTTACCTTCTAGGTGCCGCAAAGGTTTTAATACGAGAGACTTTCTTACCTCCCCCCCATAGAACAAGGAGAAATATGATGATGATGAGGTCGTTCTCCAACTGTAAATTGGAGACAACTATTATAGAGGTAATCTCTTATAAAACCGGTAAAACTGCCTTCTTTAATTGACTAATAGACATAGGAACTGTGAAAAGGATTATTCTCTATTCAGAACCAAATATAATACTAAAGTCTCCTTAAGCTATGCACTTAAGCAAAATATATTAATACAGGAGCTCTGACATCAGCAATGGATTATTCTACCAAGGAGATGTTGGCCAGGGGATCCAAGCCCCCACAAAAGGTAAAGGCTCCTTGCCTCTAAACTGGGATACCTGCAAGAAGAGAGGCGATAAGGCCCTGCTGTCGAAGACCTGACGTTAACATGGGAAAGATGTATTGAGACCACACATGCAAGTGTACAGATGGTCTCTGGAATACCAGAGAGTGTTACCAAAGGCCACTAAACCAATAAAGCAAATATGGGTCTCCTTGAGTCAAGCAAGACTCCTCCGTCAGCACCAGCTACACCTCACCTGCCTGGAAATACTGTGCAGCAGAGGCAGCCATATGCCTGTATATCCCAAATCTAATTGGCTATTGGCTCTCTCCTTGGAGGAATAACCCATGGCTGATGCCACAAGCTTACATCCTCTACAGGTTAGGAGATGTTATAAGCCACAGTAAGACCCTGTCATATTTAACAGGGGGGAAAATTGTAATTCATGGATTAACATATCCAAACATGTGTCTATGCTAAAGTAACCTACCATAACTATTAGTGCTGCTTAAATACCTATATATCTAAATGCTTGTGCTTCATTAGTAGGATTGAAAGGTTATTCCTGGACAAACTGTCAGCCCATGAAAGGAAACAGCCAGAATTGACCAGAGTCCAAGACAACAGCTCCAGAGAAAGTAGGCTGTTTTGCTTCTCATCCACCTGTGCCCCTTTTCTAAGCCCAGGGAACAATCTATGGAAGAGGGGGCGTGGTAGAATGTAAGGGCTGTGATTGAGGTGAATGGTGAAACTATAGTAATATAGCCTGGACACTCATTTGATCAACTTGATTGAACATAGAAGCCCCCCTGCTGGATGGTGGGACCCATGAGCTGTGTGGGTTTGGGCACAACTGCTTGCAAATTGGTTTTACATGAAGGATGCTTGTACTCATAAATTATCACTTATTGTTAAAAAATGAAAAAAACAAAAACAAAAACTGAGAGAGAGATGCAGGACAGTTATGGCAGAATGCATGATCTGGGATGGGGTGGAGTGGGGTGGGGGGAAGGGAAAGGGAAGTATGCCTGAACTGAATTGGAAAATGATGTATGAAATACACAAAGCATCAATAAAAAATATACCTACTGACTTCAGATGGGACACAATGATAGACTAAGGGAATGAATCCAAGTAAGGTTAGCCTGGTGAGCTGGAGACTATACTGATTTCCTAGGTGGTGTTATGGTTGAGGGTTACTTCTTGAAATAACAGTGGTCAGCTGTACCACCCAAAAGACCGCTCCCCTTGTACGAAGTGAATAAAGAAAAATGACTGGAGCTCCCTGTCTACTTTTCAGTCAGTGCCACCAGATAGGTTTTCCTCTCTCTCTGGTAATGCATACTGCTTATGTCACCTAGCGGAAATTTTTTTAAGTTTTCTGGATCTAAGCAGCCTCCACACTCCCTCTAGTAGGAAACATTTTAACTTGGATGAAACAGCTATTTAAAAGTTAAAAAAAAAACTGAAACAAAACAAAAAACAAAACCAATTAAGTACTTCCTTATGAAGTTTAAATTATGTTTTTCTCTTGTGTTTTGCTCTAGTTTCTTGCATTCATTTTGGTTTGATCCATGCAATACAGACTTTAAAAAACTAAAATCGATGTGTGTGCGAGCATGTGTATCTTGCAGAAAACAACTACTAAATATGGCCCAGCACATGCAGTCCCTAAGTAGCCTCAAAACATCAATTTGAAAGCTCTTTGCCAGTATTGATATTGAACGAAATAAATTTTTAAAAATATGACCACAGTGCGGAAATCATTGACAGTAAGTCAAAAAGTTTGAGATGAGTCTATGTGGAATAGGCAAAGGCTTTAGGATAAATAAAAATGTATTAGAACTGCAAGCACACTCTCCCTGTTTTTTCAATGTGATATTGAGGGAAAATATGGCTACAGAGAAAGTGAAAGAGCTCTGCTATGTAGAAAAGAATGGATGGCCTGAGTTTTAGAAATGGGATTGATATCTCCTGTAAGACATGAAGGTGCTGTATTACAACAGAGGGACTAAGGAGCAAGAGAAGAAAAAAAAAAAAACAACAACAACAACAGACTATTGGCTTAGAGATGCTTTTTCTCTAAGGTATTCATACAGTATTGAAAAAAAGGTGGAAACATACCTAGTCACCATCAAAGCTTCAAAAACAAAGAAAAGAAAATCAGATAGAAAGGTAAGAACAGAAGTAGAACTAAAATAGTATGAGCTTAGACATTTTATTTTTAATAACAAACCTGTGTCTTCTGGATTTCTTGTATTATACATTAATAAAATGTAAAATATATTTATTTTTTTAAGATTTTTTTAATTAATTTTATTTATTTCTGTATGTGCATGAATGTACTGTCTGCATGCAAGTCTGTGCACCCGTGTCGTGCAACGCCACGGAGGTCAGAAGAGGGTCTCGGATTCCCCTGGAACTGGATTTCTCCTGGAATCGGAGCCTCAGACGGTTCTCAGCCGCCAAGTGGGTGCTGGGGATCAAACCCGGGTCCTCTGTAAGAGCGGTCGGCGCTCTTAACCACTAGGCCATATCTCCAGCCCCGTAAAATATATTTAAAGAACTCACACAACATACGGGCTGGAGAGATAGCCTAGCGATTAAGAGCACCGACTGCTCTTGCACAGGACCGGGGTTGATCCCCAGCACCCACATGGCGGCTAAGAACTGTCTGTAACTCCAATTCCAGGAGAACTCCAGTTCCAGGGGAATCCAACACCCTCTTCTGACCTCCTCAGTATTGCACGACACGGGTGCGCAGACCTACATGCAGACAATACATTCATACACATACAAAAATAAATAAAATTTAAAAAAAGAAATCACACAAGACAAATTCTGAAAACTAGACCAATTTAAAATGCAATTTTAACAACAAGAACAACAAAATACTGATAATGAAACAGCCCATTTTATAGTTAAGTACCAAAAGCTAGATTTTAATATTGAATAAGTTTCTACATAAGTGGTCAATACATTCATGACAATATTTAAATAACACTAAGAAACATTCGTTGCATATACTATACATCCATGTCCTCTACAGATCCAAAACCTGCAGTACTTAATACTTTTGTTTTGTATATGAAATATTTTATGCATATCCTATAATCAATATTAATACCTACAAGATATCTGAAGACATCTAATAGAATTCTTTTATTTTGGCTATATCTCCATAAATCCCTAGGATTTGAAGTATTTGTCCTGTACTGTGGTGCTGTGCAGAGGAGATGGAGCCTTTAACAAGCAGAGGCTGTTTGAACATATTTCAGTCATATTGGGACACACTATTGAAAGTGATGTTGAGACTTTGTTTCCTCCAGTTCCTTTCAGTTCTAGCCATTATGTGAAATTTGATTCCAATTCTCCCAGCTTCCATTGTGATGTCCTGCTTTGCTACAGACCCAAATCCAAGGAGATGATTCACAGTGAGCTAAACTTTCTGATACCATAACCAAAAATAAAGTTTGTTTTAAAATAAACCTATTATCTCAGGTGTTTGTGAGATTTGGCTCCAGTAGCAGAGAGTACATTAGTACATGGATATTTTTTGTCTTCGAGTGTTCCATAAGTCCTTAAACAACACAAGTTTTAGCAAAAGTCTAATGAACATTTTCCTTGTTTTAACATTATCTTTAAATTCTTTAAATAGAGACATAAGTATATGTCTCTTTCCTCAGTTCTATGATGTAGGAGAAAGAATGAATCTCTTTTTTAAAGTAAATTAAAATATACATCAACTTGCAATGCTAATTTGTGAATGCACCTGTGTGCAAGTTTACATTTAAACTCTAAATCCCTAAAGGTAATTTGGAATTAGCCTATAGTTTATTTTCAGACTTTTTAAATTTGGTATATATATGGACTGTAAAAAAAAAAAAAAAAGCAAAGAGTAGATTTGTGAACATCAGAAGCTAGGATAGAAGTGTGCATGAAACACATCAATGACTACCAAGTTGCAATTACATAGAGAATGATTCTTTGTGTATGATTTTATAATAGGATGAATATAGATGTAATTGTGCATGCATTTAAAAAGCTTCAAAGAAATAACTCTGGGAATTTTAACCATAAAGGAATTATGCATGTATAAAGACATAGACATGTTCAGCAGAGTTAAGCTTTAAACAATGTATACTTGCATGAAAAAAAAAAAGAAAATCTGTGTTTGACCATAGGAGGTCTTAAAATTTCCAATTCTTATGCACAGAGGGGTATGGATCTTATCAGAATATATTGTCTGAAAATGTGGAATCAATAACAAAATTTCTAAATTTCCTCCCCCCAAAATTCTTGGACCAGAAGGCACATATAAGTTACCTAATTTTGCTGGGCGTGGTGGTGCACGCCTGCAGTCCCAGCACTTGTGAGGCAGAGGCAGGAGGATCTCTGTGAGTTCAAGGCCAGCCTGGTCTACATGGCAAGTTCCAGGTCTGCTGTGGCTACAGGGAGATGCTTTCTCAAAAAGAACAAAAACAAACAAAGAAATCAATCAATCAATCAATCAATCAATAATCTAGTTTCAAGTTTGGGTAAATTCTATGATCAAAAACAATGTATCTTATTTAAAAATGATTTAGCATGTTGCTAGAAATAACATTAGAAAAGGAAGTGATATTTAACAAAACTTAAATATCAATTAGAAATAAGTTATGTATTAGAGGGGAAGGACTTGGTGAAAAACATTTCAGACACAATATGGTGATTCATCAGTAAACATTCCTGTAACTATTTGATATCATAACATTTGTTCATCCTAAAAGTCAGGAAAATGGAGCAATTGTGCTTTGATATAGTGTACTAGTCACTTTTCTCTTGCTGTGATAAAACCACCATGACCAAGGGAACTTAAAAAAGGAAGAGTTTATTTGAGCTTATGATTGATGGTTCCAGGGAATTAGAATCCATTGTGTCCACGGGAGGCATGGTGTCAGGAGGTGGAGCAGAAAGCTGAGTTTCACATCTTTTTTTTTTTTTTAATTTTTTTATTTATTTCTGTATGTGTATCAATGTACTGTCTGCATGCAGGTCTGTGCACCCGTGTCGTGCAATGCCGCGGAGGGCGGAGGTCAGAAGAGGGTGTCGGATTCCCCTGGAACTGGAGTTGTTCTGAAATTGGAGTTTCAGACGGTTCTCGGCCACCATGTGGGTGCTGGGGATCGAACCCGGGTCCTCTGTAAGAGTGGTTGGCGCTCTTAACCGCTAGGCCATCTCTCCAGCCCGAGTTTCACATCTTCTAATGAGCACAGGAAGCCAGAAGAGAGAGCAACTGGAGCCTCCAACACTTGTTGAACTATCTAAGCTCATCCCCAGTGATGTACTTCCTCCAGCACGGCAACACCTTCTAAGACCCCCCAAAACAGCACCACCAACTGGGGACAAAATGTGTGAATAACTGAAGCTTATGGGGGACATTCTCATTCAAACCACCCCACATAGATTCTAGATATTTAACTAATTTTCTGTTTGCTTTTGTTTGGGTTAGTTTTTTTAATTTATGTTTGTTTTCACACAGGTTCTCAGGTAGCCCACATTGACTTCCAATTACTGTGTAACTGAGGATTACCTTGAATTGCTGATCCTCTTCATGCAAACTCCCAAATGATGCAATAACAAGAATGTTCCATCATGTTTGTTCAAGCCATTTTTCAGACAATAGTAGAAAAATAGTCATTGCAACAGCCAAGCAAAACCTAGTGTTAGTGTTATGTGAATTTAAAAAGTACCCTTTTAAGTTTTGAAGTGATTGATAAGAAATTGGTTCATGTTGTTGAAATTTGCAGTCATAGCTGATAAAATTCTATGCATGATTGATTCATGAGACCATGAGAACAGAGTATGAAAATTGTAGATGAACAATCAATAATAATAATGGAAATATAGGATTGAGGAAATAGTAGAATGAGGATGAATTCTAGATGTGTAACTGATAAATACTTCACTACAGTTTCTTCACCAAGGAAAGATGATAGATAAGGGTTCCCTAACACATTTACATGGGCTACCAGGCAGCCAACTGGAGTGACTCTATAAAGAAGATTTGATTAGAAATCTACATTTCACAGTTTAAATATATCCCTTTATTGATCATGACTTAGAGGCTAGGTATTTGAATAATGTCCTTAGATAAAGAAAATAAAAATTATACAAATAAGTACAACATATTAAAGTTACAACATTATATGTCACAGAATAGACATAACACAAAATTGTCTTTAAATGAACTGGCAATAATATGAAAATAAGTCAAAGATATTCAAGAAGATGCAAATTCATATTTTATTATTTCTATTTGCATCTTTCAATAGAGATAGAAAAAGAAAATAATATAAGCTTAAATACAATTTCAAGTTTTGGGAAGACAAACACACTTATGAACTTATATTTAATAATACCACTATTGAACTTATTTTATTCCACAATTAATAGAACTGTGGTATAAGTCACTGGAATCGTCAGTTCAAGTCTTTGGGCATCTTCCTAGAACACCAATGTGGATTCATTTCCAATACAATTGGTAAACAAGGGCAAAACAAATGTGTATTGTTGAAAGGAACTTGAACAGAACTTGGTTTACAAGATTAACCTGAGAGACGTGCGTTTTGAATATTTGTTACTAAAGTTTCGGTCCTTGGAACTTGCTCTCTTTTTTTGAAAGATTATCATATAACTTCTGGAAACTGTCCTTCTGTAAAGATTAAAATAAGAAATATGTAAAGTACTGCACCAAGTTTATGTCTAATTTGCATGCTATTCACAGATTTGTCACTTAACAAAACATGAATGGAGGACTGAAGTATGCATGCAGCAAGACAAAATAAATAAAAAGAATGAACTTAAGCTTCTACCTCTACAAAATGTCTGTCCTTAATATGAAGTTGACTAGTAATATCATCAATCATGTGTACTGCTAAAACATAAAATGGCAATGGGTCAGTTAAAATACATCCCCAATCCATAACTGAGAGGTGGTTATATTTGTTACCCAAAATAAGGTAAATGCAGAAACAAATGCCGTTAAATAAAAGGGTAGAGCAGTGATGTTTGAGAAAGTACAAAACTGTGACCTAAAATGGAAAATAATTATTATTCAATTGTTAGGATAGTATGTGTTTTTTGAGTCTATATAAAAACCAGCGTAAGTTACCTTATTAAACAGTAAGCCAGATATGAGCTTTACCTATATTCTATACATACATGTATTGAACTATCTTAAACTGTTTTACTTTTAATAAAATTTGTATAATTATCTATGACTATAATTATTTAATTGTGACAATCAAAACATGAATGATGAGAAAAACAATGTACTTAATAAGTTATTGAAATATTAATAAAAGTATGGTTAAGCAAAGAAGAGGTGATTTGAGATCATGGAAAGCTCTATAAAGGAAACTCAGCAATATTTTAGGTTTCAAAGCATTACTTAATTTGAAGTTAAACACAACCTATATCTTCATTTTATACATTGAGAACTTGAGATAACAGAATGCATTTAAAGTCTCATATCATTTAGTACTTAACAAAGCACAAAATAGTATCTCTATATTTCAATTTTAATTTTGATCCCTGAAGCTCTTAAACTCAGCAGCACAGACATGTACAACATCATGAGATTTATTTTCCAATCAATTACGCAACATTTTTATCATCTCATGTGATTTCTATCAGTTATTTTTAGGATGTATTCATGCACACAGTCATTTTCACTAGTGAGCGAAGGAGCAGGCAGTGTGCCATTAAGCTCTTCTATGCTTTGCAGCATATGGACAGATGAACACCATCTGGTCACAACATCCCAGATGAGAAACTTCCCCGGCTGCTGGGCTAAATGATATTAAGCTAGGCTATGTTTTAAATGCCCTACGAGTTACTTGCATGTTCTGACACAGCATCACATTTGGCCTTAATAAATTTTCCAATTCAGAGAACTGGAAGAGTACTGGCCACACATGACAAGAGCTAAAAGGACCTACCATCCTCCATGTGATATTATGAAAAGTGCTTTGATTGCTGGCCAGATTTCAATTATTCTTATTGATGCATTAGATAGGAAAATTTTATATATCAGTCTTCAGAGTAATAGTCAACTGGAGAGCATTAAGTTAATTACTCAAGAAAGTAATTTTCAGAAAGTTGTTGTTACTGGACAATGTAATCTTTGAGTTCACAAAAATAAACACACTTATACATGGAATATATATTAAGCATAGAATATGTATATCCAAAGAAAATAGTTAAATGACCTATTATCAAATAAACTTATACAATAAAATTAGAGACAATAAAATTAGAGAACCATAGTCCATGATTAAGTTCACGCATTTCTTCCTTTGCTTGTTACTGTATTACCTGGAAATCTTGCTAATTATAAGAGTCCTCATCTTGCATAGTTCTATGGAGAAACATTAATAGAATCTACTGTCTGAAATATAATAGGTCAACATAACTTTTCAAATGAATGTTCTCCTAGTAAAAAAAAAAGTCAACTTTTTATACAATTAATTTTCACAAAACAAATTTAAATGCTAGAAATTAAAGAAATTAATCTGGCAGAGAGTTTTCTCTAAAATACCTATGATTTAAATCCCCAGCTCTACCCTTTTGGCCAAACGGTATAACTTCCTTTTGCTGGTCTGGCAGTCAGAATTGTCTTTTTCTGCTTTGTGACATCCTATACTATGAATATTACAAATGAGAATTTTTCAATAACAAATTAGAATTTCTTTAACTTAGTGATCTTCCTCTTACTTCTTTTTGAAACTTAATCTAGTGACTTCACTCCATAATATGTTTTATCATTTGTGTCAAAATATGCTGAATATAAAATAGGTTTAAAAATATGTCTGTTGTAGTATAAGTTATCATTTTATTTTCTACTGGATATTTAGATATATTAGGAAGCATTGATAATGTATATTCCTGTTGATAAAGGGTCACTTGCAAAATCGTGTTTTAGTTAATGTCAACCAGGTGAGTGACATTTTAATCTACTTGTAAATCTCATCTATTACTTTTAGAGTACACATACTGTTACACTGATTTTTGTTATATTTTATGTGGAATTTCTAATAATTTTCCTTATAAGCTAAGATTAATTAATCTGCAGTTTCTTGTTCATTATATTTTCTACAGGTCTCATCCTTGGTTTCTACAGCATGCCATGAAATTCTCCATTTCTCACTATATAATTTGCATTTCCCAAGGCAGATAAAAAGTCATTTATCATTTGATGGTTTACATAGTGAGTTTCAGGCTAGTTCCTGATACAAGAAGACCCTGTCTCAAAATCAAACCAAACTACACAAAATAAAAGATAAATGCTTTTTCCTGAAATTAGGCAAGTGTTAATGGCACCTCTTCCTTTGGTTAATCATGGTTTATATTTGGGTTGTGGCTATTGAATGCAGAGGAATGACCTTCTGGAAAGAAGTGCAGTGCTTCTGGATCTGGCCCAGTCATGTAGGTCTCAGCTTAGTCTCTGCTTTTCTTCTTCATATCTCTACTCCAAGTATCCTTTTCTCTGAACATTAGGCATTTTTGAAGGATGCTGAAGTAATTCCTTTTCTACCTGTCCCCCAGTACTGCTAAGGGGATCTTCCACAGCCTCCTAATGAGTACTCAGTTCAAGGATATTCTTTCTTAGACAAGTACCCAGTATCTCTGGGTACTTTTCCAGAGGTTTCCACCTTCCTTTGCAACACACCCTGCTGTTTTTCACCCATCTCATGTAGATTCAAATAAATGTCATGTACACTAGTCTGTCAGATGGCTTTATTGGATTTACCTTTCCAGAGTGATAAGTGTCAGTCCCTCATAATGGAGCAGACTTGGTAGTGTGTGCCAGGAAGCAGCCAAGCAGAAAATGAACGCTCACATCTTCAGGCAGGCACAGGAAGCAGAGGTGGAAACTGGAAATAGAGTAGGGCTAACCTCTCTCAACGCTCCTATACCCTCCAGTGACATGCTTATTCTAGCAAGGCTGCACCTTATCAACCTTCACAAAGAGCTCCATCAAATGAGTCTATGTATCCAAATACTTGGTGGCTATGGGGGACATTCTCATTCAAACCACCATAGTTTCAGACCTTGCAATGCAAGGTTAAGTGAGAAGGAAGGTCAGGGTTCTAAGAGATGGGAGTTGTTATTAAGAGCCTGGTTTACCTGTAAAGCCTTTTGAGGTACTGTAACCACAAGCAAGGTAAATGTGCCCACTCATATAATAGTGCCACTAATATCTTGGAAGTAACAAACATCTAATTGCTCTTAAGGCACACATAATGGAAAGGTACCTGTATTAGTCACTTGTCTGTTGCTGTGATAAAGCACCATGACCAAAGGAACTTATAAAAGAAAGAGATTATTTGAGCTTACGATTGGAGGTTCCAGGGAATTTGTCCATTGTGGCGGTGGGAGGCTGGATCTGGGGCAGCAAACCGAGGGTCACATCTCGCAATGAGCACAGGAAGCAAAGAGGAAGCAACTGTAGAGCACGAGGCTTATTAAGCTCACTAAGCCTGCCTGCCCCCAGTGACACATTTCCTGCAACATGGCCACACACACCAAGACCTCCTAAAACAGCGCCACCAACTGGAGACAAATGTCTGAATACCTAGAGCCTATGGGGGACACACATTCAAACCACCACATTCCACTCCCTAGCCCCCATAGGCTCCTGACCACATAAAATGCAAAATGCATTTAGTCCAACCTTTAAGGTCCCCACAGTCTTTACCAGTCTCAATGCCATTCAAAAGTCCACAGTCCAAAGTCTCTTCTGAGACTCAGACCAATCTCTTAAACTGTAAGCTCCTGTAAAATCAAAAGACAAATTACATACTCCCAATGTACAGTGGAACCGAATACACATTCCCATTCCAAAAGGGAGGAATAGAGGCATAGTGAGGAAACACTGGACCAAAAGAAGACCAAAAACCAGCAGGGCAAACACCAAGTCCTGTAGCTCCACATGCAACTTCTGGGACTTGACTTCCAAAGGGCTTAGATGGCTCAGCTCTTCCAGCTTTGCTTGCAACATACATCTCTTTCTTAGGCTGGTACCACTCCCTGTATGCAGCTCTCCTTGGCAAATATCTCACAGGTCTGGCATCTCGAATGTCTTCTTGGGGTCCCCGCTGCCCACCAGGCTTCACACTCACAGCTTCACACAATGGCCTATCAGGGCCTTCTTTATTCAGGGACCCCCCTGCTGTACTCTGCCTGGCCTCTTTGGCTCTCTGAAACTGTGGAGGAAGAACTGATGAACCCTTCACTCTTGGAAACTTCATACCTCTAAAGCCAGCACCATGTGAATGAAGTTGCTGAATCTGGCTGCAAGTTCGGGATGGAATCTCTCCTACTTTAACCACATTTGCCATTTTTCTCTGCCCTGGACTTGCTGGAGGATTAGCTGGGTGTGGTCTTGCCCTGAAGGTACTGATTCTTTTGTTTACTTGTAAATCTCGAGGCCTCTCCTTAATTGCTTTAATCTCCTTATGAAAGGGAGCCTCTCCTTCACAAGCCTTGCCCCTACCTTTAATCTTCCTAGTGCAATTTTCAGATCCAAACTGTACATTCTGCATTTATTTCTGCCCCATCTGCTCTTTTTCACTGTAGTTCTGTATAATATTCACCATTAAAAGTCACACCATCATTTCTACATTAGGCTGTCTTGAAATATCCTCCGCCAAAGACATCAGTCCATTGCTTTTCAGCTTAGCATCAGGCAAGCATTTGGCCTGTGGGCAAACTGCTGCCAGACTCTTTATCAAAATATCCCAGTTGCTGCCTAAGTGTTTATTTTCCCCTGGAACCACATCTTTTGTAGCCATGCTTTCTTCCAGGCCTCCACTAGAATGGCCCTTTAAGCTCTGCTTACAATAGTCAACAGCCTTTCCAGCCCAAAGTTCCAAAGTCTTCCACACTTCTCCAAACATACAATGGTCAGGTTCTTCACAGCCAACAGCCAACTCTCTGGTACCAATAACTGTATTAGTTACTTTTCTGTTGCTGTGATAAAGCACCATGACCAAAGGAATTTATAAAAGGAAGAGTTTATTTGAGCTTACGATTGGTGGTTCCAGGGAATTAGTCCATTGTGGCAGGAGGCTGGATCTGGAGCAGCAAACTGAGGGTCACATCTCACAATGAGCACAGGAAGCAAAGAGGAAGCAACTGTAGACCAAGAGGCTTGTTAAGCTCACTAAGCCTGCCCACAGTGACACACTTCCCGCAGCATGGCCACACACCCCAAGACCTCCAAAAACAGCTTCACCAACTGGAGACAAACGTCTGAATACCTAGAGCCTATGGGGGACACACATTCAAACCACCACGGTACCCATGCTTTATACCCTAAACCCAGTGAAGATCATGTGGCTGAAGAAGTCATAGACTTTGGAGCAGAATATACAACTACCATTTTGTTTAATATAGTATCCAATTTCTTTATAAATAATAAAAATTATAATACCTAGAGATAATTACAGGACTGACCCCTCATTAATGAAGCTTATTACAGGGAACTGCAACTGGTCAAATTGCAGATATAAGTGACTGTGGAGTGTCAATCTTCAAATGAGACATCTCTAACTCAACACTACACCCAAGGCTCAAAGAACATTGTAGAAAACTGGGCAAAAATATTACAAGAGCCAGAGGACTGGAAGAACTCCTGGGAACTAGTGTCTTCTGGATATGATAGAGATGGTTCACCCACCAACAATATGATTACCTACCTACAACCTGCACATAACCAAACCTGTCAGCATTTCTACATGGATGAGAGAAAGGTTGTAAACCAACTTGAAGTAGATAGCACCTGAGGCAAGGAGGGTCAGGTTTTTTGAGTGACAAACCCATGATATATTGGCCATGCCCAAGTGGCCACGCCAGTAATAGATGGAGATAGATGGGAGAACAGAGTAGGATATGACAATAAATTTTGCTTTTATATGAAATTCTCAAAAACTGTAATTGCAAAAAAGAGACACAATCTATATTTGAATTTGAGGAATATTACCACGATACATTCCTGAGCAAATCTTAGGGTAGACATGCTGATGATTAAATTGTCAAAAGAAATTGAATTAACTAATTTTGATGGAACCGAAAATAAAAGATGGAATGTAAGCGAAATATTGGAATCAATGATCACTGAGGCATAAACTTCTTAATTGAATGTAAGCAGAGTTATTAATTACATCCTGGAGAAATTAATTTTGGCTAGTTCCAAAGAGTGAAACCATGGAAATATTAATAAAGAAGGAGAAAACCAAAACTTTAAACTTTAATTGGTATTGTATTGAGTGTCCATGAAGTTTATATTATAATAGGGTGATGTAGTATCAAAAATGTATCATTTTCCCAAGTCTCTCATAAGTTATTATGGCAAATGAGTGGATAAACTAGTACAATTTCTGGATGGTTAAATTACATAATCAAACAAAAATGGGAAAATTTAAGAATGTGTAAGGAATATTTTAAATAGCATAATGGTTACCAAATCTAACAAGGCAAGTAATGAAGTTAACATTACTAATAGATACATTATTTTATTTTTTGAACTCAAGACAGCATAGTTAAATAATGGTTGACTAAAGTTTATTTAAAAAATTGGTAAAACTTTTTTTCATAATAGGCTTGTGTGCTTTACTGATAAACAGATACTTATGAATCTGTTGAGAAAATATCTTTGTACATAAAACCTAAATAAATTGACTAATAGAAGTTAGACTGAAAATAGCTGGGCATGGTGGTGTACACCTTTAATTCTAGCACTTGGGAGGCAGAGGCAGGCAGCAGATCTTTTTGAGTTCAAGGCCAGCCTGATCCACAGAGCAAATTCCAGGACAGCTGGGGCTACAGGGAGACCCTGTCTCGAAAAGACCAAAA
>VZQC01013930.1:642531-686348 GCA_009823505.1 Rhizomys pruinosus | reverse complement strand
GTTGCTGCCTAAGTCTTTATTTTCCCCTGGAACCACATCTTTTGCAGCCATGCTTTCTTCCAGGCCTCCACTAGAATGGCCCTTTAAGCTCTGCTTACAATAGTCAACAGCCTTTCCAGCCCAAAGTTCCAAAGTCTTCCACACTTCTCCAAACATACAATGGTCAGGTTCTTCACAGCCAACAGCCAACTCTCTGGTACCAATAACTGTATTAGTTACTTTTCTGTTGCTGTGATAAAGCACCATGACCAAAGGAATTTATAAAAGGAAGAGTTTATTTGAGCTTACGATTGGTGGTTCCAGGGAATTAGTCCATTGTGGCAGGAGGCTGGATCTGGAGCAGCAAACTGAGGGTCACATCTCACAATGAGCACAGGAAGCAAAGAGGAAGCAACTGTAGACCATGAGGCTTGTTAAGCTCACTAAGCCTGCCCACAGTGACACACTTCCCGCAGCATGGCCACACACCCCAAGACCTCCAAAAACAGCTTCACCAACTGGAGACAAACGTCTGAATACCTAGAGCCTATGGTGGACACACATTCAAACCACCACGGTACCCATGCTTTATACCCTAAACCCAGTGAAGATCATGTGGCTGAAGAAGTCATAGACTTTGGAGCAGAATATACAACTACCATTTTGTTTAATATAGTATCCAATTTCTTTATAAATAATAAAAATTATAATACCTAGAGATAATTACAGGACTGACCCCTCATTAATGAAGCTTATTACAGGGAACTGCAACTGGTCAAATTGCAGATATAAGTGACTGTGGAGTGTCAATCTTCAAATGAGACATCTCTAACTCAACACTACACCCAAGGCTCAAGGAACATTGTAGAAAACTGGGCAAAAATATTACAAGAGCCAGAGGACTGGAAGAACTCCTGGGAACTAGTGTCTTCTGGATATGATAGAGATGGTTCACCCACCAACAATATGATTACCTACCTACAACCTGCACATAACCAAACCTGTCAGCATTTCTACATGGATGAGAGAAAGGTTGTAAACCAACTTGAAGTAAACCTAGGTCCTCTGCAAGAGCAGTCCGCACTCTTAACTGCTAGGCCATGTCTCTAGCCCCAAGTTTATGCAACTTTTTATTTTGTATATTCTTATGTTTTAAAATATATTTCAGAGTTTTGTTCTTATTCTGGAATTCTTATGATTGCCTAATTTTTATAATGAAATGGTTTTTTATTTATTTTTTTATTGAAGCTCTGTGTATTTCATATAAATAAAATTATATTACAAATCATTTGATGACTATGCCCCCCTCCTTGTCCCCCCACCCCACAGAGCTCATGAATTCTGCCAAACATGTTTTTCATCTCTTTCTCAGTCTTTCTCAAAATTTTCGATACAGAAATTTACTGTTTTAAGCAGAAGTTCACCGTTTCAGTCAGGTCTTTGATGCAGACTTTTCTGTTATTGCTGCTGTTGTTGATGTTGTTGATGTTGTTGTTGTTGATATTGTTGTTATTCCTTCCAATATCCATCACTCCTAAATATGTATATGTGCATGCCACATATATCATAGGTTTTAGCATCTTCAGCTTGTGATTTTTTTTATTATTATTTATTATTGAGCATTTGTACAACTCATACAATGGTTCCCAATCAAACCCAGTCCCCTCCACGCATCAATCTCCCATCAAGAAATGGGTGGGAGACTGACCCTGGACTGAAAACTATAAGAAACTGAATACTGTTGGGTGAGGAAGAGGATGATTTTTCTTTAATTAGGCTGAAAGATGTCATGTTTGAAGTCTCCTCCTTGCCAAGCCCAAACCACCATCTGCCCTTGTGTTTCACACTGGGGATTTCCCTTCCCATGGTCACCAAATGAGGTCCAGTAAGCACCACGTCTTGTCTTCATCTTCCTGTACTGGTCTCCATGATACAGCCTGGGAGGCCAACAATGGCAGTCTATACTCTGAAGAAGTGGAAACCCCAGTAGTAGCTCAGTCCATAAGTTGGATGTTTCAGCAGTCCCCATATGGCACTGAAGGTTTGGAGGATTCTTAGAGACACATGAGTCTTTAGTTCATATTGGGATGAAAAGCTGTGTCTTCTCATGTCTTTGAAGGATGGCAAAAGCAGTGGCAGCCACAGGGTAGCTGCACTTGCCAGTAAGACAGGAAAAACAACTGTGCTTTCTTTTGTCTTTTTACTAAGATCTCATGTTTTATACAGGAAGTCCAATTGCTCAGGACTTACTATTTATTTATGGTTATATTTTCCTTTTGGATCCTTAAGGCCACACAGCCCCAATTAACCAAGGTTTTTGTTTGAAATATTTGTTTTTATAATGTTTCTGGCAGTATTTCTAGGCTAAGGTTTCTGTACATCATTTTTTAAAAATTTATTTGTTTTCATTTT
Organism: Rhizomys pruinosus; assembly: GCA_009823505.1. Taxonomy (NCBI): domain Eukaryota; kingdom Metazoa; phylum Chordata; class Mammalia; order Rodentia; family Spalacidae; genus Rhizomys; species Rhizomys pruinosus. The sequence goes on along the minus strand of VZQC01013930.1, from coordinate 683,957 downwards.
ATGTGTACGAATAGTTTACTTGTACTTATGTAAGTACACTGTGCTTGCAATACCCATAGAAGTCAGTAGAGGGCACTGATATCATAGAACTGGAGTTGCGGAATGGTGTTAGTCATCATGTGTCCTTGGAACCAAACAGGGACTTCTGGAAGGACACCCAGTGTTCTTCTGAACCTACTCTCCAGCCCTGATAGCTGTATATTTTAATAGAGCAGCATGTAATGTACTTTTCCAGCACAGGGACAGAGTTCCGGTCCTTATCTCACATCTCTTCTTTAAGAATTATGCTAATAATCCAAATCCATTGTCATTCAGATGATCTTGATGTGATTCAGTGGGTCTCAAAACAGAACACAACAAAACCTTGAATGTGGAAAAGTGATTGGTAAGGTAGAGTCATAGGAATGGGAAAGATATTACCGAGGTTGAGGACTTACAGTATTCAGAATGCATTTTATACCTATGTAAATTTATCAGCTAATAAATTCAGTAACATTATTTGTTAAATTCTACTCTTAAAAAACTTTGGTGTGTATATCTCCTCAACCTTCAGAGATTAATTTTTTTAATGGAGAGTTACTATGTAAGTGAATAAATTCCTTGTCATTAAAAATAAAACTGCCAATCAATTTCGGTTTCAGATAACTTGAGTGGAATTCCAGCTGTGTCTTTAATATCTCACCTTCATTTATCAGAGATGTCTCCTTATTTTCTGATACTAGACTCTCAGGGTAGGAGACTTTCCTGGTTTAAGGCTTGTTGAATAGTGCTTTGGTAAACATTCTTCTTCATGGATCCTTGCTTGTTTGGGTTCTGATCTCTATAGGTTGCATTCTGTATATGGGGTTTCTGCCTCATAGGATGGTTTATTTATATACACACATATATTAAATGACACTGTGCAATATTTACATGCATAAAATTGTCAAAAGAAACAATTTTAATGAATGAAAATATAAAAGTAATTAAATAAAAATAAAAAGAATTTACAAGAACATAAAAAGACGAGAGTAGATTTTTCTCAACCTATTTCCATCAACGCCAACTAATTATCTACCCTGGAAGGGGTATACACACAGGGACTTGAAAATAGTTTAATTTGAAGTCATAATACATTAAATGTCAAATTACATTTTAGCATATGGTTACTTTGTATGATACAGAGAACAGAATAAAAAACATGAGTTGAGATTGCAACAAACTCTTTAGAGGTACAGGAAATTAAAGGGAGATATACAACTACGCAGGTATATCTGAAATTCATATAGCGTGAAGCTGTGCAGCTGACAAGTACTAGGCCAGGAAGGAAGCAGAAAACTAGAGAGAAATGCAGAAATCAATAAAGCTCTGTTTCTCTACATGTTTGATTGTTTTAGGTGTCTTTTATTTGTTAACAGATGATAAACTCAAACATGTTATCCCTCTGATGGAGCAAACTGAGACTGGGAGGACAACCTTGGGAGGCTTGGCTTTACCATCTAAACTGTAGAGTTAGACTTTGAAGGGTTTTCTTGTTGCAGCACACTACATTTGTGGTTTTTCTGTTACTAACCTACCTTGACACTGAACGATGTGAAGAAGAAATAAAAACATTGTAAGTGGCTGGAGGAGTAGAGTGATTGCCCTATTTGGAGAAACATAAAATAGAGCCACAAACGGCTGCTATATTTTCTCAGTTCTAAAATTCCTCAGACATTTTAAGAACAATATTGAAGTTTTCAGTTTTCTCATAGGCTTACATAAGTTAAGAAGTTCTTAAAATGCTTTTGAATATCCACTTATTCATAACACGAGTCTTAATGGCTTCATTCCAATTTTGGTTTCTTTAATTTTTGAATGTCTTTTTGATCCTTCTCCAATTTGCTATGCCCTTCCAAATCATCATATTCCCATTCACATAAATCATCTTTGGTTGGTTTCTCTCAGTGAGGGTGTATTTAATAAGTTAATAATTATGATTGTCATTCTGAGTAATTCATGCTCAATTTTAACTGGAAGTAATCTTAACAGTTAAAAATGCAAAATGATGTTCATTGTAAAGATTAAGACAGAATATATTGAAGTGAAAATACTTTAAATAGAGGTGATATTTGAAATTGCTCATGTGAAAATTATTTCTAAGAAACTGTGATCTTTATAGAAGAGCTAGGGTAGGAAGTCAAAGTTAAAATAATGGTTTTCAGATAAACACTATATAGCTTAAAATACAAAGATCTGTGGTATAAATTTTGAGTTTTGCATATTCAGTAGTAACTTTATTTTTTTCCCTTTCTGTCACTAATGACTAACGATTTATATAATTTACAGTATAAATCAAATATTCTCCTCCTTTGCATTAAAGAGACAAAGACTCATGATTTGTATGTAAAAGCATGGTACTGAATTTAGAATAGCTAATATTATCATCCTCTTTTTTCATACAATGTAACTTGCTTTGAAATATTACATAGTTTTAAATTTAATTTCATTGAATTTTGCTGTTGTCATACAAAATAGTTTAATGGTATTTTCAGAAACATAGTTTTATGGCATCTGGGTCACCTACCAAATCAATATCTGCTTCCTGACCAACTTAATGTTCTTAGATAGATAGATAGATAGACAGATAGATAGATGATAGATATTATGATGTAATCTATACTATCTATCATCTATAGTATATATATATATCTTACTAATATATATATGATAGCCATATAGCCTGATTTGTCCCCAAATGCCCTGCAGTGTGGGTCCATCCACTGGTTCTAACAAAGACCCATCCCTGTGAGAAACTGTCTCTCCCCCTCCCATCAGCCATCAATTGCCAAAAGTTCTTTAGGTTGGGTTGGGATTTTTTTTAAATTCACTTCCGTATGTTTATGCTGGGATTTTTTTTTTCTAATTTGAGCATCCATGGGCCTTGTGCATGTTCTCACCATTATTGTGAGTTCATATAAGTAACTCACCATCTGTCTGGAAGACTCTGTTTCCTTGTGGTCATACACCACCTCTGGCTCTTAAAATATTTCTCCTCTTCTACAATGATCACTAAGCCTCAGGAGCAGAGGTTTGAAGCAGGTGTACCATTCAAGGGATAAGCAGTCTGTGCCCTCTTGTTCACTACATATTGGTGAGTTGGGGTTTATGTGTTTATCCCCATCTTCTGTATAAAGAAACTTCTCTGCTGAGAATTGAGAGATGAATAAATTCTATGTATAGAGGTTATACTGATGATGCACCACTTAGGGTTAAGGATCTCACAGAATCTTACTCTATATGTTTGACCATTCATGGAACTTGGTAATATTCTCCATCTGTTGCAAAAAATGCAACAGGTGTGAAAGATGCACTTGTCTGTAAATAAAAAATGCATATTTAGAATAAAGTAAAAAATTATGTGGGTCTACGGATGTGGGAAAATTAGACATTTCTCTAGTACTATGACCTCTCCAGTCACATGTGTTTGGCTGTTTGCAGTCCCACATTTAATTTTCCTCCCATTGATCAGGCCTTTATTCCAAGTAGACAGCTATTGGTTACCCCCCAAGATGAAAGTAACACCTAATTATTTATAAGGAGCAATTCATAAACACACACACACACACACACACACACACACACATCTCATTTAAATCCAAATGGCTATATAATTGTTCATTCAATTTTCTATACCCAGGACTTCAATATATTGTCTTAGAAATTACTGTTTTTCTTTTTTGATATATTTTTATATATTTTTTATTTTAATTTTATTTATTTCTGTATGTGTATGAATGTACTCTCTGCATGCAGGTGTGTGCACCCGTGTCCTGCAATGCCGAGGAGGTCAGGAGAGTGTGTCCCTGGAACTGGAGTTCTCCTGGAATTGGAGTTTCAGACAGTTCTCATCCACAATGTGGGTGCTGGGGATCGAACCCGGGTCCTCTGTAAGAGCAGTCGGCACTCTTAACCGCTAGGCCATCTCTCCAGCACAGAAATTACTGTTTTTCAAAACTGGACATAGAACCTAGGGAATGCCTTATCATAAACTCACACTCAAATCCTGAGCTGTTTCACCAGCCATTTTACTTACTTTTACATGTTTTGTAGAGCCAAGTTCTGACTAAATTTCCCAGCCTTCCTTGAACTTGTTCTGTAGTTCAATCAAGCCTTGAATATGTGATCCTCTTGTCTCTTGGTATGTACAATGACAGACTTGAGCCCCCAGGCCAGGCTAAAAATTATACAATTTTTAATATAAGAACTATTCTCTTATCAAGAAAAAAATTTCACATGCTATTACAATATGTTTTCTAAACTGTTATTTTAAAAATTTCAAGTAACATGATATTTAGTGTGTTTTTCACTGTTTTATTGATTTTATGCATTTTCTTTTTTTGTTCCTATTTATTTATTTATTATTTATTATTTATTTATATTGTACAAAATTATGTTACTAACCAAATCTAGACTCGTGTCCCCTTCCCTACCCCTCCACCCCACCAGAGGTCATGCATTCTGCCAGACATATTTTTGCCTTTTTCTCAGTCTTTCTTAAAATTTTTGATGTAGAAGTTGACTGTTTTGAGCAGAAGTTCACTGTGTCAGTCAGTTCTTTGATGCAGCAGTCTTTTCTGTTGTTGTTGTAGTTGTTGTTGTTGTTCTTTCCAATATGCGATTTTATGCATTTTCTACTTCTTACTCATGTTTAAAACCTTTCCACTATAGGTACTTCCCACATAGTCCCTCTTCCTGACAGATTTAATGCACTCTATCATATATGTGAAGGACTATCCAATCAAGCTAATAGCCATAGATGTCCTTTGGAGTGTTGGAGTGTGTTCATCCTTAAGACCCTGGTAAACCCATCTAGCATCATATCCTTAATGATGTCCTACTCCTACCTACACTCAGAGGTGTCTTATGAATTTTCCCAATTCTTTGTCTGGTTTGAGTTTGCATAGGTTTTGTGCATGCTGCTACCATTGCTGTAGGTTTATATAAACAAGATCTCAGGCACCTAAAAAACTGTTTATCTGTGGTCATTCACCACCCATGGCTCTTACACTTTCTGCCCCCTCTTCTGAAATGGTCCCCGAGCTCCAGGCTCCAGGCAAGGTTTAATACAGGGAACACACTCTAAGGTCTGTTATTCTCTACATTTTTGCCAGTTGTGGCTTTCTGTGTTAATCACCATTTATTACATGAGGAAGTTTTGCGAGTGAGAAATAAGCGATGCATTGATACTCTTTCCGCCCTAATATGCTCTCTGAGCCTCGGGGTCAAAGTTACATTGTAAATGTGTCATTTAGAAATGGTGATCTCAGGAGCCGAGGCCTGAAGCCAGAGTTCAGGGCAAATATTTGGTGTGGCTTATTCCCTGCTGGTGTTCCAGCTAAGGGAGGAGTCTGAGGGGACTGGCGGGTCCAGCTAACTGGGAAAGGTGTCCCAGAAGGCCTTGGGAGCTGGGAGCTGGGAGCTGAGGCTTGAACACAGAGGGTAGCAACCCAAACACCCCCCACACCCCCTTGCTGCCAACTGGAGCCCCCAACTGAAACTCAGGAGAGAGTGGCTGACAGCAGATGGAATACAGTATTCAGAAGGTGTCACCGTGGTGGCTGCCCACCCAACTCCTGCAGAACAGAAAGGGAAAAGTGAACTATACCTTCCAATATGTAACCAAAATTGAAAGCCTAAAACCTAGACAAGTCAACACTCCATACATAAGGAGAATATAACAAAGACACCCAAAGGAATCAAGGAAAGCAATCCTTCAACAACATGAAAAGGCATTCAAAATTCACATCAGAATACAGGCAAAAAGCTAACTGCATGCCGAGAGCACAACAAAAGAAAAATATGGAAAAAGCACAGAACAACCCCACACCAAACTCTACGGAGCCAGTGGAGGACCCCTACCATGAGATTTCCATAGAGGTAGCCCGGGACACAGATCCCAAACTAACAATCACAGATATATTCAAAGGAATCATAAAACTAAGGGGAGAGAATGAAAAACTCAGAAAGGACCTAGAAGAGTCAAAGAGGGTCATTATATCTTTATCAAAGGGAAAATTAACCATGAAGACTTCACAATCATGAATATATATGCACCAAACCCCTGTGCACCAACCTTTGTAAATACAACTCTACACGACCCCCAGGCACAGATTAACCCCAACACACTCATAGTAGGGGACTTCAATACCCCACTAAGTCCGCTGGACAGATCAACTGGACAAATAATAAATAGACATCTGAACTGAACAATACAATAAAGGAAATGGACCTCACAGACATCTTCCGAGTGTCCCACCCAAACACCAGAGAATATACTTTCTACTCAGCACCCCACAGAACATACTCCAAAATTGACCACATACTGGGGCACAGAAAAAACCTCAACAAATACAAAAAAAATTGAAATTAATTCATGCATTCTATCAGACTATGGCGAAATAAAGCTTAATATCAACACCAAGATAAGTCCTGTTATCTACATGAACACATGGAGACTAAACAACACACTCCTGAATGATGAATGGGTCAAGGAGGAAATAAAGAAATAAATAAAAGCATTACTGGAACTAAATGACAATGACAATACAACACAGTAAAACCTATGGGACACTTTAAAAGCAGTCCTAAGAGGGAAGTTTATAGCCCTGGGTGCCTATATTAAAAAAACAGAAAGTGCACAGTTAAATGAACTAACACTGCAACTAAAAACACTGCAAAGACAACAACAAATAAACCCTAAACGCACAGACAGGAAGAAATAACAAAAATCAGAGCAGAAATCAATGAAATAGAAACAAAGAAAACAATACAAAAAATAAACAATTCCAAAAGTTGGTTCTTTGAGAGAATAAACAAGATAGAGAGACCCCTAGCCCAGTAAACCAAAAGAAAAAAAGAGCAACTCCTAATCAATAGAATTCAGGAGGAAAGGGGAAATAATACTACATACAGTGAAAAGATCCAGACAATCATACAGGAATACTTCAATAACCTATACTCTACCAAATTTGAAAACCTAAGAGAAATGGATGAATATCTGCAATCCAGGGAACCACCAAAGCTACAGCAAGAGAAGATCGACAGCTTAAACAGACCCATAACATATGAAGAAATTGAAAATGTAATAAGAGACTTCCCAACTAAAAAAAGCCCAGGTCTAGATGGTTTCACAGCAGAATTCTATAAAACATTCAAAGAGGACTTACAACTATTACTACTAAAACTCTTCAGAAGAATGCAAGCAGAGGGAAACCACCCAAATTCCTTCTTTGAAGCCAACATCACTCTAATACTAAAACCAGGCAGGGATGCCACCAAAAATGAGAAAAACAGACCCATCTCATTAATGAACTCAGATGCAAAAATTCTCAACAAAATACTCCCCAATCCATATACAGACCCACATAAAAAAGATCCTTTACCATGATCAAGTTGGATTCATACCAGAGATGAAGGGATGGTTCAACATATGAAAATCAGTAAATATCATAAAACACATAAATGGAATGAAGGACAAAAACCACACCATCATCTCAATCAATGCAGAAAAGGCCTTTGACAAAATTCAGCATCCCTTCATGATTAAAGTCTTAGAGGGAATTGGACTGGAAGGATCATTCCAAAACATAATCAAAGCCATATATAAGAATCCCACAGCCAGTGTCACCCTAAATGGAGAAAAGTTAGAAGGTTTCCCCATAAAGGTAGGAACCTGACAAAGCTGCCCCTTGTCACCACTCCTCTTCAATATAGTGCTTGAAACACTGGCTAGGGCAATAAGGCAAGAAAAAGCAATTAAAGGAATACTAATTGGAAAAGAGGAAATAAAACTATCCCGTTTTGCAGATGATATGATAGTTTACCTAAGGGATGCTTAAAACTCCACAAGAAAACTCCTAGAAATGATTAAAAGTTTCAGTAAATTAGCGGGTTACCAAATTAACCTAAAAAACATCAGTAGCCTTTCTCTACACCAATAATAAGCAACTGAAGAAGGAATACAAGGAGTCCTTCCCACTCACAATAGCCTCAAAAACAATAAAATACCTAGCAATAAACCTAACCAAAACCACTAAAGATCTCTTCAACAAAAATTATAAGCTCCTGGAGATTGAAGAAGACATCAGAAGATGGAAAGACCTCCCATGCTCATGTATTTGAAAATTAATATAGTAAAAATGTCCATTTTACCCAAATTAAATTCCCAAGAACATTCTTCACAGGCTTGGAAAAAAATATTCTTAAATTCATATGGAAAAACAAAAGACCCCAAAAAGCTAAAGCAACCCTAAGTGAAAAGAGCAATAGAGGGGGGAATTCTATACCAGACATCATACTATAGTTTACAGGGCTATAGTCATAAAAACAGCCTGGTACTGGCACAAAAACAGATTGGTAGACCAATGGAACAAAACTGAAGATCCAAACTTGAGCACATACAATTTTAGCCACCTCATATTTGACAAGAGGGCCAAAAAGACTCAGTGGAGGAAAGACAGCATCTTCAGCTTATGGTGTTGGCAAAATTGAATCACCACTTGTAGAAAAATAAAACTAAACCCCTACCTCTCACCCTGTAAAACATCAACTCCAAATGGATCAAAGACCTTAATGTGAAACCAAAAACTCTAAAGGTGATAGAAGAAAATGTTGGAGAGATTGCCTAGCGATTAAGAGCACCGACCGCTCTTACAGAGGACCCGGGTTCGATCCCCAGCACCCACATGGTGGCTAAGAACCATCTGAAACTCCAATTCCAGGAGAACTCCAGTTCCAGGGGAATCCGACACCCTCTTCTGACCTCTGTGGCATTGCACGACATGGGTGCACAAACCTGCATGCAGACAGTACATTCATACACATACAGAAATAAGTAAAATTAAAAAAAAATAAAAAAAGAAGAAAAGGTTGGCACCAACTTACAAGACATAGGTGTAGGAAAAGATTTTCTAAATCAGTCAGCAGCTGCTCAGTAAATAAGGTCGACAATTGACAAGTAGGACCTTATTAAACTCAAAAATTTCTGTACAGCAAAAGAAACAGTCAGGGAAGTGATGAGAAAACCCATAGAGTGGGAGGATACCTTTACTGTTGATACATCTGACAGAGCATTAACCTCCAGAATATATAAACTATTCAAAAAACAAAGAAGTAAGAAAACAAATGACTCACTCAAAAGATGGAGTAAAGAGCTAAGCAGGAAATAGAGATGGCTGAGAAACATCTTAAAAAGTGTTCAACATCTCTAATAATTAAGGAAATGCAAATTAAAATCACTTTAAGATACCATCTCACCCCAATAAGGCTGGCAAGGATCAAGAAAATGAATGATACTAAATGCTGGAGAGGGTGTGGGGAAAGGGGAATACTCATCCACTGCTGGTGGGAATGCAAACTTGTACAACCACTGTGGAAAGCATTATGGAGAACCCTTAAAAGACTCAAAATGAGCCTACCACCAGACCCAGCCATGCCACTTCTTGGAATATATCCATCAGACTCTTCCTACCACAGAGATAAATATACAGCCATGTTCATTGCAGCTCTCTTCACAGTAGTGAAGAGCTGGAACCAACCAAAATGCCCCTCGACTGATTAATAGATAGAGAAAATGTGGTACATCTACACAATGGAGTTCTATGCAGCAATAAAGAAAGATGACATCATGAAATTTTCAGGTAAATGGATGGAACTGGAAGAAATTATCTTAAGTGAAGTAACATATTCCCAGAAAAACAAACGACGAATGGTATCCCTCTTCTGTGGATGCTAGCACCAATAACCCAGTTGTAAATATTCCCTGTGGGGAGCGATGCACATTGGAGAGAACAACAGAAAAGACTGTAACAAGAACTGAATGAAATGGTGAATCTGGTGGGGTGAGAGGGTTGGGAGGGGGACACGCATCTATATTAGGTTAAGGTATAGTTATTTGATGTGAGTTTAACAGGTATCCAAATTTGCCCAAACATTGTCTACATATTTTCTAGGTCTTAGTAAAAGTAAAGGCGTCTATATTAAACAACAGTGGTTAAAAGGTTTTAATAGGGCTGGAGAGATAGCCTAGCAGTTAAGAGCACAGACTGCTCTTGCAGAGGACCCAGGTTCGATCCCCAGCACCCACATGGCGGCTATGAACCATCTGTAACTTCTATTCCAGGAGAACTCCAGTTCCAGGGGAATCTGAGACCCTCTTCTGACCTCCGTGTATTTGCACAAAACTGGTGCACAAACCTACATGCAGACAGTACACTCATACACATAGAAAAATGAATAAAAATTTTTTTCACATAAATTTATTTTTATTTTTTAACAAATCTAGACCCGTGTTCCCGCCCATTCCCCCACCCCGCCAGAGCTCATGCATTCTGCCAAACATGCTTTTCATCTCTTGGTCTTTCTCAATATTCTCTATGACGAAGTTGACTGTTTTGAGCAAAAGTTCACTGTTTCAGTCAGTTCTTTGTTGCAGTCCTTTCTGTTGTTGTTGTTGTTTTCAATATGCATTACGCCCAACTGCTTTGGACAAAAGCTCAGGGGGCCCTACACAAGAAATACTTACAACTGGGTAATTGGCACTAGCATCCACAAATGAGGGATACCATTCATCGTTTGTTTTTCTGGGACTGTGTTACTTCACTCAACATGATGTCCTCTAGCTCCAGCCATTTTCCTGCAAAGCTTGTGATGTTGTCTTTCTTTACTGCTGCATAGAACTCCATTGTGTAGATGTACCACATTTTCTCTATCCACTCGTCAGTTGAGGGGCATTTAGGTTGGTTCCAGCTCCTTGCTATTGTGAAGAGAGCTACAATAAACATGGCCGTGCATGTATCTCTGTGGTGGCATACGTCTTGAGGGTACATGCCCAGGAGTGGTATGGCTGGGTCGGGTGGCAAGTTCATTCCAAGTCTTCCAAGGGTTCTCCACACTGCTTTCCATAGTGGCTGTACGAGTTTACATTCCCACCAGCAGTGGATGAGTGTTCCCCTTTCCCCACAACCTCTCCAGCACTTGGTATCATTTGTTTTCTTGATCCTAGCCAGTGTTATTGGAGTAAGATGATATCTTAAAGTGGTTTTGATTTGCATTTCCTTAATGATTAGTGATGTTGAACACTTCTTGAGGTGTTTCTCAGACATCTCTAATTCCTCACTTGTGAAGTCTCTGTTCAGTTCTTTGCTCCATCTATTGAGTGGGTCATTTGTTTTCTTTTTTCTTTGTTTTTTGAGTAGTTTATATATTCTGGAAATCAACGCTTTGTCAGATGTATCTGCAGTGAAGCTTTCCTCCCACTCTGTGGGATTTCTCTTCACTTCCTTGATTGTTTCTTTTGATGTACAGAAGTTTTTGAGTTTAACGAGGTCCCATTTGTCAATTGTCGACCTTAATTCTTGTGCAGCTGCTGTCTGATTTAGGAAATCTTTTCCTATGCCTATGTCTTGTAGTCTGCTGCCAACTTTTTCTTCTATCACCTTCAGAGTTTGGGCTTTCACGTTGATGTCTTCAATCCATCTGGAGTTCACTTTTGTACAGGGTGAGAGGTAGGGGTTTAATTTCATTCTTCTATAAGTGGTGATCCAGTTTTGCCAACACCACTTGCTGAAGATGCTGTCTTTTCTCCATTGTGGCTTCTTGGCCCCCTTGTCAAATATAAGATGGCTGAAATTGTATGTGCTCAGATTTGGATCTTTGGTTTTGTTCCATTGGTCAACAATGGGGGCCTTGGGTTGTATAAGTTTGGACATAGCTACTTGCAAATTGGTTTTACATGAAGGATGCCTGTGTTCATTACTTATGACCTATTATTTAAAAAAATGAAAAAAAAAGAAATGGTGACTTCACAATAACTTTTTCCCTATTTGACCAGTTGTTTAACTCTGTGAGGACTCCAATCGATTGGAAAAGGAAGCTTCTTTCAAGAATGGTGAGAGGTATACTTCTCTGTGTATATAAGGATACATATTTAGTATACAGGAAAAATTTACATTTGTCTGTCTGGAGATGTGACAAACTAGGTTTTTCTCTAATATCTATGACCTCTCCACTGAATGTGTATTTGGCTACATTTACAGTACCACATGTGATTTCCTCAAATTGAATATTCTTTACACCCAATTAGCTGTTCATTACCTCCAAGACAAAAGATTGATGCCCCATCTGTTGATTGATTATTCAACTTTACAGCTGTGTTGGACTATTGATTGATTTTTTTTTCTTTTAGCAGCTACATAGTATGGTCTGATACTTTAAGAACTAGTCTTTAGAGAGGAGATGTCCTTGTCAGTTACACCTCCATTTTTCAAAGACCTGTATCTGAATATGTCTTTAATAGTGCTAAAGAGGCAATAGGGTGTTATCCTTAAGTTCTGGGAGTGACTCAAGGGTTGTGGTAATAATAGCTTGTGTTATTTGGGGAGTCTCTTGAACTACTCTCACCAACATTTTGCAGAAAACTTTTTCATGTCTGCCACTGTGTTTCTTGTTATTTAGCCTTCAGCTCTACATACGCAGTATTCCTCCTCCTTCCCTAGTTAAAAGACCTGTTTTCACATTTCCCCATTGTACTTACCTGTTACCTCCCTCCATTGAGCTCATTGTTCCTCTTTACACCCATGTTTCCTTTTATAATCCTTCCTCCTCCCTTCCCAGTTAAATAACCACATTTTCTCCATTTCTCACCTAATAACACGTGTCTTCTTTCATTCCTTCTTTCCAGTTCCTTCTTCCCTTTACCACCATAATTTCTTTACATTTTCCTGTCCCTTGTGGTTATGAGCATGGGAGGTCTTTCCATCTTCTGATGTCTTCTTCAACCTCCTTCTTCAGGAGTATATAATTTTAGTTGTAGAGATCTTTGGTGATTTTGGTTAGGTTTATTCCTAGGTATTTTATTGTTTTTGAGGCTATTGTGAGTCAGAAGGTCATTTTGTATCCCTTCTTCAGTTGCTTGTTGTTGGTGTAAAGAGAGACTATTGATTTTTCTAGGTTAATTTTGTATTAAGCCACTTTAATGAAACTTTTAATCATTTCTAGGAGTTTTCTGGTGGAGTTTTTAGCCTCCCTTAGGTAAACTATCATATAGTCTGCAAAAAGGGATAATTTTACTTCCTCTTTTCTTACCTTATTTTCCTAGCAAGCATTTCAAGTGCTATATTGAAGAGGAGTGGTGATAGGGGACAGCCTTGTTGTGTTCTTGCCTTTAAGGGGAATTCTTCTAACTTTTCTCCATTTAGGATGATGTTGGCTGTGGGTTTCTTGTATACAGCTTTGATTACATTGAGGAATGATCACACCAGTCCAATTCCGATTAGGACATTAAGCATAAAGGATGCTGGATTTTGTTGAAAGCTTTTTCTGCATGAATTGAAATGACCATTTTTTTTGTCTTTCAGTCAATTTATGTGTTTTATGATATTTATTGAATTATGTATGTTGAACCATCCTTGTATCTCTGGTATGAATCCAACTTGATCATGATGGATGATTGTTTTGATATGGGTGTGTATGCAGTTTGCAAGTATTTGGGTGAGAATCTTGTGTCTATTTTCATTAATGTGATGGGTCTATAGTTTTCTATTTTAGTTTCTCTCTTTGCCTGGTTTTGGTTTTAGAGTGATGCTAGTTTCATAGAAGGAATTTGTGAGATGTCCCTCTGTTTGTATCCTTCTGGACAGTTTGACAAGTTATGGCTGTAAGTCTTCTTTAAATCTTTTAGAGAATTCTGACATGAGGGGTTGGAGGGAAGGCCTAGCATTTAAGAGTGCTGACTGCTCTCACAGAGGACCCAGGTTCAATCCCCAGCACCCACATGGCGGCTAAGAACCATCTTTGACTCCAGTTACAGGGGAATCTGAGATCCTCTTCTGACCTCCATGGCATTGCATGACACGGGTGCACGAACCTGCATGCAGATAGTGCATTCATACACAATAAAAAAAGTAAATAAAAAATAAAGAATTCTGACATGAAATCAACTGGGCCTGAACTTTTTTTTTTTTTAGTTAGGAGGTTTATTTTTTATTATGTTTTCAATTTCCTTATATATTATGGGTCTGTTTAAGCTGTCAATATCTTCTTGGTTAAATTTTGTTGATTTCCAGGATTTCAGATCTTCACCCATTTCTCTTAGGTTTTCAACTTTAGTAGAGTATAGGTTTTTGCAGTATTCCTGTGTGATTCTCTGGATCTTTTAATTGTCTGTTGTGATGGTTCCCCTTTCATCCCCATTCATTATTGATTTGGAGTTCCTCTTTTTTTGGTTAACTGGGCTAGAGGTCTCTCTGTCTTATTTACCCTTTCAAAAAACCAACTTTTAGATTCATTGATTCTTTGTATTGTTTTCTTTCTTTCTATTTCATTGATTTCTGCTCTGAATTTTGTTATTTTTTTTCCTGTCTGTTCATTTGTTGTTGACTATCAAGTGTTTTAGCCTCAGTGTTAGATTATTTCTGCTCTTTCAGTTTTTTTTTTTTTTTGGTTTTATTTTATTTTTAATGTAGGCACCCAGGGCTATAAATTTTCCTCTTAGGACTGCTTTTAAATTATCCCACAGGTTTTGTTCAGTTGTATTGTCATTTTCATTTAGTTCCAGGAATGCTTTTATTTTTTTCGTTATTTTTTTCCTTGGCTCATTCATTATTCAGTGTGTATTGCTTAGTCTCCATGTGTTCTTTGTAGGTAAGTAGGGCTTATTTTGATTTTGATATTGAGCTTTATTGCACTGTTTTCTGATAGAATGGATGAAATTATTTCAATCATTTTGTATTTGTTGTAATTTATTCTGTGTCCCAGTATGTGGTCAGTTTTAGAGAAGGTTCTGTGGGGTGCTGAGTAGAAAGTATATTTTCTGGTGTTTGGGTGGAATATTTGGTAGATGTCTGTGAGGTCCATTTGGTGTATTGTCTTGCTCTGTTCAGATGTTTCTCTGTTTATTCTTTGTCCAGTTGACTTATCCAAAGTGCTCAGTGAGGTATTGAAGCTCTCCACTATTAATGTCCTGGGATACCTCTGTGTCTTAAGACCTTGTAGAATTGTGTTTATAAAGTTCAGTGCACCAGAGTTTGGTGCATATATATTTATAATTGTGAAATCTTCATGGTAATTGCTCTCTTGATCTTAGCATTTTATTGATCATCTTTGAGTTATTTGTATATTCTTAATATTAATCCACTGTCAGACATATAACTGGTGAAGAATTTTCTCTCAATCTGTGGGTTTCCTCTTTATTTAATTGATTGTTTCTTTTTTTTGTACAGAACATTTTTAGTTCAATAAAATCCCAGTTGTTGATTATTGAAATGAATTTTTAAGCAACACTTATTGGATTTAGGAAGTTCTTCCCTATATCTTTGAGGGCACTACCTAAGTTTTCTTCTAAAATTTCAATGTTTCCGGTTTCACATTAAAGTCTTTGAACCATTTCCATTTGACTTTTGTGCAATGTACTAGATAAGGTTCAAATTTCATTCTTCTATATATGAAGATCCAATTTTGTCAGCACCATTTTTTGAAGATACTGATTTTCCTCCAATATTTGTTCTTTTTACACTTGTCAAATTACAGGTGGATGAAATTGCATTCAATCATGTTTGGGTGTTCTATTTTGTTATCTTGATAACTACATGTCTGTTTTTTTCCTGATGCCAAGTTGGTTTTATGAGTATAGCACTGTAATATAGATTGAGATTTGCTGTGGTAATACCTTTATCATTGCTTTTTGTACCCATGAAAACTTCGGATATCTGGAGTCTTTTTATTCACATGAATTTATAATCATATTTTTTCTAATTCTGTGAAAAATGTCATGGGAATTTTAATTGGTATGTCTTTGACTCTCAATTGCTTTTGGTAAGATGGTCATTTCATTATAAATATCCTATCAATTCATAACCCAGGTATTTGTTTTTATCTCCTTAGGTCATCCCCAATCTCTTTCTTCAATGATTTTAATTTTTTGTTGTACAGGTTTTAATGTCTTTGGTTAAGTTTATTTCTGTACATTTTGAGGTTATTGTGAATGGGAGTATTTCTATGAAACTTTTCTTTAATGGTATGATATTGGTATATAGAAAGTCGATTGATTTTTGTAAATTTATTTTTGTAACCTGCCACTTTGCTGAAAGTATTTATTATTTCTGTAAGCTGAATAGTAGAATTTTGGAGATCTCTTAGATATATCATCTGCAAATAGGTAATTTCTTATTAGATCCTATTTAAATTTCTTCTCGGCCTACTGCTTTAGCACTTGTTTCATGTACTATATTGGGAAGGAGTGGAGATAACAGATAGCCTTGTATTGGTCCTGATTTTAATGGGAATGCTTCCTGCTTTTCTCCATTAAGAAAGATGTTTGTTATATATATAAAGCTTAATCATGTTGAGGTATGTTCCATTCAATCCAGTTCCGTCTAGGACTTTTAAAATGAAAGCATATTGTATTTTGTCAAAGACTTTTTTTGCATCTATTGCGTTGATCATGTGATTTTTGTCTTTAGGTCCATTATGCTTTTGTTTTTCTATAGACAGAACCATGCCTGCATCTCTGGAATAAAGCCAGTTTGTTCATGGTAGATGATCTCTATGGAATGAGACTATATGTAGTTTGTGAGCATTTTGTTGAAATTTTTGTATCTAAGTTCATTAGAGGTGGGAGTCTTTTCTTTCTTTAGTTTTTTTTTTTTTTTTTTTCTCTTAGAGTGATATTAACTTCATAGAAAGAGTTTGGGAGTTTTCCCTCTACTATCTTTTTGAATAATTTAAGTGCAAGTGGTTGGAATCTTCAGAATACAACTGGTGAATATATCTGGGCCAGGGCTTTTTTGAAGTAGGAGTCTTTATAATTTTTCTCACTTAAATTCTTTATTCTTTGACCCATTTATCATATAAGAGTGTGTGGTTAGTCTTCATTTCTTTGTGTAATTACCAGAGTTTCTTTTGTTATTGCCTTTAAGATCTAATTATTTTGTTATTCAATAGAATATAGGGAGTTATCTGGATTTTTAAATATTTGTTGAGTTTGTTTTTTGTCAGAATATGTTTTATTTTAGAGAAAATTTCATGGGCTGCTGAATAGAATATGCATTCTTTGGAGACTGGGTGGCAAATTCTGTAGATACCTGTTAGATCCATTTGACATATGATGTCATTAATTTCAGATGTTTCTCTGTTTAGTTTTTGACCAGATGACCTGTCTATTGGAGAAAATGGGATACTAAAGTCACTATTATTAGTGACTTATGGTTAGTCTCTGTCTTGATGCCCAGCAATACTGTTATTATGAGACTGGGTGTTCTAGAGTTTGGTGCTTATATAGTAATAATTGTTATATTTTCTTGGTTGAACCCCTTGATTATAATGTTCTCTCTCTCTCTCTCTCTTTCTCTCTCTCCTAATTAATTTTATCTTGAAATCTATTTCATCAGTTTTTCCATCCTTCCACCATAATGTGGTGCTTATTATTAGAGGTAAGTTGAGAACAAATAGGTGGATTCTGCTTCTTAATCCATTCAACTAGCCCATGGTTTTTGACTGGCCACTGATATTTCACATTATAAAAATATGTGTATTGGTTATATTTATTTTATTTTCTGTTTGTAGTCTTAGTCTTATTTTGTGTTTCTGTACTTTATCCTATATTTGGGAATTTTGGACATAAATTCTTTCAGCCTATTCATGTCCTGGAAGAATTTTCTTTCCCCTTTGACTATGATAGATGGAATTCCTGTGTAGAATAATCTATGTTATCACCTGTGGTCATTTGGAACTTGTAAAACGTTGGTCTAGGCTCTTCTGTACCTCTGCAGTTTTCAGCACTCTCTCTTTTTTCCATACATTTAGTTTTATTATTATGACATACTGTAGGGAGTTTCTGTTCTGGTCCTGTATAATTGGTTTTCTGTGTGCTTTTTGTATCTGCACATGTCTGTCTTTCCATAATGGGGATGTTTTCTTCTCTAATCTTAAGTATTAGGTAAATGATGTTGAAATTATTATCTTTTTCTATGCCTGTGGTGTATAGGCTTAGTCTTCTCATATTATTTACATGCTTCCTTCTTATTCCATCCCTTTATTTTATTTTTTCATATTCTTTGCCTTAGCAGTTCAGTTCTTCAACTTTGTCATTCAGTCTTGATATTCTGTTTTCCATTTCATTCATTTTGCTTGTGAGACTTTTTCTTTTCCTTTCAATCTGGATTATAGAATTTTTCACTTCTATTGTCTTTTCAGCTTGAGTTTTCTTCAGTATTTCTATCTCTTTTCACTTTTCAAGCCCTGGATTTTCTTTGTCATTCCATTCCTGTAAATCTTTCTGTTTTCTTCAGTATTAGTCAGGGGCTTGTCCCTATCCTCTTTGAGTTGTGTAAATTGTGTGTTCTTTAAAGTTGTTGAATTCTAAAAAAAAAAAAAAAAAAAAATGCCGGGCGTGGTGGCGCACGCCTTTAATCCTAGCACTTGGGAGGCAGAGGCAGGTGGATCTTTGTGAGTTCAAGGCCAGCCTGGTCTAGAGTGAGTTCCAGGACATGCTTGATTATTCTTTTAAATTCTGTGTCCTGGGATTCATCTAGGTTGTTCTCATTGTATTACACTCTGTAGGACAGTTTTGTGGTGACATGAAGTTAATTTTTTTCATATTATTCACTTTCTTCATTGTGGCCTAGGCTTATGCATTTGGTTGAGTGTGTGTCTGATATGAAATTCTGGCATGCTTTTGTTTAGCTGAAGTTCGGATATGTTTATATTGTTGAATACTAAGTTGATCTGTGATTTAGGGTATCATTTTTATTTGTTTTATTAGTGAGATGGGATGTTTCCAATATGGCTTGTTAAGAGCTCTCCATCAGGAAACAAGAGCCCAGGTGCAGTTCAAGATTGTAAGGATCCAGCTGCCAGGTTCAGGCAGGGCATTGCAGAGCTCTTAGTAGAAAGGAGCAGAAGGGACCATAATAAGGAGAGTCTATGCAGCTAAGCAGAGTGATTTTGAGCTCTGGAGCATGAAGAATCCAAATATACATTTTTTCTTCAAAAATTAAATAAAGGATGCTAAGCTAGTAGCTTTTATGATAAATGTTTACTACCAAACTGTAAAAGTGGATGCAAATAATTGAATACAAATAAAATCATAATGCACATAATTATAGAGTACATTATATATCTATCCCTAGTATTAATAGATTATATTTATTTAGTAATATGCAATGTGTTAATACATTCTTCCACTGATGTATTATTATTATATTTTTTGTATTTTACATAAGTTATATTACACTATTTTATCATACAAAATAAAATGGGGGCTGGAGAGATGGCCTAGCGGTTAAGAGCACTGACTGCTCTTGCAGAGGACCCGGGTTCAATCCCCAGCACCCACATGGCAGCTGAGAACTGCTTTTTACTCCAGTTCCAGGGGAATCTGACACCCTCTTCTGACCTCCGCGGCATTTCACAACATGGGTGCACAAACCTGCATGCAGACGGTACATTCATACACATACGAAAACACTTTATTTACATTAGAATAGTTATAAAAATAACTAAATTTTTCAAGTAAGATGCAAAACTAAATTCAGGAATTTAAGATGAAAGAAATATCATGAATACCGAGAATGCTTTTTTAGGTTTTAGTGTGATTTCTGGGCAATAATTATATTCTGTTACTGCCTTTGAATAGTTTGATTTGCTTCAAAGCTTGTAATACATATTTCTATTACAAACTTTTGTTCCAAGAATTATCCTTAAGGCAATATTTAGGTTTTATCATGGTTGTTGGAATAAAGAAGGTATTTGAGGAGGGGAAAACACAGCAAAATACATAGATTTTTTAAAAATATAATTGTTCAAATTATGAATTATTTTTCTTTCAAGATGTACTGTTAATTTTTATATTTTATTACCTTAAGGAAATTGTTGAAAATTATTGCTCTTATTGATTCCTATATTTACCAATTCTTTGGATGCAATGTAATATCTTTCCTCCTCATCTTTCATACAATGATACTCAATGATAGTTCTTTTTATGACAGACTTCTATTATATAGTGCCATTACTAAAATCTTATCAGCATTCTCATTCTTATAATTTGAGTTAATATGTTACTTTTGCATTTCGGTAATTTTCAATGGACTTGCTAATGATGTTTTGCAATTCAATTTGTCAAATGACTTCATTTACTTAATGTTACAATTCCATACCCACTGGAATAATAATTCATATTAAATCCCTGTATATATTTTAAGGAATAAAATATTTAATACATTTAGGTATTTAGCCATACTATTGTGAAATATATTCTAAAACTTCTATACAGCAAAATTAAAAAAAATCAATGAAGTGAAGAGAAAACCCACAGAGTGGGAGGAAATCTTCACCAGTGATATATCTGACAGAGCATTAACATCCAGAATATGTATATGAAGATGTAAGAAAACAAATGACCCACTCAAGAATTGAAATAAAGAGCTGAACAGAGACCTCATCAGTAAGGAAGTAAAAATGGCTGAGAAACATCTTAAAAAGTGTTCAACATCATTAATAATTAAGGAAATGCAAATTAAAAACACTCTCAGATATCATTTCACTCCAGCATGGCTAACTAAGATCGGGAAAACAAAAGACAACAGATGCTGGAGGGGTTGTGAGGAAAGGGGAACACTCTCCACTGCTGGTGGGAATGTAAACTTGTACAACCATTATGGAAAGCAGTGTGGAGAACCCTTAAATACTCAAAATGAGCCTATCACCTGACTCAGTCATACCACTCCTGAGTAGATGCCCACAAGACTCATCCTACCACAGAGATACATACACAGCCATGTTTATCACAGCTCTGTTCACAATAGTGAAGTACTGGAACCAACCCAAATGCCCCTCAAACAATGAGTGGATAGAGAAAATGGGGTACATCTACCCAATGGAGTTCTATGCAACAGTAAAGAAAGATGACATCATGAACTTTTCAGGTAAATTGATGGAACTAAAAGACATTTTTCTAAGTGAAATAACACAGTCCAAGAAAAACAAACAATGATTGATATCCCTCATCTGTGGATGCTAGTACCAAATACCTTGTAGTAAAGCAAACTGAGCAACATTTTCTTTTACCTGAAAGCAATTATACCAATGTGAATACCTTAATGGGATCTAAAATTAACCTACCACTTATTTTTAGACTTTATAATTGTGGTATATGGGGAGGGTATGTATGCATACTCTAGAGGAATATAAAATTAAAGGGGGGAAATGTGAATTCCAAAAATGGTTACCCTCATTTGTGGATTTTAACTCCAAGTCCCCAGTTGAAAGGCAAGCTGAACAACATTATTGTTATATTTCTTTTTATCTGAAAGCAAATATGCTGTTATAATGTGAATCTCTTAACAGCCTCTAGAATTGACTTACCATTTTATAGACTCTAATTACTGTATATGGGTGGAAGGTATGTATTCATATCTTAGAGTAATATAAAATTTAAGGGGAAAATGTGAATGGTTAAACATATTTTGGAATTAACATACAGTTTATTCTCAGAGGTCATAATTTTGATACATATGTGATGGTTATATAGGCATATGTTGGAGCAATATAAAGGGGAGGGAACAACAACAACATAAAGACTGGATGAAAGAACTGACTGATACAGTTAATTTCTGCCCCAAACAACAAGCCTCTGCAGTCAAAAACCTTGGTAAGACTGAGAAAAAGATGCAAGACATGTACGGCAGAAGGCATGAACTGGGGTGGAGTGGGGTTGGGGATATAGAAAAGGGAATGTGTCAAAATTGGACTGAAAGATGATTATGAAATTATAAATCATCAAAAAAAAGAAAAATAAAGTTCTTCACTGATAGTCTTTGCATAAAATAGGTAGGTTTGCCTCATGAGGACTTTGCACTAAGTGACTGTGTTATGGTGGTTAAATAACCCCTGGTCTCACTCAGATTCTACGTTCCCATGTGAGATTTTTTTCTTCCACACATGATGACTTTAGTCTTACATCCAAACAAGCCCAATTCTTACATAGTTACTGGCTTCTTCAGTTTGAAGCAGCTTTCTTTTGGGGGGTTTCCTTGATTAAGCTGTGGGCCTGGGTACCAGTTGGCCCCCATGCTTCTGAGCTGATTCCAGAGTAGTTCCAGGACCCTCGAAGGGGTCCTCAAAGATTCCAGCCAGATTATCTTTTCATCCTATATCAGTCAGAAGGATGGTCATTATTGGACATCTATTGCGTTTTAACGTATTGGATGGATGTGGTACCAGGCCCTCTGACAGAGGAAAACACTCCATCCACTGATGTCTCTGACGCCAGCCTGAAAGAAATTTCCAGTGCTCAAGAAAAGGGAGATGTAGTACTGCTGTTCATAGCTTTGACCTACCAACCACCACCTCTGCTTCACCTGCCTTATGTCCAGGAGTTCTTTGTCTCTAATGAGGATCAGCTAATCTTGATCCCAAATCATCAGGAGGGAGACCGTGGTTGAGTTTATTGCCCCACATAGAAGCTCTGTCGTCTGTAGGATCGAAAAGTGAATTTGCACAAAGCTTTATAGGACCAGGGCATTTTGGCACCCAAGATTTTGAGTTTCCTTCACTGGCAAGGGATCTGCTTGGGCCTGAACAGTGAGATCCTTCACTGCAGCCTAAGAGCTGCTGGAGTGGAGGCTATCACTTCAGATTAGTGGGTTTTGGTCTCACATATGGGTTAGATCTCATTATTTAAAGGACTAATTGATTATAACTTTAACTTACTGACATTAGCCCTTTTACTGCCTTCAATAAAACTCTATGCTTCCAAAATGAATACATAAATAAATAAAATTAAAAAATTAATAAATAATCCTTATGCTGTTTGCATAAATATCAGATTCTGAATGCACAGTTATGATATTCATATGATTTGATAATGTAAACTAAAGTATAAAGAAAGGGGTAAGGATGGGTATCATGAGAAAATAATGCTTTAATAGGTTTGTCATTGAAATTTTATCCTCTGAGCTGGAATTAGCTCTATAGACCAGACTCAGATCAGTCTCATAGAGATCAGCCTCCTTCTGTCTCCTGTGTGCTGGAAATAAAGGCAGTAGTTTTGAAGAAATCACTATGTATGTAAAGGAGGAAGGCAATGGTAGATGTCCAACTTTATTTTTTTGTAGATCCCATTCTACTAAAGGATTTCTCTCCTCATACAATGTGAATATATTCCTTGTTTTTGCTTCAATCATAGAACACAAATAGCAAGATAAGGACCATAGGAAATTGGTAAAACATTATTATATTCACTGCCTGATATCACATAAATTAAGCAATAAACTCTGAGCTATGATTTAATTCTTTGCAAAAGGGAATTGCTTAATTCTTTGAAGAAAGTTAAACTTCTCTGAAGATCAATTCATTCACAAGTTTATTTTTATCCTATTCCAAATGTCACAATTAAGGGTTCTAACTTATTAATAAAGAAAGAGAAATCATTTGGAGATTATTCCATGAAAAGGGAGTCTTACTTGGATTCTGATCACTCTTGTTCTTTCTCCTCAGGTAACCACAGGTCCATCTGTCTTCAAATACTGAACAATGTTTTGGTGAGTCACAATAAGCAACCAATAGGTCCATACCACTACAGGTGTGGGAGACATAGAACTGCTCACTTCCTGATGAAGAACAACTGCGTCCCCTGATTCTTCAATGTTTTCTATTTTGATAAGCTAAGAACTTAGCTCTGTGACCCTCAGATAATAGAATTTCTTGATACCTATCAAATCATTCTGTAGAAGTTGAATACATCATAACTAATGCATATATTTTGAAATTCTGATGACATTTTATATTGTGAATAAGGAAGTCATTTGTTGTAACTTAGAGTTTCATAAGCATCCATAAACTTGTGCCAGGGCCACTTTTCAATTAGAGTAAAATAAAATTTTCATAATTCTTCATGCAACTCAACTCTTAATTACATATTTTATTAAAATTTAGTTTATATAATATAAAATATATTTAACTAGAAAGTTTTTTACTAAATCAGTTTTTAGTTCTTTTATACATAAAATTGCACAGTTGGTTCCATGTCTCAGAAATATCTTCATGTGGATTATCATTATAACTTTCCAGTCTTCTCTTTATATAGATTTTTTGTTCTAAATTTCTTGATCTTTTGCTTTTTATTGGCAAGTGCTAAAAACTTATCTTCAGATATTCTTGAGCAGACTATATCTCTCAAATTGGCTATGATATATCAACTGCTTGTTGTTTTTGATCTGTAATTGTGATACGTTATGCTGTGTATATTACTCTGTTTTCTCTCTTAGGTGAAATTTTCCATTAATGTTTCTAGTAGCTAATGCCACAGATATACTTATATTTGTATAGGATTTTTAAAAACATTTTTACCAAGATCTTCATTGGGATGATTATCCTAATATTAAGCTATGTTTGTAGATTATATATATATATATATATATATATATATATATATGTATATGTATATATATATATGTAATATACATATATATATATATAGATATATATGGATTCATCATGTAGCAGGCATATTTATTGAGTTCTTTAAAGATATATAACTCATGTCTATTATGATCACCAGAAATGATTAAGTGACTTGTTAAATGTTACACTCCATTGATGAAAGCTTTGAAAAGCTTTTCCTTCATGTGAATGTAGGGGACAAGCATTTTATAGTGCTGAACATGTAATTCAACAACAAGCTCAGTAGGAAAAATTCATACACATCCTTTAAAATGGGAGCCTAGTTAGCAAAGCTTGAAATCTCATAAACTATTTCCAACACTACCAAATCTCACATTAACACACCAAGAAAGTTAAATACTGTTGTCATAATCTATTAAATTCCTCAAAATAATCTCAATTATCTGTCATGGTAATGTCTAAAAAAACAAAATTCATTTTGAATAACATAGGATGTTATACTAGATAGACTTTGAACTTATAGGAAAAGAAATCTAATAACCATCTTGAATTTCTTCAGTGATCTTAAAACTACCCCATATTACATTCCCTAAGTTTAATTACCTTATATGAAAGTTTGAGAGAATTACATGTTTTATTGCTGTTTCCAAACCTTAAATGACAGTCTTATTTATGTGGCACATTGTAAGCCTTCAATAAATGTATTTCTTTTCCTTCTTTTCAAAGCATATCATGGATTGTATTTTAATATCTGCCATCTGTTTCAATTTCACACATTACTGATCTTTGGTTTATAAAATAGGAAACCATAGCACATGTTTGTTAAATTATAACAATGAACACTGAACTGAAACTCAGAATCTTCATCTCAACAAAATTCAAAAATGAATTACCTGTAAGCAAACAATATTTTAATACAGTTCCCCTGTCTTTTATTTTTATTTGTATTACTTTTATTATTTGTGTTTTTATTTATTGACACAAAATAAAATTTCAATATCCAAAATTTAGGTAATGATCTTATTTTTGAATAAATTAAACATGATTTAAATATGGTTAAATGTCATATTAATTATAATTATTGTCTCATGTCAATGTTCTAGGAGTAACCATTCTCTAAGAATCTTCAAAACACATCTCTGTTCTTTTAAACTTATAATAAAATGAGGTTCTATCACTTTGTCTGAGGAACTATTGGTAACTGATAGCTTGTGGGAGAGGGAGTCATTTTTCCTGAAGGGTGTGACACCAGTAGGTTGACCAGGATCCAGGGCATGGACCTACATACAATAGCTTTTGAGGAGCATAGATTGGTCTTCAGTAGGCCTTATACAGTTCTATAGAGGACATAGTGTGGGGAGGGGGTATAAAAGAAGAGATGATTAAAATATATTGTATGAAATTCTCAGATATTCAAAAGTATTAAAACAGAGAGAAAACAATTAAATTATATCAAGAATGATTTGTTGGCATGGTTAATAATATTTAGCAAATATTAATATTTAGTTGTTAAATTACAATAGATAAAATTATCATTTCACTTATGATTTTAAAAGAGAAAGCTAACGTATGGGATTATACAGGCTATACCCTAGAAAGTTATGGGGTGTTAGAAAGTTAGGTCATCACATCTTCCTGAAGATTGTCCTTCTCCCAAAACTCTACAAAATTTTTTATCATAAATGTCTATCTACTGCAATGCTTGACATGGTGGCACATGTCTTTAATCTCAGCACTAAAGGGACAGAGGTAGGTAGATCTCTGTGAGATAAAGGACAGTCTGCTCTTCATTAGTGAGTTCCAGGCCTGCTGGGATCAAGGACACCACATTAAAAAACTATTAGTCCAATAGAGAATGTGTGTGGTGATTGTCAGAGACAAGCATTGGCAGTGAGGTGATCACAGACCATTCTGGCTAGCATGAACCCAGCACAAAGCAGAGAGCAGATTTTCAATAGGATACAGTAGCTGCTGGAACCTCATCATGAATGTCCTCTGGACTGGGAAATGGAATCATATCTAATAAGCCAAAACCTAGTGTCTTAGTAAGGTGAATCATTCCTTCAGTAACCAGGTACCCATGTTGTTCATGCTGTCTTATTTTTAATGTTTTTAGTTGAAGTTTTGTGCAATTCATACATTTCTCAGTCAACTTTAAACTCATTTCCATATCCATGCTCCTCTACCAGAATTCAGGCATTTTTGCCATACATGTTTTGCATCTTTTTTCAGTCTTCTAAAAGTTTCTGTATGCAGAGATTTATCATTTAGGGCTGGGGTGGTATAATTCTGTGGTTCAAGTCTGTTCATTTGACCCAGTACCCTTTTGTTGTAGGTTCTGAGGACACAAATTCCAATTTGTAATTGCCCAATCGGTCATGCTACACCACGATGCTGTCTTACACACATATACCAAAAATTATGACTTCTGAAAAAAAACTGTATGTTAATCCAAAGGCCATGTTTAGGTTCCACTTTTCCTTCTACCTTTAATTTTATGTTACTCTAAGAAATGCATACATACCCTCCCCTATATACCACAATTACGAAAGTCTGAAAACAAGTGAATTCAGGACATTCTTAGATCCTTTAGTTATCCACAGCTTATAATGGCAAACAAGTTGATATAGTATTATATATATATTATAGAATTTTACGTAGGGTATATATATATATATATCAGATTTGCCTTACTATAGGTATCCTTGGTGCTAAGCACCAGAAATGAGATAACATTTCCGATAGTTGTGCAATTTATTTTTCTGGGACTGTTACTTCATTTAGCAAAATGTCTTCTAGTATATCCATCTACCTGCAAAGGTCATGATGTCGTCTTTATTTCTTTTTTTTTTTTTTTTGTATTATTGAGACAGTGTCTCTTTTTAGTCCCAGCTGGCCTGGAGCTCAGTCTGTAGAGCAGGCTGGACTTGAACTCACAAAGATCTGCCTGCCCTTGTCTCCTAAGTGCTGGGATTAAAGGCATGCACCACTGCACCCGGCAATATCATTTTTCTTTATCACTGCATAGAACACCATTGTGTAGATGTACCACATTTTCTCTATCCTCTCATTGGTTAAGGGGCACTTGGGTTGGTTCCATGTCTTCACTATTGTGAAGAGAGGTGCAATAAGCAGATGTGCATTTATCTTTGTGGTAGAATGAGTCTTGTGAGTATATACCATATACTATGAGTGATATAACGAGGTCAGGTGGTAGACTCATTTTGAGTCGTTTAAGGGCTCTCCACATGGCTTTCCACAGTGGTTGTACGAGTTTACATTCCCACCAGCAGTGGTTGAGTGTTCCCCTTTCCCCATAACCTCTCCCAAATTTGCTGTATTTTGTTTTCTTTATCTTAACCAGTCTTATCAGGGTGAGATGATAGCTTAAAGTGGTTTTCATTTGCATTTCCTTATCATCAACAATGTTGAACACTTTTTAAGATGTTTCTCCTACATTTTTATTCTGTCACTTGTGAAGTCTCTGTTCAGCTCTTTACTCCATCTTTTGAGGGTGTCATTTTCAGATGTATCACTGGTGAAGATTTTCTCCCACTCTGTGGGTTTTCTCTTCACTTCATAGATTGTTTCTTTTCCTGTATAGAAACTTTTGAGTTTAACAGGATCTCACTTGTAAATTGTTGACCTTATTGCCAAGGCAGCTGCTGTTTGATGTAGAAAGTCTTTTCCTATGCCTATGTCTTGTAGGTTGCTAGCAACATTTTCTCTATCACTTTCAGAGTTTCATTTTTCACATTGAGGTCTTTGATCCATTTGGAGTTTATTTTTGTACAGGGTGAGAGGTAGGAATTTAATTTTATACTTCTACAATTGGTGATCCAGTTTTGTCAGCACCGTTTGCTGAAGATGTTGTCTTTCCTCCATTTAGTCTTTTTTGGACTCTTTGTCAAATATGAGGTGGCTGAAATTGTGTGTGCTGAAGATTGGATATTAAATTATGTTCCATTGGCCTATGGGTCTGTTTTTGTGCCAATACCAGGGTGTTTTATGACTATAGCCATGTAATATAAATTGAAGTCTGGTATAGTGATCCCCTCTGTATTGCATTTTTCACTCAGGGTTACTTTGGCTATTCAGGGTCTTAGGTTTTTCCACATGAATTTAAGATCTATTTTTTCCAAGTCTGTGAGGAAACTCTTGGGGATTTTAATTGGAATTGCATTGAATCTGCATATTAATTTGGGCAAAATGGTCATTTTTACTATATTAATTTTTCCAACCCATGAGCATGGGAGGTCTTTCCATCTTCTGATGTATTCTTCAATCGCCTTCTTCAGGGGTGATTGAAGAAGAATTTTTTTGTTGTTGTAGAAATCTTTGGTGTGTAAGTTTGTTCCTAGGTATTTTTGTGGCTATTGTGAATGGGAAAGTCTTCTTATAGTCCTTCTCCAGTTGTTTGTTGTTGGTGTAAAGAAACACTACTGATTTTTCTAGGTTCGTTTTGTATCCCACCATTTTACTGAAATTTAATCATGCCTAGGAGTTTTCTGGTAGAGTTTTTAGTATCCCTTAGGTAAACTATCATATCATCTGCAAAGATGGATAGTTTGACTTCCTCTTTTCCAATTAGTACTCATTTAATTTCTCTTTCTTGCCTTATTACCCTAGCAAGCATTTCAAGCACTCTATTGAAGAGGAGTGGCCATAGAAGTCAGCCTTGCTGGGTTCCTGCCTGAAAGGGAAATGCTTCTAACTTTTCTCCATTTAGGATGATATTAGCTGTGGGTTACTTGTATATGACTTTGATTACTTTAAGGAATGTCCCCTCCAGTCCAGTTCCCTCTAGGACTTTAAGCATGAAGGGATGCTGGATTTCATTCAAGGTTTTTTCTGCATCAATTGAGATGATCCTGTGTTTTTTGTCTTTCAGTCCATTTATGAGATTTATGATATTTATTGATTTACTATGTTGAATGATCCCTGCTTGACCAACTTGGTCGTGATGGACGATATTTATTTATTTATTTATTGATTGATTGATTGATTTTTTTGTTCTTTTTGAGACAGTGTCTCCCTTTAGTCCCAGCTGTCCTGGACTTTGCTCTGTACACCAGGCTGGCTTTGAACTTACAGAGATCCACCTGCCTTTGCCTCCCAAGTGCTGGGATTAAAGGTGTGCACCACCATGCTGGGCTAAGGATGATCTTTTTGATGTGGGTCGGTGTGTGGTTTGCAAGTATTTTGTTGAGAAATTTTTGTATCTATGTTCATTAATGAGATGGGTCTATAATTTACTTTTTTGGTTGTATCTTTGCCTGGTTTTGGTATTAGAATGATGTTGACTGATTTCATAGAAGGAGTTTGTGATATGTTGCTCTGCTTGTATCCTTCTGAACAGTTTGAGTATAGTGGTTGTGAGTCCTCTTTAAAAGTTTTATAGAATTCTGCGGCGAAACCATCAGGGCCTGAGCTTTTTTTAGTTGGGAGGTTTCTTATTACCTTTTCAATTTCCTCATATATTATGGGTGTGTTTAAGCTGTCAGTCTCTTCTTGGTTAAGCTTTGGTGAAATCAAGGATTTCAGATATTCATCCATTTCTGTTAGGTTTCAAATTTAGTAGGTTTGTGAAGTATTCTTGTGTGATTGTCTGGATCTTTTCTCTGCTGTGATATTTCCTTTTTCATCATGAATGCTACTGATTTGGAGTTTCTCTTTCTTTCTTTAGGTTAACAGGGCTAGAGGGTCTATCTATCTTGTTCATCCTTTCAAAGAACCATCTTTTAAATTCATTGATACTTTGTATTGTTTTGTTTGATTCTATTTCATTGATTTCTGCTTTGATTTTTGTGATGTCTTCCTTCCTGTTGGATTTAGGGTTCATTAGTTGTTATGTCTCATGTGTTCTTAGCTACAGTGTTAATATATTTATTTGTCCTCTTCCTGCTTTTTTTTAATATAGGCACTGAGCTCTATAAACTTCCCTTTTAGGACCGCTTGTAAGGATCTCATAGGTTTTGCTGTCATGTATTATCTTTTTCTTTTAGTTCCAGGAATGTTTTTATTTCTTTATTTATTCTTTGACCCATTAATTATTCAGGAGTGTGATATTTAGTCTTCCTGTGTTCTTGTAGATAATAGGTTTTTTTTTCTGGTGTTGATATTGAGCTTTATTGCACTGTGGTCTGATAGAATGGATGAAATTATTTCCATCCTTTTGTATTTGTAGACGTTTTCTTTCTATTTCCCAATATGTGGGCAATTTTGGAAAATGTTCCATGGGATGCTGAGTAGAAAGTTTATTCTCTGGTGTTTGAGTGGAATATTCAGTAGATATCTGTGAGGTCCATTTATTGTACTGTATTGTTCAGTTCAAGTATTTCTCTGTTTATTCTTTGTCCAGTTGACTTATCTAATGATTTCAGTGGGGCATTGAAATCCCCCACTATTAGTGTGCTGGGATTAATATGTGCCTTGAAGTCCTGTAGAACTGTGTTTATAAAGTTACGTGGACCAGAGTTTGGTTTATATATATTCATGATTGTGAAATCTTCATGATTAATTATTCCTTTGATAAGGATGTAGTGGCCCTCTTTGTCTCTTCTGATTAGTTGTACTTTGTGGGGGTTTTTGTTTGTTTGTTTGTTTGTTTTGAGACACAGTCTCCCTTTAAGCCCCAGATGGCCTGGAGTTCACTCTGTAGACCAGGCTGGCCTTGAACTCACAGGGATCCCCTCCCTCTGTCTCCAAATTAGGCTTAAAGGTGTGTGCCACCGTGCCCAACACTAAAGACAGTTCTTAGCCACCATTTCGGTGATGGGAATTGAACCCGTGTCCTCTGCAAGAGCAGTCAGTGCTCTAAACCACTGATCCATCTCTCCAGCTCCTGATTAGTTGTACTTTGAAGTCTATTTCATCTGATATTAGAATAGCAACTCCTGCTTGTTTTTTGGTACCATTTGCTTGGATTTTTTTTCCATCCTTTCACTTTAAGTTGGTGCCTAACCTTGAGGGTGAGATGGGTTTCTTGTAGACAGCAAATAGATGAGTTCTGTTTCCTAATCAATTTTCCCACTCTATGTCTTTTGATAGGGGAGTTCAGCCCTTTAATATTTAAGGTTATTATTGAGAAATCAGTGCTGCTTCCTTTTCCTTTATTTTCTGTTTTCATTCTTGGTCTAGGTTTGTATTTCTGCAGTTATACTTTTAGTCATTACTCTCTACAGTTCCTTGGGGATAGTTGCTCTTTTCCTGTGACCTTTGAATTTGTATTTTCTGAAGGGTTAGTTTTTCTGGACATGAATTCTTTCATCTTGTTTATGTCATGAAAGATTTTTCTTTCTCCTTCAACTACAATTGACATTTTTTAGTATGGCAATCTGGGTTGATATCTATAGTCATTTAGTACTGGGAATACTTTGGTCTATGTTTGTTCTTCTGGCTTTCTTCATTTGCACTAAAAATTCACCTGTAATTCTGATAGGTTTCCCTTTATAATTAACTTGTTGGTTTTCTCTTGTGGCCTTCCATAATTTATCTTTGTTTTGGGTGTCTAGTGTTTTAATATGATATGGTGTGGGGTATTCCTTTTCTGATCTCATCTATTTGTTTTCTATGTGCTACTTGTATTTTTATGGGTTTGTCATTTTTCAGTTTGGGGAAATTTTCTTCTATTATTCTGTTGAAGATCTGATTAATAACTTTGTCCTGGGATTCTCCTTCCTCTATCCCTATGATGTGGGGATTTGATTTTTTCATAGTTTCCCAAATTTCCTGATTGTTCCACTGCTGTGATTTTTAATTTTTTTTCATTCTCTTTTTTTGAGCATTATACATCTTCCACTTTGTCTTCCACTGTTGATATTCTACTTTCTGCTTCATCCAATCTGTTCCTGAGGTTTTCTCCCATCTTTTCCTGCTGATTGGAGGAATGTGCAATTCCCCTTTTCATTTTGTCTTTAGTAGCTCCATTTCCCTTTAGAGTTTGTCATTCTCTCCTTCTAAATCCTTGATTCACTGGTCGGTTTCCTGTTTCATTTCAGTGTGGGATCTTTTCAGTGTTTCCACTTCATTCCTGAGTTTGTCATTCTCTCCCTTCATTACTTTGAGTAGGTCTATGAATGTTCTTTTAAGATCTGTGTCCCGGGTTCTCTCCAGGGCGAACTCATTGTTGGAGTCTTCTATAGGACTGATAGGTTTTGGTGGGGATTTACTATTTGCTTTTCCCATGTTGATGACATCACCCGTTCATGCTCTCTTTGACTCAACAGACATCATGGTGTTTCAGTCAACTGCGTCCTACTCCATTACTGAAACAGGTAACATAATAATCAACAATTAATTTTATGAATTATCCATTGCCACAGAGGCTAGAGGAGGAGGGAATGCATATATGTACCCCAAACAGTAAGAAAGTTATTCATTATTGGTAATAAGAACTTGAGATCCTCTATCATTTTGTAAATTTTTGTTTCTAGTTTGGGATTTTATTATAAAGAAAAGTTGTAATTCCAGTCTATACTTATGCTCAAATATCAAATATCCAAAACCCAAAGAATAAATGGATTTATCATTTCTGATCACTAATTCTCTTAGATAGCTATTAAAAAGAAAATCAAACCAAAATTCCCTAGACAGGAGAATATTAACATATTTGTTCAGCTCTTGAATAAAATTATACAAACACTATGTTTTTAGATTTTATATAGTACTATGTGGGACAGCAGTCCTGGATTCAGGTATACATTGGGCATGTGCAGACACAATTTGCTTAGGACATTAAGCAGTGCTGTAGTACAGGGCACACCCTGTTGCCTGACACTAGAATAAGCTTGGCTGCCATGAGCAGACTTTTTATCTTCATGCCCCTTTCTGGATATGCCCCACAGGCTGGGATGGCACATGATCGTATGGAGGTCTAGGATTGGTCACTGGGAGTTGGAGCCATATGTTGTAGAGGCTGCTGGCTCCAGACCTATATAAACTGGTTGTGGCATATACTAAATGGATTTGCACACTTTGATATGATCCCTGGGATGTTAATGGAGTAACTGCACCCTCTTCAGCCTGTTCAAATGCAGGGCTGATACACCCTCATAGTACATCACAAATACTGGGTCACTTATGCAGACTGTAAACCACCTGTAATTGTTGGACTCAAACTGCCACACTCACAAAATTAACCAACGAGGGGCCACAGATTAATATGAAATTTATTTAATTTGCTGGTGCACCAGAACCCTATTAAGAAAACTGACACATCAAGGGAGCCAATTGTTGATGTGTTAGGGACGCAACCCATTCCACGCAGGGATGAGCGCCACCCCAACTGTCAGTTACAGAGAATTTTTAAAGCCAAAGCCACAAACTAGAGGAACTTGGTGACATCATACATACACAATTGCAAGGCTATAGAAACACAATGCAAGCAGTGGTGACCTTTAAGTTGATTGGTTGTGTTTAGCAACGTGAAGTCCCTTGGAGAAGAATGGGCTTTTTAGGGGGTAGGAAGCACTCCTAGAGGGCTGGGAAAGTTCATCCTGATCTCAGGTAGCTCTGGGAACTAATAACTCAGGGTCAGACTGCATTCTGTGGTTAAGGTAGTCATGGGAACCAGGCTTGCTTCAATTAGATTAACTCTTTCTGACCTGGTCCTAACATTATATAGCTCATGTTTACATAAATCCTATATGAAGCATTAATACTAACAGTTGCTATATATCATTTTACATTCTACAGATAAAATACTTGTATTAATATTTTATGTATTTTTTTTTTTTTGTCTTTTCAAGACAGGGTCTCCCTGTAGCCCCAGCTGTCCTGGAACTCACTCTGTAGACCAGGCTCGCCTTGAACTAAAAAAGATCTGCCTGCCTCTGCCTCCCAAGTGCTAGGATTAAAGGCATGCACCACCACACCACACGCCTGGCGTATTATATCTTATAATAATTAGATGAGTTAACAATCATTATTTTACAGCTTTTACATGTAGAGATTGAAGATAGCTAAGATATTTATATCACATCCTACTTCTTGTCCATTACAAAGAAATCTGAGTGCTGGAGAGATGGCCTAGCAGTTAAGAGCACCAACCCCTCTTGAAGAGGACCCGGGTTCGATCCCCAGCACCCACATGGCAGCCAAGAACCATCTGAAACTCCAATTCCAGGAGAACTCCAGTTCCAGGGGAATCCGACACCCTCTTCTGACATCCGCGGCATTGCACAACACGGGTGCACAAACTTGCATGCAGACAGTACATTCATACACATACATAAATAAATAAAAATTTAAAAAAACAAAGAAATCTGAGAATTAACATATGAATCAACCATCTTCAAACAAGAAATATTAATAAACATACCAGAAAATTTCTCATAAATGTGTCACAAATATCTTGTACTAAGTACTGGTAGCATTTTGGTAAGCTAAATATGAGTGACATGTATAGCTTTCAGTTCTGCCCAACATACCTTACTTTTCTGCCATGTGGAGGCACTATAATACCACCAGAGAGAATTTCTCTGGCTTTGAACCTTGCTTCTAAAGAACATCAAAGGTTAGAACTAAGGCATAAATGACAAAATGTAAGACTTGTGAAGACTATTTACTCTTGGCTTTCTCATGCTGGTGGGTAGAATCTGGTTCTCTTGGATCATTTCTACTAATGTGTTAAAGACAACTACAACCAACAACCTCAATTCTGCAAGTTAAGGCACCAATTTTAATGACCTGTCTCTTTTTAGACAACTAGTAGCCACTAGAGTAAAATCAAGAGAATTCTGCATTATGTGGAACTGATCATGAACCTGTGTTCAGATTGAAGACCTTGAAGCTCAAGATGATTCTAACCACTGAGACAATGCACATTAATGGCAATGGCCTGTATTGTTAGGGAGTGTCTCTAAAAAGAATAAGTTTATGTAAACATTTGTATAAGCAGTATGGAATTTAACATTTCTGTAATCACACATCATTAACTTTAACAGTTAAGTTACAACACATCTTTAGAGAATTTAACTAGAAAGAGGATGACTGGTGCCAGGGTGAAGGAGAGCCCTAGAACCCAGTTGAGAAAACAAAAAGAAAACTAAGTGAAGACAGTTTGGACATATCTATAAACCAGGGAGGTGGAGACAGGGGTTCGTTGGAGCTTGTAGGCCAGCTAGTCTTGCCAAATAGGTGAAATCCTGGTTCAGTAAGAGAGTCTGTCTCAGAAAATAATGTGGAACTACTGATAAATCTACAATATAAGCCCTATATCTATCCCTCACAGAACATCAAGGAAGATAGGGTACAAAGGTTGTAAGAGGCAGAGGACCAGGGTACTGTCTGCTGGATAATGTCTTCCAGAAATGACAGGGAAGTTACATCCATGAAATCTTAACAATATCGTTGCCTAAACAAGGCCAACACAATGACAGCATGAGTTGATAGGCCAGTGTAGACAGGGGTTATTTCACAGTATCTCTTCTTTATTTGAAGAGCTACAGGCAATCAAACCTAATGAGGGACAGAGAACCAGTTTTCTTCAGGGCAGAGATGAGTTCCCTGATAGTTTCAAGGTCAAGTAGTGAGCCTATCACTAAAATTGCTTCTGGGAGTTATGTACACAGCAACGTCTGACACTTTCCTCCTATGGTTCCAAAGGCAATGCAAGGAATAGTCTCCCATAACCACTGTTTCAGAAACTCTATGAAGTTTAATTTGGCTTGCTTACAGAGCAAATGGTTGAAGGGGTTACTTACAGGAAACTCTGTGCCTCCCCAGTCTGCCATTTGGCATTACAGGGAAGTTTCCTACCCTGAATAGACTCTGCTACCTCTGCCCAAGAAGGGGGTGGGTAGTACAGCCCTGTCTCATGGCTTTCTCTGCTTGTATAACCTTATCCACTCCCTCTCATACAGCTAAGTATTACTGGATATTTTGGAGAGGTAGCTGATTCCACTGGCCCATCCTTTTTCTTCAGAAGGCCACAGTTATAATCCTGGACAAGCTGGTGACCCTAAGCATGGGAAGGCATTTGATGTCCAAGGTCACTTTTTTTCAGAGAACTGTGTATAATACACACAAACACACACACACACACACACACACACACACACACATATATATATATATATATATATATATATATATATATAGAGAGAGAGAGCTACTAAATGGATTCACCAGATTGTATCTATCATCTATTTAACTACCTTCCTACCTACCTACCTCCCTAGCTATCTAATCAATGAAATAATAATAATTAAGGAACAAGTCATAAAATAGGGAATGGAGTGCATTGCAAAAATATTAGATTTGGGAGACAGATGAGAGGAAATTATTTAATTGTAACACTAATGAATGAAATTTTCAAAAAATAAAAATAAAAAATAAAAAAAATATAAGGTGGAGAATGATAGAGCCAGTGACGGTAGAGCCAGACTCCACACACATGCTCAAACATGCACGCATACCACACGCACACACACACACACACACACATACACACATGCACAATCACAGTAACAAATTCTCCATGCATACACCATACCAAGCAACAATATAAATAAATAAATAAATAAGCTGGATGAACATCATTAGGGGACATGGTGAGTAAAACTATTTTTTTTTATCTATTCCTGTGTACATATAGAGAAAAATACAAATCCTTATCTTATTGGAACTTTTCAGATCTTTGATGAAGATTAGAGAAAATAGCAGTTTGGCATAGAATTACTGATATGAATATTATGTAAAGTTATTTTAATATGTTTTATATGCTATCTTTCTGATAATCATTACAATTAAAATTATTATGTATACTAAAATGCACTTTGAACGGAAAGCATAGTTTAATGTGCAACAAAACATCCAAATACTGGGAAAAGGCCTTTTGCTGTCTTGGCTTTGCATAGCCCAATTTGCTCCTTGAAAATCGTGTATTATTAAAAAGACATTTTATATCTAGAGTATGGTGGGGAATTTGTGACATTGTTTTAGCTATAAAATTTTCTGCTTTTTTTTTTAAAAAGAAAGTCACACTTGTAAAATTTTTCTAGTTGAAGATTGTATCTCCTCTAATAATATACAAAAATGTATTGTTCTTAAGTGTTTGATATAGTGACTACTCTTAATTGTTTTTCTTCCTGCTGTTAGTATATAGCTGAACAACTGTGATGTTTGATGAAAATTTAAGATTTTTTTAAGTCAGAAATAAATAAATTGGACTGGTTGCTCAGAACTGCAACAGCTGTGTTTTGATGTTTACAACCACAGATGTTAGATGTTTCTAGATGGAAATAAGGTTGTCAGTCGTCAATTTCCTTGAAATAAAAAACTACATAATGATGGGTACTTAAAAGCCAGTTTCATAGTATTTCTGTGATTCTAGTCATGAAACTCTCCAGTCACTTCAAATATGCACTTCTTGTAGCTTTCACTTTGTTGTGTCTACTTAGCTTGTACTTTTTAAATGATAAGTTTATTTAATTATACTTCACATAAAATACTGTCAACGATCCTCAAAATAAAATCTCAACTAAGGTTGATATTTGACAGCCGTGGTGGTGCATGCCTTTAATCCCAGCACTTGGGAGGCAGAAGCAGACAGATTTCTGTGAGTTCAAGGCCAGCCTGGGCTACATAGTGAGTTCCAAGCCAGCTGGGACTACAGAGAGACCCTGTCTCAAAAAGACAAAAAAGGAGTGCAGAGAGTTTAGATCAGGGACTTCCCAGGACCACCTGAACCACAGGTAGGAGCTGGGGGCTCCAGCCAGGCAGTTTGTTGGATAATTCTATCTCTGGGTTGTTGGATAATTGTTTAATTGTGTTTTTTTGGACAATTAAATCACCGTTTGGTGCGACTGTCTGGGTGGAGTCACCCTGCTAGCTGGTATTAAGGTTGTGACTATTGCCACTGTGATACTTGAGTGCACAGAACTTAGAAAAGGGATGTCCCAGGACTACTTGAAGCATAGAGTACTGGGGCACAGGCTGAGCCAGGAATATCCCCACACACACCTCCTGCCAACTGGAATAGCTGAGGGAGTGTCCAAGTGGATATTTTGGAGAACCTTCAGAACAGAAAGGGAAGAGTGAGTTAGACTTACACTATATAAACAAAAGTGAAATCCTGAAACCTAGACAAGTCAACACTCCATAAAGGAGAAAAAAAAAGGCATCTGAAGGAGGCAAGCAAAGCAAGCCTTCAACACAGTGAAGAGGCATTTGTGATTCACATCAGAATACAGGCAAAAAGGGAAACCCACGTGCTAGGGACAAGACAAAGGGACAACATGGTGCAGGATAATTCCACACGAACCTCTACCAACACTGTGGGAGATTCCTACAGTGGGATTCCCCTGTGGGTGACCCAGGACACAGATCTTAGAGGAACAATTGCAGACAAATTCAGAGAAATCAAAGACTATAAAGAACAAGTCAGAGAACTAATGAGAGAGAATGAAAAACTCAAGAAGGACCTCGAGGGACACAATGACAAACTTCAAAAAGAACTAAAGGGAGAAAATAACAAACTCCAGAAAGAACTAGAGGGAGAAAATAACAAACTCTTAAGGAAGTGGAAACACTGAGAAAGTAAAATAGCCAGCAAAGCAAGGAGTACAAGAAGAGATTGAGAAGCTCCAAAAGGAAGTGGAAATACTAAAGAAATCACAGGCTGAAATGAAAAAGGAAAAAATGCTCATTCAATCAAGAGGAAAGGAATGGAAAAAGCCTCAGAAATAGAATGGAAGAAGCAGAACAAAACATATCAGACCTGGAAGATAACATAGAACAACTAAAAAGCTCAAGAATAGATTATAAAAAATGTAAAAATACACAAAAGCTTAACAACCAGGAAATATGGGGCACTATGAAAAGATGAAACCTCCATATCATAGGAATAGAGGAAGGAGAAGGATCCAAAGAGAATGGTATTAATCCAAACTTCAACAGAATAATAGATGAAAATTTACCCAAACTAAAAAAGACAAACCCATACAAATACAAGAATCACATAGAACTCCAAACAACACAGCAGCAGCCAGGCACACACCAGCTAAGCTCCAGGGATTGTGCCATGTCTGGTAGGGGATTGTGGGAAGGAGAACCTAGGCCTCCTGGGCACACAGCAACTGAGTGGCAGGTAGGGGGCACAGGCAAAGCAGGCACTCCATATTCCCGTCCCCCCCAACTGGAATTCCAGAGGGAGTGTTCAGTAAGCCCTACAGCCAACCTAGAGGAACGGGATAGCAGCAGCAGCAAAGGGAGCACAGGGCTAAGAGGGTGTCATAATGGCTGTTACATACCTAGTACTTCCAGAATAAAAAGGGTAGAGTGAGCTATACTACCCAATATATAACCAAAATTGAAGTCCTGAAATCTAGACAAGCCAACACCCCATAAATAAAGAGAAGGAATCAGAGAAAGTGATTCTTCAACATGGTGAAGAGGCATCAAAATACAGGTAAAAGGAAACCCACATGCCAAGAGCACAAAGAAAGAACAATGTGGGAAAAGCACAGAATAATTCCACACTAAAGTTTACAGAACCTATGAGCACTTCCACAAGGAGACCTGCCTGGATGTAGTACAGGACACAGATCATAAAATAATCACAGATATACTCAAAGAAATCATGGAACTAAGGGGAGAGAATGAAAAACTCAGAAAAGACCTGGAGGGAAAGAATGATAATCTTTGGAAAAAACTAAAAGGAGAAAATGGCAAACTCTGGAAAGAACTAGGGGGAGAAATTGACAAACTCTGGAAGTAAATGGAAATATTGAAAAGATCCCATGAAGAAATGAAAAAGGAAAGCAACCAGCTAACCAACGAAGCAAAGAGCTATAAGAAAAGATTGAGAACCTCCAAAAGGAAATGGAAATAGTAAAGAAAACACAAGATGAAATAAAAAAGGAAATCTAACACTCATCCAATCTAGAGGAAAGAATGGGAAAAAGCCTCAGAAGTAGAATGGAGGAAGCAGAAAAACGAATATCAGACCTGGAAGGTAACACAAAACAACTAAAAAGCTCAAGTAAAGATTATGAAAAATTTTAAAATACACAAGAATGGAACAACCAGGAAATGTGGGACACTATGAAAAGATCAAACCTCTGCATCATAGTGATAGAGGAAGGAGAAGAATACCAGGAGAATGGCATTGATCAGATCTTCAGCAGAATAATAGATGAAAATTTCCCCAAACTAAAAAAAGACAAACCCATACAAATACAAGAAGCACATAGAACACCAAATAGACAAGACCAGTAAAGAAACTCCCCATGCCATGCCATAGTTAAAACCCTAGACACCCAAAACAAAGACAAAATTCTAAAATCCACAAAAGAAAAACAACACATTACATGTAAGGGAAAACCTGTTAGAATTACAGCTGATTTCTCAGTGCAAACTATGAAAGCAAGAAGAACATGGACCAAAACATTCCCCGTGCTAAACAGCTACAAACGGCAAACCAAGTTACTATACCCAGCAAAAATGTCAATTCTAGGTGAAGGAAAGAGAAAAATCTTCCGTGACATAAACGAGATGAAAGAATACATGTCTGGAAAAGCAAACCTTCAGAGAATACTTGAAGCAATTCAAAGGGCAGAGGAGAGGAGCAGCTATCCCCAGGCACACGGAAAGGGAAATTGTTAAAAGCACAAATGCAAAAGTAGAAACCTAGAACAAAATGTAAATGGATGATAAGGGGAAAGGAAGCAACACACATCTCTCAATTATTACCTTAAATATTAATGGACTAAACTCCCCAATCGAAAGGCATAGACTGGGAGAACAGATTAGGAAACAGAATCCATCTATATGCTGTCTACAAGAAACCCAACAAAGGATAGGCAGCAACTGAAAGTGAAAGGATGGGAAAAAATATTCCAAGCAAATGGTATGAAAAAGAAAGCAGGAGTTGCTATTTTAATATCGGACAAAATAGACTTCAAAGTAGAAGCAATCAGAAGAGACAAAGAGGGCCATTACATCCTCATTAAAGGGAAAATTAAGCATGAAGACTTCATAATCATGAATATATATATATATATATA
>VZQC01013930.1:554378-623083 GCA_009823505.1 Rhizomys pruinosus | reverse complement strand
AAAAAAAAACACTGAGAGAAAGATGCAGGACAGTTATGGCAGAATGCCTGATCTGGGATGGGGTGGGGGTAGGTCGGAAGGGAAAGGGAAATATGCCTGAACTGAATTGGAAAATGATGTATGAAGTGCACAAAGCTTCAATAAATAATGTTAAAAAATAAGAATATAGGGGAAAATAATATTCCCTGTGCACTGAAATTCCAGGCATTTTAGATGGAGAGATGATTTGATTCAGTGTTAAGAGCCTTGGCTACTATTGCAGTGGTCACGGGTTTGATTCCCAGCCCCAGGTAATACCTAAAAACTATTCATAACTCTAGTTTGAGGGGAATATGACACCCTCTTCTGACTTCCATGGCCATTGAACAACATGAGTATAGTTATATACATGCAGGCAATACAGTCATGCATATACATAAAAAGTAAATAATATATCTTTCAAAAGGAAAAGCAGATACCAAAAGAAGATGGGAAAGTAGATTAGGAAATTTAGGAAAGGATTGGTAGAGTAATATTCTTAACATCTACATTTTGTTAAGAGCTCCTTTATGGGACAATGTGTAGCCTACACACTACTCATACGCCAGAAAATAAAAGTCCAATATAGGATCATAAGAAAGCAAAGGTTTCTCCACTGAAGCTCTGGGAGAATCTACAAATACATGTCAGTGCAGATGTGAGCTTTGTCTAACATTTCCTCTTATTTCTTCTATTTAAAATGCAATCCTGATTGTGGAAATAACAACAACAAAAAAACCCTCAAACCAGAAAAAATTTAAAACTGATTCATTTTCCACAATGATTCTGAGTGCAACTGGTTTGGAAGGTACCACTTGCTAGATCATTGTGTAATAAATCTAGAATTATCAACATCCTAACTCCTAGTTAGGCTTACTGCACTGAAATATAACTGAATCACCCTACGAAGTTCAGAAAAAGGTTGATGTAGAAAGGTTCCCAAAGACTTTCAATTTTGTGGTTCTACCGAACCTCAGATTCACCCTTGCCCTTCCTGAATTCATGAACCAATAAATCTCACTTTGAACCTCAGCTAGTTTGCATTGATTTTCTGTCAAGTATCATAAGAGAATACTCTCTGCTCCAGAGAACTTAATTCAGCAGTTGGAGACAGTGACCATGGCTTTATAGAGATTTTATATTTCTTTCTTGGAGCTAGGACCTTATGTTCTGCCGGTTGTCCTTGTACTCACTATGGAGTGGAATCTTGTCTTGATCTTCTGAACCTTCTGACTCCATTTCCCAAGTGCTGAGATTATAAGTCTATCTACCACATCTGGCTTTCAATATGCTTTCAAGTAAATAACTTGTATATTTGTGTGTTAAGAGAGAAGAAAGATTGAGCTTTTTTTTTCAAATACCAAGTCACATATTGTGAGGAAAAATTTCACACTTACAGAAAACCCAAAATTATTTGTCCATTAATATAATAAACATAGGTAAAATATTACTGTTAAGACAAAGACATATGCTAGTGCCAGCTCTGATATTTCACACTGCCCTACTCCCAGACAAGAAAAGAATAAGTTGAGATACAGTA
Organism: Rhizomys pruinosus; assembly: GCA_009823505.1. NCBI lineage: Eukaryota > Metazoa > Chordata > Mammalia > Rodentia > Spalacidae > Rhizomys > Rhizomys pruinosus. Next base: position 621,525 of record VZQC01013930.1, on the reverse strand, counting down.
TGTTGAGTTTCTTTAAATGTACATGGTTAAAATAATGTAGGGCACAGTATTTTCACTACATGGCTCCAAAATTGGTTAAGTCAAGCTTCTAATAGAAGGTATAAATCTAATGCCTCTAAATCTTTCACCAAAGTATGCAGAGTGTGGACTCTCAAACTGACCAAAAGAGAAGGAAAACAATCCTGAAGAAAACATACAATTTACAACAGCCAAAATAATAAAAAAAAACCCACAAGTTTGGGGTTTATACTAGTGAATTGAGTTCACTAAATTGTATTCTTATTGAAATGTTCTACAAGGCTAGAAAAAAATTATTTTTACCCATGAAAATATTTGTTTGACCAATATTCCATAATGAAAGGAATAGAATACACATTACCAGAATTAATACCTAAGAAGTTTTCAGAACTGAATGAAGATTCATATTGAAAACACAGAGAACCCCCAAGAGAATGGCTGATCTAGGATGTAAGAACAATGAAATTGCTACTGCATAAGTTATGAATACGCATAGACTATATATCACAATGCCTACTCATGCTACTCCCTGAGTGCCTATTCACATGAATAGCATAGTTATACTACATCTCTGTACTCAAGGCCAACAATTGCTTGCTATGCAGATCTTGTGTTCTCTAGCTTCTAACTTTATGAAGACAGTTGCTGTTGTCAAGTTTATACATTTACAAGATTCCACATGTAGCATATACAAATACCCAAATCTCACTCTGCTTAGACATATAACCCGAGATTCATATGGTAGAGTCAGAAGGTTTTCTCTCTGCCTCATTCTTCTGATTCAAAAATGCAAAAAAATCCCATGCATAACATTGATAAAAACACAGCTGTGCCTATAAAATTGCTTATATAACTCTTTTACAGTAAAATCTCCTGGAAAAATGAATTTATCACAGATGATAGAAGATAGATAGATGATATAGATAGATAGATAGATAGATAGATAGATAGATAGATAGATAGATAGATGATATAGATAGATAGATAGATAGATATAGATAGATAGATGATAGATGTATAGATGCATACATATATACATACATACATTGTTTTAATACATTAAACATTACAGGCTCTAACTTTTTATTTCAAAAAAATGAATAAAAATGAGTAAGGTATTTTTTTCATAAACCTGCATGTATTATATCCTAATTCATTCAGTCAACACCATTAAAAGTAAAATCAAGATGACTGGATTTTACCTCCCGCTGGATGAAAGCACAAACTGTTCTTGGTCAGTATACAACTACTTGTAATTGTAGCTCTGGGGGAAATACATTAAATTCCTAAAAGACTTTACTTTTTATTATTGTATGTGTATGAATGTATTGCCTGCATCTATGTAAGTCCACACATGTTCTACAAGGCCCAAAAGCTCAGATCAGGGTGTTGGATACCCTGGAGTTGGAATTACAGACAGTTGTTAGCTGCCGTATGGGTGCTGGGTATTGAACTTGGGTCTTCTGAAAGAGCAGTGAGTGCTCTTAACTGCTAAGCCATTTCTCCAGCCCCCAAATTATTTTTTAGTTTTTAATTATAATTAATTAAATGCTTATTTATTTCAATCCCATGCATATTTTAGTATCTTGTATGGGCCAGGTCACATTACTACAGGTGCCTGAAGAGATATGAGACATCAGATCCCCCTGGATGTGGAGTTATAGGAGGCTGTGAGCCACATAATCAGTGTGGGTATCTCATATGATGAGGCATGTCTCCAGTCCCTAAATTTATTGTGCGTGTGTGTGTGTGTGTGTGTGTGTGTGTGTGTGTAGGCATGTGACTACCATGGCTCAAGTGTAATTTTTCTGCTGAGACATTTCTCAGCTTATTTATTCACAAATGCTTATTGCTATCATTCTTGTTTTGTTAGGTGTATATGAAGCATTTGAAATAGTTATTCTCATATTAGTTGCCAAAATGCAAATGAATATATATATATATATATATATATATATATATATATCTTTTTATTGGGTTAAGATGTTTATAGCCTACATCTCTATCATCTCACTGACAAATCTGAGTGAATGTGTGGTAGAATGATTTGGAAAGATATTGTTTAACAGCCTATGGCAGTAGATCAACTTGACAGTCTCTTCCAATTTAACCTCTGTAGTACTGTTACTCTTGTTTAAATGTTGGTTTCAATGAATTATAAAGTAAAATAAATAAGTACTGAAACCCATCAGTTTCTTCTGAGGAAATGTATCTGTTTACGCTAAACATTTCAACTGCAGGCTCTAAGTGTTGTATCAAAGAAATGTGTCGTTATCTGTAGCCAAAGTTTCAATGTGATAAAGCTCTGGCCATTTCAGCATTCCTTGAAATATTTAGAGGAGCACTAACTTCGAATAGTAATCTCTTTTGGGCATCTTTTTAGAGCAAAATTAGTGATGATTAAAATAAGGCTGCCTACATGGATCAGGAAGCAGAAGAATAATTATCAACTATTTGGAGATGTTAGAATTAGAGGTTCAACATGTTTTGTTCTTCCATAATTATTTCTTGAGATCATCACATCTAAATCAGACCTTCTAATGAAGTCTCCTATGAGGAAAGTTGATGTTATATTCAGGAATGCCTTGCTGTGCAATATATCACTAGAATAGTAAAAACACTGATGTAAAAAAAAAAGGATTTAAGAAACTTTATTGAAGAAAGACAATTTGGATTGCAAATTGTTTCCTTTAAAATAATGAATACATATGAAATTGTATTAGTAAATTACCTGAAATTATGTCCAGTAGATATACTGAATATACCCCTGGTCTGCTGTATGATTACTTTGTGCTTATTTTCATAGCTGTTTGTTTATTGTTCTTGAAAATGGATTCTTGGAATGTGAGGGTTTAGGACAATTTAATAAAACTAATATTGAACTATTATCTTTGTTTTCATGAGTTGGATGATGACCAGTTCTGCTGGATGAATGCTAAAAGGCTTGGAGGAAGCCTGGGGAGACAGGCAGGAAGGCCTGCTCTTGAATGTTTGTGCTTGGAATGTAAACACAGGAATCGTTAATCATTTTTATTGCAGAAACCCAATGCCACTATGTTAACTGTTTACTTTAACAGCTAAGTCTACTGAACCTTGAATCCTATTTATCTCCTGAAGCCTTTTCTCTGCCACATAGACCTTGTACTGTAGCACCCCTCCACCATGTAGACATTGTACTTTAGTAACCCTCTGCAAGCAGTGAGAGATATATAAGCTTGAGATTCACAAATAATGTTTTGTCAGCCTTCCTTTGAGGTGGTTGTCCATCTCCTTTATCAGAGTGGTGGTCCAGGTCCCAGAACCAAGAGTTCTTCACAGCTGGCGCCTGAACAGGGACCTAAATCATAAACTGAACAGACTCCTGACCCTGCAGAAAGAGGTAAGCAGTAATGGGACACCAGGTAACTAAAAATTCATTTGTTACATTAATTCATCGTTTTTTGAAAGAGATAAATGCTAAATACCCACTCTCTCGATTAGAAGCATGCTATAAAATAGTTTCAGAATACAATCTGTGGTTTGGAGATACTGCAGCAATGGACTTAGAGTCATGGGAGAAAGTGAAAGTAAATGTATGAAAGCCTTGTATGCAAGGAGAAAAAAATCCCTCCAGAGACTCTATGGTTAAATAATTACACGAATATGAAATTGATGAAAATGGTAAACATTGTGTTTTTGCCTCCCTTGAGGGGGGGGAGGAGAGAGGAGGCTGCAGACACCTTAGGTGTGTGAGAGCTCCTCCACTGCTGCCCGAGTGGGCTACTCCTCCTTAAGGTTTGAATGATAGACCTAATATTTTATTATTACAAGCAGCTTCTAAAGGCAGTGCTGCCATAGATATTCCAGCCCCCTAAAACATTCGTGTTACTTCTTATACATAATCCTCTAAAATATCAACAAGATATTATGGCTCTATTTTCAAAAACACAGTTGGGCTATTATTAGGATGAAGTAGCTACACTATGTTGGGTCTCATAGTTCATACTGGTGTTATAGATGAAGATCATCAGGGAGAAATGTCTCTTATGTTACATGTATCCAGAGACCTTAGAGCACAACTGCTGCTCCTTCCATATTGAAATCCTAAGAGCAGAGCTAATAATAGAACTGGAGGCTTTGGCAGCACTACCCTATTTGCCGTGCTGATCACACTGCTCCAGGAACATTCTAAACCCATGTTAACCCTTCATATAAAAGGAAAGGCATGTACTGGCATGTTATATATGGGAGCCGATGTTTCTACGATTCCATCTGAGGAATGGCCTGATTCCAGGCCTAAAGAAATAGCCAAGGCTACTTTGTAATTAGTAGGCTCATCATCAGCTGAACAAACTTTTATTAGTGCTGATATTCTGTGAGCACAAGGGGCTGATAACATTTTAGCAGTTTTGTAGCCTTTTATCACCCCACTGCCTGTTGTGATTTTCTTTAGCAAACCAATGTGAAAATGAACCTTTTTCAGAGGGGCCACTGAATTACAGACACTAAAAATGGACTGGAAATCTAATGACCCTACCTGGACCCCTCAGTGGCCCTTACTATGGAAAAATTAGCAGCTATCTATGATATTGTGCAAATGCAACTTGAGGAGGGACATTTAGAATTTACCACCTTGCTATGGAATTCTCCTATATTTGCTATTTTAAAAAGTCTGGAAAGTGGCACATGCTTATTGATCTCAGAAATGTTAATAACAGTTTGATTCCCATGGGCCCCTTAACAACCAGGCTTGTCTTCCTCCGCCTGTATCCCTGATAATTGGCCGCTCATTGTTACTGATTTGCAAGATCGTTTTTTTTTTTACTATTCCTCTCCTCCCTGAGGACCATCCTAGATTTGCATTTTCTTTACCTCAACCAAATTACAAAGCTCCCTTACAGAGATACCAATGGACTGTCTTACCTCAAGGAATGAAAAACTCTCCCCCTCTCTGCCAATAGTATGTAGATCAAGCTCTTCAGCCTTTAAGAACCAAATATTCTACTTGCTACATCATTCATTATATAGATGATATATTAATTTCTACTAAAGAACAGGATACTTTAGAAGCTCTTTTCCAACAGCTTTTACCTAGATTGCAACAATATGGATTTATCTTGGCACCTGAAAAAATTCAAAGTATTACTCCTGTTTCATATCTTGGTTACATTATGTTTTTATTCTTTAGTGACTATGTTTGTAATTCAGTTACATTGTGATACAATTTATGGTGGTTGGTTGATACAACGTGGCCTTTAGAAACAAACCTTATATGTACTTATAATTCCATCCTCCATATATAATCCTTTAAAAATACACTGTCATAAAAAAGCCATCTTTTATGCTAATAAACAAATGAATTATTAATGTGCCCATCAAGTATAATTTTAATGGAGAAAAAATAGATGAGTGCTTTAAAGAAAGCTATTCATTTATCACAAGGTATAAAAAGCTTTGTTTTAAGCTGGGCGTGGTGGCACATGCCTTTAATCCTAGCACTTGGGAGGCAGAGGCAGGTGGATCTTTGTGAGTTCAAGGCCAGCCTGGTCTACGGAGTGAGTTCCAGGACAGCGGGGCTACAGGGAGACCCTGTCTCAAAAAGACACACACCCCAAAAAAGAAAAAGAAAATAAAAAAATAAAAAATAAAAGTTTTTGTTTTAAAATGTAAATAGACTGCCTGTTTTCTTTCAAATAATTCTTGGGTGGCTGCTATCTCAAAACAGTCCTACCAGGAACAGGTGACTCACTGTATAATATAGTATTATTATTATAGAAAGACAAAAGATCTACAGCAAAGAATTTAAGGCAATAATTAAAATTTCTAAGAAAACAGAGAATCTCAGTGCAAAAATATTTCTGAAAATATTATTTAAATGCATGAATCTGTTGCTTTTCTATAGTTCCACACTGTTTGATGCCATCAAAGGATATCATTCTTTCAGCAGATTAAACATATTTTATTGATTTTTATCTTCAGTGGAGGAATGATTTTGAGGTTTCATTTGTACAAGTCTGAAATATCAGGTTGAAAGTTTTATTTTGGAACTGTGAACTTCTCATAGGTCTGCATTAATCAAGTAATGTTTTTCTTCTTTTGATTTGTTGTTTTATCAAAGAACTCTCTTCATATGAAAGAACTCTTTAAGATTAGACTATTTGTTGACATGCATCTTTGATCATGAAAACTTACCAAGAACTTAAAGAAAATGGAATAAATCAGAGGAAAAATGAATAAATTACATTTGTTTACAGTAACTAGATCTATACCAAGCTGACAAGGATGTAAGAGTTACATGGTGTGAGTTCTCCTTTTTGTCATCTGTTTCTTCAATTTAATCTTTCTATTAAAATATAATTACGAAGTTTCTCAGATCCTCCATAATTCCCCATTCCAGTCTATGAATTGGAAATGATCCAATTAGAAGCAAACTATTGTCTGAACAAACAATAGTGACTAATATCCCATTTTCCCAGGTGTGGTGGTACACGACCTTAATCCCAGCACTCGGGAGGTAGAAGCAATTAGATCTCTGTAAGTTCAAGGCCCACCTGGTCTACATAGGAAGTTCCAGGTCAGTTGGGACTAAAAGGGAGATGCTGTCTCAAAAAGACCAAAAAAATCTATTTTAAGTCATTTGCAAATAATCTATCTGTTCTTTTTAGTGGCAATTTAAATTTCAAAATAACATTTGATATACTGGGCTCAGTTCTAAGATATTTCATGGCAATGAATACATTTAAGTGTTTTCCCCATTTTTCTTCTATTATTGCCTTTAATATTTTCATTCCTGGAGTTTCCAATCCAACTGAGGCTGCGTCTTCATCAATAGACTCTCCTGGAAATCGCACAGTGTTAAGTCTCATATTCTCTCCAAGACCCCTTACATCTCCAAACCAGGACTATGTGGGAGACTCTTAAACACTGCCAAGTTTGGCTTCTAGCATAAGATGCAGCCCTGGCCCCTACAGAACCACAGCTTCTGTGTGCTGACAGATAGGAAATAGTTTACAGAACTCATCACTGGAAAAATGCTGTTCTCTTATAAATGACAGCTGATTCTTCTGTTCTAGTTGTCTAAAACTCACAGATTCTCAATTCAAAATATCACCACAGCATTCCTGATAGAATCACCACTATCTTCTGAAACTTCACAACCGAGGCTTCTGTCATATACATTTCTCTCCATGCTATTTTCCAAGTTCCCTGTGAATAGCCTATGAAGCACTGGGAACTCAATGACCTCTACACCAATAAGTTCCAAAATCCTTCCGTAACAATTCCTCACAAAAATAACATGGACAGGTCCAGCACAGCAATACCCCACTCTCTGGTACCAATTTCTGTTTGATTTAGTTTTTACAATTGTATCTGTTGTAATTTTTGCATGTACTATTGAAGTGAGAAGGCAAATTTGTGGAGTTAAGAATTTCTTGGTCCTGGGGCTGGAGAGATAGCCTAGCAGTTAAGAGCACTGACTGCTCTTGCAGAGGACTCAGATTCGATCCCCAGCACCCACATGGCGGATAAGAACCGTCTGTAACTCCAATTCCAGGAGAACTCCAGTTCCAGGGGAATCCAACACCCTCTTCTGACCTCTGTGGCATTGCATGACATGGGTGCACAAACCTACATGCAGACAGTACATTCATACACATACAAAAATAAATTTGAAAAAAAGAATTTCTTGGTCCTGATTAGACAATAAAATATTTGATCAGTAGTTTCTATCTATCTAGAATTCTCTCTTCTTTGTATTTACTAGATCTCTGCACTCCTTTCATTTTATACCTTATTTTAGGAATGTAAATATTATATTTTATTAGGTTTATTTTATGTGTATGACTATATTACTCCCTGCATGTGTGTAAGGGAACCCATATCATTCAATGCCAGAGAAAACAGAAGAGGAAATCGAAGCTCCTAGAACTAGAACTAGCTGCCATATGAGTACTAGAAAAGAAACCTGGGTCCTATTCAAGAGCAGCCAGTGTCCTTGAGCAGTGAGCCACCCTCCAGGCCTTAAGTATGAATTTACCAAGCTCTAAATCTACCTTTCCTTGTCTACCTTACCCAAACTATTTCTTAGATCCATTCAGATGGCATTGAATATATTTGTTTCTTTTAACTCCCATAGGTCAAAAAAATAGAGTATGCAATCCCCCCCTGTATTGCATTTTTCACTCAGGGTTGCTTTAGCTATTTGCAGTTGTTAGTTCTTTGATATGAATTTAAGGATTTTTTTCCAAGTCTGTGAAGAAGCTCATGGGGATTTTGATTGGGATTATGTTGAATCTGTATATCAATTTGGGTAAAATGGACATTTTTAATATATTCATTTTTCTAATCCATGAGCATGGGAGAGCTTTCCATCTTTTGATGTCATTTTTAATCTCTTTCTTCAGGAATTTAAAATTTTTGTTGTAGAGATCTTTGGTATCTTTGTTTAGGTTTGTTCCTGCTGGTTAAATATATATTGTTTGTTGGTCCTTTAATCACTCGTGGCCACAATCCACATGATATTCTTCCCTCCTAGAACCAGGCTGGCCACTTCACAATGCTGTAAGCTTCAGGAATGTTTCCTGCCTACAGGCCTACAGTCCTTAGGCTTAGCTCTGGCAAGGATGGGGGAGGGGACTGCAGGAAGTTACCCTAAGAAATAAAGAAACAGACTCAGAGAGAAGGTCCAGGAGGAAGACTCAGTTTTATTCATGCCAGCAATGTGTTTATATACTAAATGCTACTGTGCTCTGGGCAAGGAAATAGGGGGCAGGAGGAAGGGAAGGATGAGCCACCTTGGCTCCTATGGGGGGAGGGGGCTGCAGTGCTCCTGTTTCTGCAAGCCGTAAACTAGAGGTGTGACATTTTGCTCTGTAAGGCAAGGGAAGGGGACATCTGGTTCTGGAACTTTGCGGAGATAGGCAAGGAAGGAAAACACTGCACTATCCCGACCTCACTGAGCTACAGATAACTCAGAGATCACATAGAGATATTAGATAACTCTTGGAGGTTCCTCAGGATAGGTCTTACAGGTCCACCTTGAGCCAGGAAAAGTTTCATTCCTACATGTTCCCAGGTATTTTATCATTTTTGAGGGCTATTGTGAGTGGGAAGGTCTTCTTATATTCCTTCTCCACTTGTTTATTGTTGGTGAAAAGAAAGGCTACTGATTTTTCCAGGTTGATTTTGTATCCTGCCACTTTACTGAAACTTTTAAGCATTTCTAGTTTTCTGGTGGTGTTTTTAACACCCCTTAGATGAACTATCATATCTTCTGCAAAAAGGGACAGCTTAACTTCTTTTCTGATTAGTACTCCTTTAATTTCTTTCTCTTGTCTTATTGCCCTAGCAAATGCTTCAAGCACTATGTTGAAATGTTGAAGAGGAGTGGCAATAAGGGGCAGCCTTGCTGGGTTCCTGCCTTTAAGGGAAATGGTTCCAATTTTTCTCCATTTAGAATGATGTTGGCAGTGAGTTTGCTGTATATGGCTTTGATCATGTTGAGGAATGTTCCTTTCAGTCAGATTCCCTCTAGGACCTTAATTTGTAGGGATGTTGGATCTTGTCAAAGGCTTTTTCTGCATCAATTGAGATTATCATGTAATTTTTGTCTTTCAGTCCATTTATATGTTTTATGATATTTATTGATTTACATATGTTGAACCATCCCTGCATCTCTGGTATGAATCTAACTTGGTTTTGATGTATGACATGTTTTATGTGGGTCTGTATGCAAATTACAAGTATTTTGTTGAGAATTTTTGCATCTATGTTCATTAATGAGATGGGTCTATAGCTTTCTTTTTTGGTTTTATACTTGCCTGGTTTTGGTATTAGGGTGATGCTGGTTTCATAGAAGGAATTTGGGAAAATTCTCTCTGTATCCTTCTGAACAGATTGAGTAGTAATGGCTGTAGGACTTCTTTAAATGTTTTATAGAATTCTACTGTAAATCCATCTGGGCCCGGGCTTGTTTTAGTTGAGAGCTTTTTAAACTGATGATCTCTTTTTGGTTAAGCTTTGTTGGTTCCCAGGATTTCACATATTCATCCATTTCTCTTAGGTTTTCAAATTTAGTGGAATATAGTTTTTTGAAGTATTCGTGTATGATTGTCTGGATCTTTTTTCTTTGCCTGCTGTGATGTTCACCCTTTCATCATGAATACTATTGATTTGGAGTTGCCCTTTCTTTTTTTGGGGGGTTATCTGGGCTAGAGGTCTGTCTATTTTGTTTATATTTTCAAAGAACCAGCTTTTGAATTCATTGATTCTATGTATTCTTTTCTTTAGTGATTGTTCTACCAGACTTCAATCTATAGTACAGGGCCATAGTCATAAAGACAGGCTGGTACTGGAACAAAAACAGACTTGTTGACCAATGGAACAAAATTGAAGATCCAAACTTGAGCTCATACAATTTCAGCTACTTCATATTTGACAAAGGGGCAAAAAAAAACCTTAATGAAGGAAGGATAGCATCTTCAGCAAATGGTGCTGGCAAAACCGCATCACCATTTTTAGAGGAACAAAATAAAACCCCTACCTCTCACCCTATACAAATATCAACTCCAAGTGGATCAAAGATCTCAATGTGAAACCTGAAACCCTGAAGTTTACAGAAGCAAAAGTTGGCAACCACCTACATAACATAGGCATAGGAAAAGAGTTTCTAAATCAGACAGCAACTACACAGGAAATAAGGTCAACAGTTGACAAATTGGACCTCAACAAACCCAAAAGCTTGTGTTCAGGGAAAGAAGCAATCAAGGAAGTGAAGTCAAAACCCACAGAGTAGGAGGAAATCTCCACCAGTGATTCATTTGACAAAGCATTAATGTCAAGAACATATAGACTACTCAAAAAAACAAAGAATTAAGAAAACAAATGACCTACTCAAAAGATGGAGTAAGAGCTGAACAGAGACTTCACCAGTGAGGAAGTAAAGATGGCTGAGAAACATCTTAAAAAGTGTTCAACATCATTAATAATTAAGGAAATGCAAATTAAAACCACTCTCAGAAATCATCTCACTCCTATAGGACTGGCTAAGATCAAGAACACAAAAGACACCAAATACTGGCAAAGTTGTGGGGAAAGTGGAGCACTCATCTACTGCTGGTGGGAATATAAACATGTACAACCACTGTGGAAAGCAGTGTGGTTAAAACTTAAAAGACTCAAGACCATACCACTGGATCCAGTCATACCACTCCTGGGTATACTCAAAAGACTCATCCTACCACAAAGATACAGGCACATCCATGTTTATTGCAGCTCTCTTCACAATAGCAAAGAGCCAGAACCAACCCAAATGGCCCTCAATTGATGAGTGGATGACAAAAATGTGGTACATCTACTCAATGGAGTACTACTCAGTGTTAAATAAAGATGACATCATGAAATTTGCAGGTAAATAGATAGAACTGGAGGCTATTATGCTAAGTGAAGTAACACAGTCCCAGAAAAAACAAGCAAGGAATGGTGTCCCTCATCTGTGGATGCTAACACCAAATCCGCAGATGAAAGGGAAGCTGAACAACATTATTGTTATATTTCTGTTTATCTGAAAGCAACTGTGATGTTATAATGTAAATCTTTTTTTTTAATTTTAATTTTATTTATTTTTATGTGTATGAATGTACTGTCTGCATGTAGGTTTGTGCACCTGTGTCGTGCAATGCCTAGGAGGTCGGAAGAGGGTGTCGGATTCCCCTGGAACTGGAGTTCTCCTGTTGGAATTATAGACAGTTCTCAGCTGCTATGTGGGTGCTGGGGCTCAAACCTTGGTCCTCTGCAAGAGCAGTCGGTGCTCTTAACCACTAGGCCATCTTTCCTGCCCCCATAATGTAAATCTCTTAATGGGCTTTAGAATTGATCCACCACTTACTTTAAGATTTTGTAATTACTGTTTATGAGTAGAAAGTGTGTATTTATATTTTAGAGTGATAAAAAATTAAAAGAGGAAAATGTGAATTCTTAAACATAATAAAAGACTGAGAGAAAGATGCAGGACAGTTATGGCAGAGTGCATGGTCTGGGGTGGGGTGGGGGGAAGGGAAAGGGGAATATGTCTAAACTGAACTGAGAAATGATGTCTGAAATACACAAAACATCAATAAAAGCATTATTAAAATAGATTTTGCAGTTCATAGAAGAACTGTTGTGATGAGACATGCTCGTCTCAGTGAAATTGGAGAAAATAAAAACATTGTTCTCTGATGATCTTAAATAGTAATAGGTTGGTCAGGCAAGACCCATGTACAAGAACGATTTTTCCCTGCAAGCAACATTTATGTCATCAAAAAACATCTTCATAGTACTCTGAACACTGATGGGTACTCTTCCTAACACAAAATAGAAATTTGGAGAAATAACAAATGCCTCATTTTTCTTATCAATGCTCTTTCAGCCCATTAAATGAATTCCTTCTTAAGGAGCCGATCTGTCGGGAGGGTCTGTTTAAGCATTGAAGGCAGGGTGAGAAGAAACCTTACAGTGAATCCTGAGAGCATTGGCACATTTTCTTTACTCAGCAGCAAATGTGCTTTCAGCTCTTCTTGTCTTCAGGTCCAACTCCTACACTTGCTGCAAACTCATGTTTAATCAATCATGTCCATTAATTGAAGCAATCCATTTTCTTTTTTTTTTTAATTTTATTTTTGTATGTGTATGAATGTACTGCATGTAGGTTTGTGCACCCGTGTCGTGCAATGCCGCGGAGGTCAGAAGAAGGTCTCGGATTCCCCTGGAACTGGAGTTCTCCTGGAATTGGAGTTACAGACTGTTCTTAGCAGCCATGTGGGTGCTGGGGATCGAACCCCGGTCCTCTGCAAGAGCATTCGGTACTCTTAACCGCTAGGCTATCTCTCCAGCCCTGCAATCCATTTTCTTACCACTTCCATACTTATAAAATAATACTTTTTATATATCTCCTCATTCATTATTAAAGTAATGACATGAAAATTATTTTATTTGTAAGTTGTCTTTTACCAGTGCTACTTTACACTGAAATGCTTAAGTAAAAAGCAAATCAAATCAAACAATCTGACTCACAAATTATCCAAATGTGAATCCATTGTTATTCATGCTTAGTGAATTTGAATTCCTAATGACTGAAATAAATCTGTTTGATAAAGTAATGGCTGCATTTCTAAATAAATTGGATAATGAAATCATGAACTAATATTTCACTTATTGTTATTAAAGTTCTCCTGAAGTCCTAATGGTTATAAACTGTCAGACTTGTCATAAGACATTGAACAGCAAATTTTGAAGTTATAAATGTAAGTAATTTAGAGAAAAATAGCAGAAATTGTATTTTTCTGTAACTAAGCTCAGTAAACAAAAATATAATGGAAAAGTTTCAGAAACTAGAGCTACAGTAACAGGAATCCAAGAAACATGTATTTTATGTATTTTATTTATTTTACGGGTGTTAGTATATTGCCTGCACATCTTTAAGTACACCCATGTCGGGCAATGCCTGGTGACGTGAGAACAGGGTTTCAGATTCCCTGGAACTGGAGTTATGGAAGGTTGTTAGCTGCCATGTGTGTGCTGGGCTATCTTAAGTTTAAAAAGCAATTTATTGCCAACCACACACCATACCAAATGCTATTTTGATTCTCAGATCAGATATTTGAAATGTATTCTTAACAGGCAACTAGTATGCACCAAATTAAAAGCTTTGAGTGTCATTTGGTGGCATCTAAACCTACAACAGTGTTTTGGTGTTCAGGAAAGACCTGTGGTACCCATGAGTATGATCAGTAAATGCATTGAAATATCAATTTCTTTTGTTCTATAACCAATTCAACCTCAAGTAAATGTTTCTATGATGGAGAATGTTGTTAGGGAGAGTACAGTATGTGTTTCTGTACTATGAACACTCATATTTGGCACAAAACTAACTTATTTTATTTGATGTGGGAGCTATGTTTTTCATTTATTTAACAACTGACAAAAATTCTTATGTCAAGTGTTGAGTGAATAAGGTCTTTTTATTGGTTATTTCATAGAACTGTGTCAGATCATGACCTTGATGGGCAGCTAGGGAATTAATTCTAAAGCCTTTACTATATGAAAACACAGTATTTCAGTTTTGATTTCTCTCTCTCTCTCTCTCTCTCTCTCTCTCTCTCTCTCTCTCTCTCTGATTTCCTAAAGTTTTTTCCTTAATCTTGATATTTCAATGTTTCTGAAAAGTATTTTGTTTTGGAATTTTTGAGACTAACATACATGAATCCCATATTTACATTATTTCCAACCTTTCTGCTCCTCCATCCCACTTGCTCCAGATCTCCTCCTGACATTCCGGATCAGTTTATTGTCCTTTTATTATTTGATAATGCACTAAATCCATTTAGTGCTGCTTGTATGTGTGTTTGGGGCTGACCACTTGGGATTGTATAATGTACCAGGGAGGTTATCCACAGAGAAACCAAGACTTTGTCACTAAGCATGCACTGTTGGCTGTTGCTCTTCATCTAGAGGTGAGACTGTGAATTTCTCCCATTCATGTTACATGTCTAATGCTGCTGTCAGTAGGCAGTTCTTGTTTAGGTTGCTGTTCTGAGAGTTCATGGGTTCATCTCCCCTCTCATGTCTAGAATACCCCATCTATTTTCAGGCATCCTGGTTGTCTAGCTATTACAATCCTTATTTAACAATTTATATGGCTAATATAATATACATAAATTTTTTTGGTCTTTTTGAGACAGGGTCTGCCCGTAGTCTCACTTTTCCTGCAATTCACTATGTAGACCAGGCTGGCCTTGAACTAACAGAAATTTACCTTCCTCTGCCTCCTGAATGCTGAGATTAAGCCACCATGCTTGGCTTTGACATTAGCTCATTTTTACTAAATTTTCATACCAATTTAATGGGAAGGAAATACAGAACCTCCAAAGAAATGTCTTTGATGGTGGCATTACTACTAAGAGTCAAGGTGAGTGGTGGTCTAGATATCTCTTTTCTCTTGATGACTTCCTTTTGACTGATAAGAACACTGTCCAAATAAATTTTCTGAGAAATTTTAATTTATCTTTTTTCTTACTTGAAAAATACTTAGAGTTTTTGTGTATCTCATACAATAGTTCTTACATTCCCCCATTCGTGCCCCACATAATCTTTTGCTTTCTAACATATATGTTAAGTCCTATCCAGTCAAGCATTTGCATGTAGATATCCTTCTCTGCATATTCATCCACAGGACTCTAATCAGCATTCCTATAGGTCTTAAGGAAGATCTACTACTCTGCATATATTTTATATAATTTTTACAACTTCAATTAATTGTATACTATTAGTGTTCATATCCCACGGGAAAATATAAGCTATCATTTAGATTAGAAATGAGGTTTCTTTCAGTCACTGCTCTATTTCTAGGAACTATTCCTGTACTTCTTTGTGCGAGTTTCTGTACTGTGCTTACTGCAGAAAATTCCTATCCATTGCTGGTGGGAATGTAAACTTGTGCAGCCACTATGGAAAACAGTGTGGAGAACTCTTAGAAGACTCAAAATGATCCTGCCATTTGACCCAGTCATACCACTCCTGGGTATATACCCACAAGACTCATCTTACTGCAGAGATACATGCACAGCTATATTTATTGCCGCTCTGTTCACAATAGCAAAAAACTGGAACCAGCCCAGTGCCCCTCAACTGACGAGTGGATAGAGAAATGTGGGACATGTATACAATGGAGTTCTATGCAGCGAGTAAAGAGGGACAACATCATGAACTTTGCAGGTAAATGGATGGAGCTAGAAGACATTATGTTAAGTGAAGTAACACAGTCCCTCATATGTGGGATGCTAGTCCCAGATAAACAAACGACAATGGTATCCTCATATGTGGATGCTAGTGCCAATAACCAGATATAAATATTTCTCGTGGAGAGGGAGTGCATAATAAAAGAACAACAACAGAAAGACTGCATCAGAAAACTGACTGAAATGGTGAATTGGGAAGGGTGGGAGGGGGAGAGGCCAGGGTGTATATTCGATTATGCATATTTAATTGACGTGAGTTCAACAAGTATCCAGTTTTGCCCAGACACTGTCTAAGGATACATGGTGTTTAGGACTTAGTAAAAGTAATATGTGGTATATTAAACAACATTGGTTTAAGGCTCTGATAAAAACGTAATGCATTTGAGTTAAATAGAGATATAAATTCCTGTTGTCCACATTTTTTACTAAAATCTGTATAACAATAATTTTGGGATTGCAATACAAAAGTTCTCTATAATTTTCTGTTGTACAGTATCACCTCTGTAGCATTCTCTTTCACCTATAGGATGATTTAATGTAAAAATTAAGTTTGGCTTCCCAAGTTATTCACATACAGTCACCCAAACAGCATGGTGAATTTGATGAAACTGTGCCTTGATTCCACCCTATAATATGTATAATACAACTGTCTTTCTGGAGACTCATGGGTCAAAAAACAAAAACCTAAAAAAAAAAAAGGAGGGGTATACAGATAAGATATGAAACTTTTTGCAAATACCTTGCAATTCAAATCTTAAAACTAACTACAGGAAAATATTTATATGTTCCAACAGGTCAAAATGTCACCAACTTAATGGCTGAGAAAGAAAAAATACAGCTTTGCATTGAGTAGTATTACCAGAAAGTGCCAACAAGAAGGTTGACCCGTCTGAACATTGAAAGGAAGAAAAGCCTCAGATGCTACAAACATCAAACCCCTCGTGGGTCCTACTGTAACAACTATTAATAATGAGTCCTAAGAACTTACCTTCTAGGTGCCGCAAAGGTTTTAATACGAGAGACTTTCTTACCTCCCCTCCCCCCATAGAACAAGGAGAAAATATGATGAGGACGAGGTCTTCTCCAACGTTAAATTGGAACAACTATTATAAAGTAATTCTTATAAAACTGGTAAAACTGCCTTCTTTATTGGCTAATAGACATAGGAAACTGTGAAAAGGATTATTCTCTATTCAGAACCAAATATAATACTAAAGTCTCCTTAAGCTATGCACTTAAGCAAAATATATATATCAGGAGCTCTGAATCAGCAATGGATTATTCTACCCAAGGAGATGTTGGCCAGGGGATCCAAGCCCCACAAAAGGAAAGGCTCCTTGCCTCTAAACTGGGATACCTGCAAGAAGAGAGGGATAAGGCCCTGCTGCAAAGACCTGACATTAACATGGGAAAGATGTATTGAGACCACACATGCAAGTGTACAGATGGCTCTGGAATACCAGAGAGTGTTACCAAAGGCCACTAAACTAATAAAGCAAATATGGGTCTCCTTGAGTCAAGAAGACTCCTCCTCACACAGCTGCACCTCACCTGCCTGGAAATACTGTGCAGCAGAGGCAGCCATATGCCTGCATATCCCAAATCTAATTGGCTATTGGCTCTCTCCTTGGAGGAATAACCCACGGCTGATGCCACAAGCTTATATCCTCTAATGGTTAGATGTTATAAGCCATAGTAAGACCCTGTCATATTTAATAGAAAAAAATGTAATTCATGGATTAATATACCATCTAAACATCTGTGTCTATACCAAAGTAACCTACCATAACTATTAGTATGTTTAAATACCTATGTATGTAATTGCTTGTGCTTCATTAGTAGGATCAAAGGTTATTCCTGGACAAACTGTCAGCCCATGAAAGGAAACAGCCAGAATTGACCAGAGTCCAAGACAACAGCTCCAGAGAAAGTAGACTGTTTTGCTTCTCATCTACCTGTGCCCCTTTTCTAAGCCTAGGGAACAATCTGTGGAAGAGGGGGCATGGTAGGATGTAAGGGCTGCGATTGGGGTGAATGGTGAAACTACAGCAATATAGTCTGGACACTCATTTGATCAACTTGATTGAACATACAAGCCCCCCCCCCCCGCCGCTGGATGGTGGGACCCATGGGCTCTGTGGGTTTGGACACAACTGCCTGCAAATTGGTTTTACATGAAGGATGCTTGTATTCATAAATTATCACGTATTGCTAAAAAATGAAAAAAAAACTGAGAGAAAGATGCAGGACAGTTATGGCAGAATGCATGATCTGGATGGTGGGGTAGGGTGGGGGAAGGGAAAGGGAAATATGCCTTAACTGAATTGGAAAAGATGTATGAATACACAAGCATCAATAAAAGTTAAAAAAAAGAAATTTGAACATTTGCACTTATCTCAATGTTTTCCCTTATTGGATTTTCTTATTATTTCTATATTATTTTTAATTATTTAATTATTGGTTTTATTATTGATTTTATCATTTTTTTTATAAGCAATTTAAAAAAAATTATCCACCATGATTGTCTTGACTGATATATATATATGAGATCATATATATAAATATATATTATATATATAATATATATATGATAAATATATAATAAAATATATATATATATGATCTCTTCAAGCTTGGGTAGAGAATTTTCAACTGACTCAAGTTATTAAAATGTTATACTATTATGGGGCTGGAGAGATGGCCTAGCAGTTAAGAGCACCGACCACTCTTGCAGAGGACCCGGGTTCGATCCCCAGCACCCACATGGCAGCTGAGTACTCCAGTTCCAAAGGAATCCAACACCCTCTTCTGACCACTGCAGCACTGCATGACATGGGTGCACAAAGCTACATGCAGAAAGTACATTCATACACATAAAAAATAAATAAAAATTTAAAAATTCCAGTTACATTAAAAATGTTATATTATTAATAACTATAGACATATTAACCACACACACACACACACACGCACGCACACACACACACACACACACACACACACGCATGCACACACACACACACACACACACACTTCTATGTCCATAGAAGCCAGAAGCCAGGGTCAGAAGCCTGGAGGTTTGGGAGAGTTGTTAGCTGCCATGTG
Source organism: Rhizomys pruinosus (assembly GCA_009823505.1). NCBI lineage: Eukaryota > Metazoa > Chordata > Mammalia > Rodentia > Spalacidae > Rhizomys > Rhizomys pruinosus. Next base: position 602,647 of record VZQC01013930.1, on the reverse strand, counting down.
AGTGCTAGGAACTGAACCCAAGAGCATGCATGGCTGTTAACCACTGAGCCATCTCTCCAACCCCTCTATTATTATTTTTAATATTTGTAACTTGTTTATTTTAGTGGGTTTTAATATAGCTCTCAAGAACTTTGAATGACTGTTTTGTGTGTATATTTCATTTAAACTTCTTTAATCTGATCAAAATTTTCTTCTATTTCTTTAGGATCCATTTCATTCTTTCAATTTTAAAGGCCTATTTATTTCTTATCTTTGTGATTTAAAACTCTGCCTTCCACCTTACATTAGTTTCCTTCCACAGATCTCCATAGAAAGCAGTCTCTTTATTATTCCTTGAATTTGTATTCTCTTCTGTAGTTTGTAACTAACCCAGGAGTCATTTTGGAATGGCTATTTTGATCTCTTTGCAAATAGTATTTTAGAAGAAAGCCTTTGCCATTAATTTTTAGTTTTATAGCATTGTGGGTTTTGTCGCTGCAAATTTATCTTCCATTATTATTGAACTTAGTATCTCTTTTTTAGTTTTCTTTTTTGTCATTAAGTAGCTGGTGATTTGGAGGAATGTTTATTCTTTGTATTTGAGATTGTTCATGCTTCATTTGGGGAAAGAAACTCGGCACATAACCAGTCAGCTTCTACTGCGGCCTGTGTAGTGTGAGATGAGGGACAGGTGGACAGGCTGCTCTCATAGACTTTTAGACCTGGAGACTTTCTGGGTCATTCATTCTTTGTGAGCAAGTTGCCTTTATCTGCCAATATGAGTAGACCATCTCCACACTTATCCTCTCAGTCATCACTCTGATCTCTTTTGCATCTCTCTGTGTGGACCCCACTTTGGATCTCTCCACCTGGTTGGCTATGTGGTAGTCCATCATGAGAATCCCAGTGCTATCTTTCTTTCATACATTCTCAAGGCTTCTGAGCCTTTGGAGATTCTATATCTTAGTTACCTGTATTTCAAAGTAATAATGGGTTTACATACTGCTGTATTTTCTCAAGAGAGTAGGGCTGTCCTATGTGCTTGGTTAGACATCTAGGGCTAGAGCATCTGACTTTAAAATCATTTCACGTAGCTTAGGTGTCTGTATTAAAAATGAACAAAGCTTGTAATCCATAATCTCTGACTTCAGAATCAAAAACAAGCACAATGAATAATATAACAAAGACTATGAAGAATTAGATGAAATTTGAAAATTGAAAACAATAGACAACAGAAAAGAGTTAAACTGTTTTAAGAATTCTCTTAGCCAGGCATGATGGCACACTCCTTTAATCCCAGCACTCAGGAGGCAGAGGCAGGCAGATCTCTGTGAGTTCAAGGCCCGCCTGGTCTACAGAGCAAGTTCCAGGCCAGCTGGAGCAACAGGGAGACCTGTCTCAAAACAAAACAAAACAAAACAAAACCGAATTCTCTTGGCTGATTAACAAAGACAATCGTGCTAAAGACAAGGCATAGCTTTGTGGTCTCTACTCACTGGCTTTTATCAGTCTTATCAAACACAAGACAAATATTATTGAGTTATCACCTCTGTTTCCTGAGCTGGTTCTCACAATAAGCTTCAGTGGGGAGACTACAGAAGCTTTCTTTATACTCAAAAAAATTCCAGTGTAATTTTTCTTTTCTTTCCTTTTTATCTCAAGCAAAATGTAAGATCAAAGACGATGACAATAAAATGAAATCTCTCACATTAGGGCCATGTAATGCAATTATTTTCCTTCTATTCCTTTGTCTTTCACAATTCTCCAATTTTTTCCTGTTTGCATATAGGAAACATTGTCAATAGCGTCGTCTTTTTGACATTAATTCATTAGTGCTTCATCTCAATCTGCCACTGTCACCATCAGTATTGTTTTCAGTATTACGTTTACTCCAGTGACTTCCACAGGCATTGCATAACATGGGTGTATCTACTGACATGCCAGTAATACACTCGTACACCCAAAATTTAAAAAAAAATTGATACAGTGTAGAGCAATTGAAGAAAATACCCAACATAGACCTCTGGCATCCACTATGTCTCTGTGTGTGCACACACATGCACACACACATACACACGTGCACACACAGACTAGGTTTCCAGCAGGTAGGTTCTCATGCATGGCATCTTCCCTTCCTTGCTATTGTTTCCTCGGGTGTAATTTATACTCTTTATTTTTCACACCCAATACTCTATCACTGGCATCTTATTATTTTAGATAAATGTATGTAGGAATGAATTAACCTGTGATTGCACTTATTTCTCCATCTTTACTTTTATTTTAGTTACTGATTATTGATCACAAAGACATTTCTGTATCCAGTGAACTATTCCTTCTATGAGCTCAGATTAAAGCCAGTCTCAGCATCCCAGCCACAGCACAAAATGCACAGACCAACTGCTGTCTCACTTCTGTTTTTAGAACCTTGAGATCCTTGCATCTTCCTGAACTGGACTGGTATCCATTTAACCAACCTGCCAGAAAGTCTGTTACTGTTGTTAAGTAATTGTAGACCTTTTTAAAAAAATTTTAAGTAAAGATAAAGCAGAAATCCAAGAGTTCTTAGCAAAACCTATATGAAATATAGTAAATTACAATTGGAGTCAGTCAAATCTCACCTTCCATTTTTTGTATGGTTTTAGTCAGTGAAATTCTCTACATTAGGGCAGCTTAAGTGATAATCTTTAGATAACACTCGAGTCTTTGGAGACCACTCATTTACTGCATTTCAACCTTGTTCCTCAGCCCAGTAACATAAAATAAACTTGTTAGTAATTTGGCTATGTGGTAAAACTTGAATAACTGCATGGAATTAAGAAAGCAAGGGACTCACTTTCAACAAACAGTACACTAAGGGGTGGGGGGTCTGACCCATCACTGTCTGGCTTCCTTTCTTACCTGTTCAGGCCCAAAGAAGAGTGTGCCCTGTGCCAAGTCAACAAGCTCACATTGTTCCATCCATGCACCCATGATTTAATCTCTACACACACACACACACACACACACACACACACACACACGTGCTTTGTCTGTATATTTACCACATGTCCTATGCCTTCCTCCATTTAGAGTCTTCATATTTTCCCTAATGTTCATGAATTTTTACCAAAAGAGAAAAAATTACTTTATGCGGGTCCACATTGTTTCCCATATTATGTCAGACCCTCCAGATCATATTCAGTAAATCAAGAGTGACAGGGAGAACCCTCTACATGCTGTAGATCAAAGCATGGAAGTGGCAGAACCAATTTTTCTCTCTCTGCATGCCACATGCAATTACCGACATGGTTTGTCATTTGCCCACACTGATAAACAGCCCATATCTGGTTATTGGTTAGACAGGAGATAAACACCTAGTGGAGAACGCTCTACAGACTTCCAAGTTAATGCTCAGCAGCGATTTCTGGCCCCACGTTTTATGCAAGTGCCCACTCTCAAACATCCACATGATGTCCCAACACCTCCTACTCCAAACCCAAACTCCACTTTTATCTGTGACTGGATCTTCCCTGCAGCCTATAAAATACATGGCCAGCATTCTCCCAGTTGCCCAGGCCAGAGTACTGGGAGCCAAACTTGCCCTCTCTCTCCAGGGCTGTCTTCAGTCTGTCAGCACGTCCCATTGCTATGGGACTTAGTCCCAAACATGCCATCTCACACTATATAATCTAAGCCTTCATTTATCGCTTATCCAAGGACTACCAAGGGTATGCTTCTGTGCTGGATAGCTTTAGTGTCAACTTGACACACCTGGGTTGAGGGAGCCTCAATTGGGGAATTTGCTCCATTGGATTAGCCTGTGGCCACATCTGTGGTGTATTGTCTTGATTGTTGAGCAGTGACAGTATAAGAAGGCAGGCTGGGCATGAGCCAGAGAGCAAGCCAGGAGCAAGCCAGTGGACAGTATTCCTCCATGGCCTGTGCTTCAGCTCCTGCCTCCAGGTTCCTGCCCTGAGTTCTTACCTTGGGCTCCCTGAGTGATCAACTGTGACCCAGGAGATGTAAGCTGAATAAACCCTTTCCTCCCCAAGTTGGTGTCGGTCAGAGTGTTTTGTCACAGCAATGGAAGACAAACTACAACAGAAATTGGTACCAGAAGTGGGGTATTGCTGTGACAGACCTGACCTTGGTGTTTTGGGGAAGGATTGTGGAAGCGTTTGGAACTTTGGGCTGGGAAGATCATTGAATGCCTAAAGATTGTTGCTGTGGAGCTTGGAGCAGTTTTGCTGAAGGAGTTGTAGAAGATGGAGGCCTGGCTTGTGAAGTTTCTAGTTTCAAAGGAGAGCAGAGATCATCAGGACTGTGTAATCTGTGGGTTCTGGTCAGCTGGGGCTGTGGAGAATCAGCTGTAAGTAACAAGAGACCAGAACCTGAAGTGAAACTTTTGTGGTACTGGGGCAATTGATGCTGATTAGCTGGGGCTGAAAAATCAGCTGTAAGTAACAAGAGACCAGCATCACTGAGGTGAAATCTTCTGGGGAGAATATCTTCAAGGTCAGCACACAGAAGCTGTGACCCAGAAAGGGCCTGAGCCTCCATCTCGAGCCAGAAGCCGGACTTGGTAACGTGTAAGAGTCTCCTATATGGTTCCGGTGTTGAAATTTGAGGGGGTCACAGAGAGCAGCCGAGGCTTGGCACTGTGAGAGGTCAGGAAAGACCATTGGTGGAAGTGCACCTCGGTTGCTGTGAAGACCCCAGGATTGCAGGGGTCATGGAGAGAAGCTGAGGCTTTGCACCAGGAGAGGTCAGAAGAGACCATTGGTGAAGGTGCTGCCTCAGTTTCAGTAGCGACCCCAGCTTTTTGGAGATGCCGGTACCCTGGGACGACCACCAAGAGCAGCGGTAGGTGTAGAATGGAGTTGGCCTGGGCCTGCGAGATGAGTGTGCCACGGACGGCAGAGTCGGAGAGAGGGAGCTGCCGAGACCCTTTGGAGCCCAGAAGATCGTGAGTGGATCCCAGGTGTCCAGCCTTGAGCTACTTGCTGGACTTAGGTTTTGTTTGAGAGTGCCTGATTCTTCCCTTTGAAATAAGACAGTACTTGTTTTGGATTTTGCAGCAGCCCACAGTTAGGAGACTTTTAATAGACTGGACTTTTAAGTGTTTGGACATTTTAAGGACTGTGAGGCTTTTGAGGTTGTACTGTCTTAGGTTGTGATTCATGTTAACATCATATTTTGGGGATAAGAACTGAAAAGGTGGTGGTTTAATAGTGATGTGTTTTGTGTGTCAAGTTGACAAGGGGTCAATTGTGCTGGATAGCTTTAGTGTCAACTTGACACACCTGGGTTGAGGGAGCCTCAATTGGGGAATTTGCTCCATTGGATTAGCCTGTGGCCACATCTGTGGTGTATTGTCTTGATTGTTGAGCAGTGACAGTATAAGAAGGCAGGCTGGGCATGAGCCAGAGAGCAAGCCAGGAGCAAGCCAGTGGACAGTATTCCTCCATGGCCTGTGCTTCAGCTCCTGCCTCCAGGTTCCTGCCCTGAGTTCTTACCTTGGGCTCCCTGAGTGATCAACTGTGACCCAGGAGATGTAAGCTAAATAAACCCTTTCCTCCCCAAGTTGGTGTCGGTCAGAGTGTTTTGTCACAGCAATGGAAGACAAACTACAACAGCTTCTCACCTCTGCCCTCTTCTGTGTCCCTTGTCCGTCAATATAATTCCTCTTGCTTTCCACTAATCTTCACGTACTTAGACGTCCACCTCTACAATCTCCTGTCTCATGCAGTTTCACCAATGGTCTTGAGGGATTTTTTTCTTTTATTTTTCTTCTATTTGTTACACAATAAATTCACTCCTGACTCAGGTCTTTGGGTTTGGTCCTTGCAGACATCCCCGTGGCTTGTTCTTTTCATTTAATCCAGGCCAGTGAGCAAATGTCATGGCTTAAAGAGATGTTCCCTGACTCTACCTAATGACAGTTCTACCGCCACAACTTTATACAGACTTCCTTTGCTTCCTTTTCTTTCCTGGCACTTCTCTGAGAGTACATATTAAGTACACACTTCAGCATTGTAGAGAATCGCTGATAAGGTTCCCAGCACACTGTGTGCTTGGTGTGCATTTTCTGATTGCCTAACCTATGCATGTGCTCAGTCTCCTTCTGGTGCCACTGGCATTTTTGGCTTTTGGATGTCATCTCTTAGGATAACACATGCTTATTCATGGCCCAAATGAAGTTTGTAAAGCAGGACTGAGTTTTCATTCTGTCTTTATTTCGTGTGTAACAGATGGACACGCTTGGCCACATACCTTCATCATCTTCATCTATATCTTCCCAGGCAATAAGGCCCCCAGCATCCTGGTACTCTTTAGAAGAACTGAAAGTGTTGTGATTGGTCTTCGTAGGGTTAAATGGGAACAGGCTGAGTTTCTACTAAGAAATCAGCCACCTCTCCTGTCCTCTGTTGTTGGTCATTTGATGAAAGGCACATTTTATCTATAAAGATACCTTCATTGAATTTTAATGGAAAACTAAGGGGAACATTCTTCCATCTGCAATGAGCAGGTGACATTGATTGGTTTCCATTTTACTCTAAAAGAAATATGATTTCATTTTGTCATCATTAAACAAACTTGAAGACTTCATTTTGTTCTCTTTCTTTGTGTGTGTGGTGTATTCATGTGTGTTCATATATGTAGAGATGCACATGCCTATGTGTACATGTTTGGAGGCCAGAGGAGGACATTGGGTGTCTCCAATTTTTAGCAAGCTGGCTACCAGCAATCCCCAGTGGTTCTCTTGTCTCTACACAGCCAGAGCCATGGTCATAGGCACTGCAGCCACATAGCTTTTTACAGATGCTAGAGGTATGAACTCGGTTCCTCAAGCTTGCATGGCAAGTGCTCTTATACACACAACCATCTGCCCAAAACCTTTAGGGTTTTGTGGATGGACATTAGTGTTGATATTTGCTAAGATGGTTATCATAAAAAATGGATTAACCATAGGAAGTATTGCCTCGACTTCCTGCAAAACGGGGCTTTGTCCTTACCTCTTATCAGCAATGTGAGACATCATTTTTAGCAATATTTGCTCTATTTCAAGAACACTGGCTCAGGTACAATTTTATGGATACTATTGTGTTATTTTCATAGTAGTGGAAACATTGGAGTATCTTGTCCTCTTTCATATGCATAAGAATTTTCTGGGTATTAAGCATCATAGACTACTGGCTAGTTTGTTCCACTGATCAAAGTGATAGCTTCAATCAGTAGGTATTTGGTCAAAGTTTTGGTGCTAATTGACTTGCGCTATAATATCTACGCTTTCTCTTCCTTCCTCTCATCTCCAGAATATGTGACCCCCGTGGATCCTTTTGCAACCACCATTTTATAATGGCACCGGTGTGAGTGATTCTTCACTCCTCATTCGGTCCCTCTTTCATATACAACTGGAGTCATGACTTTATAGAAACTACAGGTGGGAGCTGATAATAGACAGTAAGCTTGCTTCAACAATGAATGCTAATCACATCAGGTGAGAAACAATAGATCTTTAGTGTTACTTTCAATCAAATACAAACTGTAACTTTCCCAGTCTCAGAAGTTTATTATTTCTGAGTCATTTCATACACATGTCTATACTATTCTGTTTGTTTAAATGCCCTTGAACATGCTCTATGTATTTAGGAACATGCCACCAAGCAATGTGCACCCTCATATGCTTGTCTCCTTCACCCTTCACATGGGAATGAACAAATTCCTTCACGCAGTGTAACACGTGCCACCCTGTTTCTAATCCACAGAGAAGGGGACTGCTTCATTAAGGCTGGCTCTTCGCTACTCTGCTCACTGTGTTCTCTTACCATACCAAGTGCAATCTATGTTGGTCAGGTGGAGGGTGTCTTGGCCACAGGAAAACATCAGCAGTCCTGGGCATCTTTGTGAACTACTCTTTGTTGCATTCTTTCTCTGGCAGGAGAGGTGCATCAAGGGAATTAATCCACGCCTATCCTTCCTAAAACTTCTTATTGGCTGGGATTATGGTGTCTAAAGGGAAATGATCAAAGAAACCTCGGGGGTGGTCCAATCAGCAAGGTGTGTGAAGAGTTTATCTCTCCATTCTGAATTCTTCACAGTGACTTTTAATTTTCCAGACAATTAGTCCTATGCCAAGTTCCATTTTCTTCATTTGTTATAAATCAAAAAACTTCTCTCTAAAACTCAGATTCTATCCTTTCATTCTTTGTTATCTACTTAATATGCATATTAGGATACATATTTCTTTATATCTATCCTTCCAATCATTCTCTTTTTTTTTATTATTTATTTTGTATGTGTATGAATGTATCGTCTGCATGCAGGTCTGTGCACCCGTGTCATGCAATGCCGCGGAGGTCAGAAGAGGGCGTCGGATTCCCCTGGAACTGGAGTTCTCCTGGAATTGGAGCTACAGATGGTTCTTAGCCGCCATGTGGGTGCTGGGGATGGAACCCGGGTCCTCTGCAAGAGCGTCGGTGCTCTTAACCACTAGGCTATCTCTCCAGCCCCCAATCATTCTCTTTTAAGAGTGATATATGCAGTAAACTAGAAATGTGTCTTAACTATCCCAAAGTCTAGGATACATGCACACGAACTAATTCTTATACAAGCAAGTTATAAGCAATGGAAGTGTCCATCAGGAAAATACAGTCCTCTCCATGTCCTCTGGGGCCAGCCCTACTGAATTGCCATCCAATTCTAGCCATCAAGGTTTTTTTTTTTTTTTTTTTTTTTTTTTATAAAAGGAAGAGTTTATTTCAGCTTAAGGTTCCAGAGGAATCATATACCATCATGGCAGGGAGGAATGGTGGCAGGAGTGGCCAGAATAGAAGAAGGAACACATCTTCAAACAGGCACAAGAAGCAGAGAGCTACCAGAAATCTGGCGAAGTTGAAGAACTTTCTAAACTCACCCCCTGCTTTTTGCTTCCTCCAGCAAGGCCGCACCTTCTAAGACCTTCGAAAACAGCTTCACCAACCAGAGACAAAAATGTGCAAAAACTCAGAGCCTATGGGGATATTCTTTTTTTTTTAATTTAATTTTTATTGATGCTTTGTGCATTTCGTACATCATTTTCCAATTCAGATCAGGCATTTTTCCCTTTCCCTTCCCCCCCACCCCCACCCCATCCCAGATCATGTATTCTGCCATAATTGTCTTGCATCTTTCTCTATTTTTTTGAGCCATCATGTTGGCAATGATGTCTCACTGGGAGGAGCCCATCTCCCATTTGGTCATCTTGTTTCCTTTTCTTGCTTGTTAAAGCTGTTTACATGTTGGAAGGTTGACGATATCATAGATTATAAGTTGAGTTTGCCAGTTTACTCTATTAATTTGCTCTTGCAAGAAAACCAGTGAATACTGAAAAGACCAAAATTCTGGTATTAGGCAGAAAAATCTTCCCTTCAAGTTGTTGGTCAGGGTAGTCCAAGAGACTCCCAATGTAACTTGGGCTAGTGATACAGCCCTTGATTATGACCTAGAACTCGAAGGTAAGATCCTACTGCTGGAAACAGGACATATTTCAGACACGTGACATGGAGCAATTGAGCTGGAACTGATTTGATCTGAAAGGCTCTTCCTGAACACTGGCTCCCATAGTGTTAGAAAATACTATGCAGACTTCCAAGGGAGAAAAACCAATCACTGATTCCATCCAGCTAAAAGCCTATGGTCCACAACAATAGCTAGCCCAACAAATAATCCCTACTAGTGCAGTAGTGGAGCATTTATCTTGGGGCTAATCAACAGTTATCTACTTGGACTTAAGGCATACTCAATGGAAGGGAACTCATGTGTGGAACTGTAAACATAGCCAAATACACGTGGCTGGCAAGGTCATAGATCCTAGAGAAAAAACCACTTTTGTCATATACCTAGAGCAACATAATTTCTTACTGTGTTCTAAATATGTATATTTAGATTTACAGATAAGTGTACCTCTTACTACACATCAAAGTTTCTTTTTGCAACAGATGGAGACTATTGCAAAGTTCCACAACTGGTCAAATGCAGAGAATAAGTGTATGTGAGGAGTCCAGCCTTAAGTAACACATCTACAATGCAGTCAGGTGCCATAGTAGAAGAGGAAGATGAAAGAAGATTAATCCATCCCTCAATTCTCCTCAGCAAAACTTCCTCAGGTAGCAGGTGGTGATTAACCCTGAAAACTGCAACTGATCAAAATACAGAGAATAAGAGACTGCAGAGTGCATGTCCCTGAACAGGACACCTGTATCAAAGCTTTGCCACTCAAAGCTCAGGGTCTATTGCAGAAGAGGGATCAGGAAGATTGTAATGACTGGAGCTGATGGATAACACAAAGAAGTGGGTTGTTGCGGACACCTGAATTCACAGCAATAGTAACAGCGTGTATGAGATCCATGCAAGCTCAAGCCAGATAAAATTCCTACATAGCCAGGCATTGTGGTACATGCCTTTAATCCCAGCACTTGGGAGGCAGAAGCAGGCAGATCTATGCGAGTTCAAGGTCAGCCTGATCTACAGAGTGAGCTCCAGGCCAGCTGAGACTAAAAGGAGACCCTGTCTCAAAAAGACACACACAAAAAATTCCAACATAGAAGTAGGGAAAAGGATAAGAAGCCCCAGCCTTATCTGAGAAACCACTGGCAATTGATAACTACTGAGAGAGAAAGAATTGGTTTTCTCTGAGAATACTATAAGTAGATAGGTTAAGCAGGCTTTAGTGGATGGACATGCATCAAAGGACATTTGGGGACATACACTTGGCTTGGTATGCCTTAATATATAAGACAGAGTATGAAGCCGGGCACGATGGTACACGCCTTTAATCCTAGCACTTGGGAAGCAGAGGCAGGCGGATCTTTGTGAGTTCAAGGCCAGCCTGATCTACAGAGTGAGTTCCAGACAGCTATGGCTACAGGGAAACCCTGTCTCGAAAAGATCAAAAAAAAAAAAAAATACAGTATGGGAAACCTGGGTAGCATGGGGTATAGAGGGGTATAGATTTGGGATAGGATCTAAATATATTAAATATAATAAAATATATTGTATGAAATTTGCAAATGTTCACTTAAAATTAGAAACAAAACCAGAAAAACCCTGGTATTGGAGAAATGGTGATCAAGGGTGGAACAGGAAGAAGACATTGTTTATAGAGGAGAACCATGTTCTAACTGAAATGGTCTCCCTGCTGGGATAGCCAAACACCTGCTGAAATCCAGCAAAGACATTTAAAAGTGATGAAACGTGGTACAAAGTATTAATAATCTGATGCTTCTGTTAGGAATGGATATCTCATTGACTGTAGGACAAAGAGGAGCAGGCTTAAGTTACAGAGAGGAACCCAGAGCTGACCTAATACTTTCCTAATACTCCTGGCATCTCCGTGTAGAGTTTCTATCTGCCTAAGGACCTCGGCATGGTTAGGCATTCCAGGTCACGCACAGCATTCAGAAGGCAGCATCAGCTGGGTTCCTCTCATTTTGCGTCATCTCAACTCTGACAGTTCTGAAGCAGCACTTCTCTGGTGTGGCTCTGGAATGTCCTCAGAGCTTATATGGTAGAGGCTTGGTCCCAGTTTGGCGATGTTGGGAGGTGGTGGAAAATGTAAGGCGTGAAGCATGGTGGGAAATGTTCAGGTCCCAGAGGCTGTGCCTCCTAGGGGGTTGTGAACCCCAGCCTCTTCTAGCTCTCTCTTCCTGGCCATGAAAGGCGTAATTTTGTTTTGCCCAAATGCTTCTGCCGTGATTATTGCCTTGCCAAGGATAATGAATCAGTTGATCATTGAAACCTATAAAACCATAAGCCAAATAATCCTTTCAATACATAGATGGACTTTTCTTAGGTAAATGGAAAGCGTGGCTACGGTTTGGGAGTCACCCAGGTGCACGATGGCGGAACTCTGTGAAATGGGATTGCAGAAGGTGTGGAGAGCTTTGGAAAACTGCCCTGCAGTACCTTCAATGGAGTCTGTCCATGTACCTGAACACAGAGGGACTATAATTTTTAGGGAGTCAAAATCCTGTTTAACTTTATTTCCTACCACCTCAAAGCCTAGGAATTCTTTTAATCTCCACCTTGAAAACTCTCAGCATTTACAAAGTTTGTCCTCAGAACAACTGTTTGCAAACACTGAGTGGGATCCGTGCGGTCTCCTCTCGGATTGGCTCGAAGAATGAAAGTATCTTCTCATTGTGACAGATGGCCACTGTTATTATGATTTTAGTCTGTTTTGTTTAGAATTTATGTTGACAAAAAGGAATAAAAAAAGAAAGAAAAGATTTCTTGGAAACGGGGAGGTGTTTGTTGTGTTTCACACGATGCCTGAGAGGCACACGATTTCCTTCACTTCAGTGGCGGAGGGTAACGCTGCCTGAGGCGTCTCCGCTCTGCAGTCTGGCAATGGATGCAAATCAGCCCCAGACTGAGGAGATGCAAGTAGTATTCCATCAGCCTTACAAAAACCCAAAGTGATATTTACAAATAAGGTTTTAGATGATGCCAGGAGAAAAATAGCTTAAAATTAAATTAAATAAAATAGGAAACCATACATTCTTCAATAAGGAAAGAGAGGAGTCTTCACAATATGATGGCTTCCAGCCTAAATCTTTCTGGTGACTGTGCACACTGCTTTTTCTGTTTTTCTTAGAGCTTAGAAATATAGAACTTTTAGGGGCTGGAGAGATGGCTCAGTGATTAAGAACGCCGACTGCTCTTGCAGAGGACCTGGGTTTGATTCCCAGCACCCACTTGGCTGCTAAAAGGAAACGTCTTTTTAAGAATTCTCTTAGCTGGGTGTGGAGTCGCACTCTAATCCCAGCACTCGAGATGCAGAGGCAGGCAGATCTCTGTGAGTAGAACTTTTTTAAGATTTTAGGCATAAATATGAAGATAATTTCTTTCAATTCCTCTGTTATTTTTGTTTATTTGTTTTTGAGAGATAAGGTATCCCTGTAGCCCCAGCTACCCTGGAACTTGCTCTGTAGACCAGGCTGGGTTTGATAGCACAGAGATCCACATGCCTCTGCCTCTGCCTTTGTCTGCCTCAGCCTCGGCCTCTGCCGCTGCCTCCTGAGTGCAGGGATTAAAGGTGAGGGGCACCACACCAAGCCTCCTTTGTTATTTTTAATTGACAAATTTTACAAGAACTTCTTCTTGATTTCCAATTACTTCTGTATCATAATTATTACAGAATTAAACATTAAATGTTTCTCTCATTCTTCAAGATTTTTCCCCCTTGAGACCACTCAACTCTTAGCCCACCAAGTATCAAACATCCTACCAAACATCTACTTTCTTGCCATTTAACTGTGGCCCACGTTCCTGAGGGGTGGAGCATTGACACTGTGTTTGTGGGTCTTGGGAATGATGGTCCAACCTCTCTACTCATGTTTATTCACTGGCAACCCTTTTGATTTTTTCCACTCAAACATAGTTTTAATTTTATAAACTAAACGCTACAAGTTGAGGTGTTAATGGTATCATATACAATTTTAGAAATAAAACAGAGTCTGTGTACCTTGACTTCCTTTCTCCCAGTAGTTTATATTAAGGGGAAATTAACATCCGTCAAATCCATCATCCACATTCAGGTTTCACAGCTTTTATCTGCACTGGCTTGAGGGTGTGCTCATGGATGCTTCGCGTCCTGTGTCCCGTGTGGTTTGTTTCAGTGTACTTTCGTGTACCAATTCATTTAGTCAACACATGGCCCCTAGATGCTTGTGATGGGAAAAGGAACCAACCCTCAGCTGCAATGTCCATCTCACCCCATCCTAACTTGGGATCGCTGCTAGCCTGTCCATTTCTATAATTGTTGTGGGCTCACGTGGTGTGTGCTTTTGACGGTTCTGTGTAAGTACCTCTCACTACCTGATTGCGCCACCAGAGCTTTGAAGCTTTTGACATTTCTGATGACCCTATACTCTGAAGCTGTTGAGAACAACACATTCTCCTTGAGCTTGACTCAAGCTTCCTTTCTTTAGTCAGTGACTAAATTGACCAACTGTCTTTTCTTTAAAATCCCGTTCCTCTACCAGTGACGTCAACTATATTGGTCTGCTTCTAATTTGTAGTGAGGTCAAAATGTATCCTACTCAACTTCCATACCTTGGTGGCATCCCCACTTGATGAGGTCTCTTCATCTCTAGAGCTCTCCCTTTCTTTCAGGACCACTGCCATCCAGGGCCCTGAAGACATGCCCAGAACTCCCTCAGTGGTTTTCCTACCTGACTCCATGTTCCTTATCCTTGTGAAGGACTTTGATGGTAATCCTGGGTAACAGTGTCCTGAACTCTCCAATTACAGCAGGATTTTTCTTAGTCAGCTGTAAGGGTCTATGGGAACAGGCATCAATTATTTGCTTCTGGAATGCAAAGACCTTCCTCTCAGTGACTAGAGCTCTTTGGTTTTTTACCCCTCCACTTACTGAGAACAATCCTTTGGACCTTCTAATTCTCTTCGAATATGTTGGTCCTGTGATAGAAAGAAGATTACTACTTTCCAGTTTGGAGAGGAAAGAATCAGATAATGATGCCAGAGAAATGGGCAGAATGCTGTTGCGAGTCTGGGGACTGGGTGATAACTCTGACAGACCCATCTCTCTCTCTCTCTCTCTGAATGTAGGGAGTTTACTGATCATGGGTCTATGATAAACCTCTCATGATGGACTATAATGGTATTTAGGAGGAGGAAGGCATGGAGATACAGGGATGTATACTACTTCATGACTGGGACTCGGTGGTGTCTCTCTAGGTGACACATAAGCCTGTGTGTAGATAATGACTAGGACCATTGCTTCCCTCATAACCAAGTGAGGAAATGAAGAAAGTATTTAGAATGGCCCCAGTGAAGGAAGAGCTGATAGAAGTGGGAACCTAAAGAAGTTCGATGTGGCTACTGGATAGAAGAGGGAAGGCAGCCATGGTAAAAGATCTGCGAGGTGGTGGGAGTCCACTGAGGAAGGTCTGGTCAGCTGGGGAAGAAGCTGACTTCCTCACCAGGGAGGTGATGTGCTGAGATCACTTGTGAGAAAACGGACAGTCTCCTGGACCAGGGCTTGCTAGATGAAGTCTGCCTTGAGCACGCCTATGTTCCATCACACGCACTCCAAGAACCAGTTGGTCCCTGGCTAAGTTGCCTGAAGCCTCTATAACGAATTACCAGAAGACCAAAATTGAGGTCTGAGCATGGCCACATTCCTCCTGAAGTCTCCAGAAGTGAGTGATGTTTTCCTTGTCCAGCTTCTGAGGGCTCTGGGTCTCTGTCTCTGCTGTCAGAGGACTGTGTTTTCTGCCTCTAGTCCTTTTCAGTGCTTACCTGGATATTGTCTTTGAACTTAGAGTTCAGCCTGGTCCAGAGTGACTCCATTTTAACCTACATCTTAATTAGATCTCTGAAGACCCCATATCCAAATAAGGCACCATTCCAAGTAGAAAGGAAAACTATTCAACCTTTAATAGTTCTAACACCTAGGATAGTCTGCCCAGATAGTCTGGTAGATTTTGCTAATGTGGGTTGCCTAGAGGGTACCACTGGGATTTCAGGGGGTTGTTTTCCTCCATAGTTTGAATTTGGACTTATAACCTGAATAAAGTGGGTTGAAAGCAGAGAAACAGTGATTCAAGATGATGGCAATCCTGGCAGAAGGACAGGGTAGTAATTCAAACAAAGGAGGCAATTCTATGAAGGCTCAGTTTGGTGAATCTGACAGTTCATATGCTTTCTATATCCACCTACAACCACCCATTGCAGCAGAGGAATATGAGTTCTACCAATGCCCTGAGGCAATGATGTGCTTGTAGGCACACTGGGTTCTTCTCCCTGGAGGAGCTACTTTCTGCAAATACCCAAAGTGCTCTGGGAAGTCGTAATTTTTGTTGGTGACATATGGTCTGTCTTGTAAGCAGAAAGACAGCTCTTGGAGCCCAGTCTTAGAGATGTTTGCAAATCACCATAAGCTGTCATTAGCTCCTCAGCATCTCACAGCTGGTTCTAGATGATAATGTCTAGATGCCTAGACTCATCCAACAGCTTGCCAGTCACATATCTCCTTGGATCTCTACTATCCAAGCTGCTGAGAACAAGTGGGCATAGCATCGTGGATGAGGACATCCTAGGTGTTGACCCGCAGGGGGTGCTACGCCACTCATGGTAGAAGACATACAGAATTGCCATGTGCCATACAGAATTGCACTGGCCTAGCTTTTGAGAAAAACATTTACTTTGTGATGTGGGCTGTCTGTTTGGGGTATGGAGACTGTAAGTAATGTTTGTCCTCCTACAACACAAAGAGACAAAAACAATGGTCCATTTATAGCCATCTTGTAAAGCTTAGTTACCTGAAGTTAGGCACAGCTTCAGGAATCACTGTGGGCACTGAGGTTCTGTGAGTCTCTCAGTAAGGGATACTGTCATCTGTTCCAGCCTACTTTTCATGGTACTGTCTTGGGTATGTACGGTATACCAGGAACCATGTTAGAATCATCTATATAACCCTATCATTTATTGCTCACAAAAATCTCTGTGGATCGGACCCATCAGATTCCGTGATGCCTTCATGGAGATGAGGTGATTTTCCCCTAGACATACAGGTTCTGGAGAAGCACTAGGACTTGGCCTTTGGTCTCTCTCAGAGTCACCATAAGAATACAGTAAGTCCTATCCTGCTTCTCAAGTTCCCAGTCATTACATTGACTTAACACCACTCTACTCTTCCCCTTCTACCAGAATTGCTTCTCTTTAATAGTCTTCCTCTGATGAGTTCTTTACCACCAGTTTAGGAAAATGTATAAGGTAGCATATATGAGCTGGTGCTGAAATGTGCTTAATTTAACTTTTTTATGTGTATGAGTGTTGTGCCTGGATGTGTATAAGTGCACCCATTTTGTGAGCACCAGCAGAGGATAGAGGAGCACGTCAGATCTCCTGGAACCGAAGTTACAGATGGTTGTTAGCCACCATGTGGGTGCTGGGATTTGAACTCAGGTCTTCTGCAAGAACAGCCAGTGCTCTTAACGGCTGAGCCATCTCTCCAGCCCTTAATTCAACCTTTATGTTTGTGCTTTTCCTACGTCTTCCTTGTCGTCATTGTTTCTTTCTCCTTAGAATATCTTCCATTGCTGTCTGCTACTCCACCTCCACCTCTGACTACATTCATGCTCTCTTCTTTGACATCCATATAAGATGCCTGGTGTCTGCTCCCTCTGAGTCCACCATTCACACGAGCAAGCAATGATCCAGAAAGCTACCTGCTCTTGCTTTATCTTTCAATCTAGAGGTACATGTTCTATATGATAGTTTTCTTTTTCAAAGTCGATAAAAACAAATTCCAGGAATGTTAAGGTCTCTCATTTATCTTCCTTCCACTCAGCAGAAATGAGTAGCAGTTGGGAGTTTGATGGATCTTGGCAGAACTTCCATCATCACAGGAGAGAGGAAAACTCCCATTACCCACAGCAAGGCAGCATGCCTTATGACTGCCTTCGACTGCTCGAAGGTAATCCTGATGTCTCCTGTCCCCAGAGTAAGTAATGGAAGCCCAGAACTAATAGTAACCTTGAGGGTATGGGATCAGGGGTGCTCCACAGTAAGGGTATGAGATGAGATGTACTCCACAGTAAAGGTATGAGATGAGAGATGCTCCACAGTAAAGGTATGAAATGAGAGGTGCTCCACAGTAAGGGTATGAGATCAGAGGTGTTCCATAGTAAGGGTATGAGATGAGAGGTGCTCCATGGTAAGGGTATGAGATGAGAGGTGCTCCATGGTAAGGGTATGAATGAGAGATGCTCCATGGTAAGGATACAAGATGAGAGTTGCTCCACGGTAAGGGTATGAGATGAGAGTTGCTCCACGGTAAGGGTATGAGATGAGATGTACTCCACAGTAAAGGTACTAAATGAGAGGTGCTCCATGGTAAGGGTATGAAATGAGAGGTGCTCCATGGTAAGGGTATGAGATGAGAGGTGCTCCATGGTAAGGATATGAGATGAGATGTACTCCACAGTAAAGGTACTAAATGAGAGGTGCTCCATGGTACAGGTATGAGATGAGAGGTGCTCCATGGTAAGGGTATGAGATGAGAGGTGCTCCACAGTAAGTGTATGAGATGAGAGGTGCTCCATGGTGGGGGTATGAGATGAGAGGTGCTCCACAGTATGGGTATGAGACGAGAGGTACTCCACAGTAAAGGTATGAGATGAGAGGTGCTCCACAGTGAGAGTATGAGATGAGAGGTGCTCCACAGTAAGGGTATGAAATGAGAGGTGCTCCACAGTGAGAGTATGAGATGAGAGGTGCTCCACAGTAAGGGTATGAGATGAGAGGTGCTCCACAGTGAGAGTATGAGATGAGAGGTGCTCCACAGTAAGGGTATGAGATGAGAGGTGCTCCACAGTGAGGGTATGAGATGATAGGTGCTCCACAGTAAGGGTATGAGATGAGAGGTGCTCCACAGTAAGGGTATGAGATGAGAGGTACTCCACAGTGAGGGTATGAGATGAGACATGCTCCACAGTGAGAGTGTGAGATGAGAGGTGCTCCACAGTAAGGGTATGAGATGAGAGGTGCTCCACGGTAACAACTCTTCTAATGGCAAAACCAAACACACCATTTTCATTGAGTCCTGACTTCCCTTTTGAAAGGACTATTGTATCCTTACTGTATCATTATCATTCCTGTGTGTATGTGTGAGTGTACCTGTTCATGCATTTTTAAGTGCATGTATGTATGTGCACACACATGTGCACATGTGCATGTGGAGGTTAGAAGACAACCTTTGCTGTTGTTCCTTGGACACTGCCTCTTTCTGTTTCATCAAGTACACTAGGTTGACTGGCTAGTAAATCCCAAGGGTCCAATTGTTTCTGAGTCCCTGATCCTGGAACTACAAGTGGTTACTCCTGTACCTGGCACTTTACCTATTGGTAAGAGTCTATTGGCCCTTATTATCATTTCTGAAATTGTTTTCTTGATCACTGTCTCATCTAAATCAGAGCTTCTCTTTTAGCTCAAATAGACAAGGTTGGGGGAGAGGGAAGAAGAGATGATGAGGACTCAAATCTCCTCACTTTCATGCCCTGCCAAGCAACCACTTGGGAGTGATGGTTCAGCAGCAGCTGTGAGCAGCTCTCTGGTCTCAGAGGCACTGTGAGAAATCTGAAGGCAAAGTGGAGTCTTCTCTCCACAAGCATGTTTCTTCCACCCGCCCTGCCCCCAATAATCTTATGAACTATTAGCAGTACATCCTTGCATTCCCCTCACCATGCTGGGTAGCACAGATAAGCCGCCACAGCTCTCTCCAACTCTCTTGGGATTTCCTACCAGCTATCCTGGGTCTCCTTGGAAGTCATAAGTCTGGACTTCAGCTCCTGCATTTGATGAACAAGCACTTCAAACACTAAACACTGGATGGTCGACACATTTAATCTAAAGGTGACATGATGGTTTGGGGGACATACCTACTTTTACAACTCTCCTTGAGAATATTAATGCTATTTTTTTAAGTAATAAAAAGAAGCAAAAAAACTGATAATGAGCCTTTGAGGTATACAAAACTGAACATCTAAGCTTATGAGTCATATTGAAACTTCCAGAAGTTGTACTTCTAGTTGATCTGAATCCTATTCCACCCTCTGGATAATATGCAGTCAGAAATTCCTAGGAAATCGAGCATAGCATAATTAAATGGGCAGCATACCAGGTACCTAGTCTTGTAAGAAAGAAATAGAGAGCTTTTTATTTTTTGGCTTCCTTTTTATTGGTCTGATTTTTAAACCCTTGGGTGTGTCAAACATGGAACTAATGCCAGTACTAGAAGAGCTTTGAAAGCTGCTGTCCTTCAACTTGTCAATTACATTAGGATAGTGTGGGATGGATAGAAACGTCTCTGTTTGATTCTGTTCTTGCTCTTCCTCCCAGATTCCCTGAGTTGCCAGGTTATTCAACGAAGCACAAATTGCCGTTCATACACACACTGCCATGATTTCTGATTTGCTGGCTGTCACTCCCATTAATAACCAACGAGGCTGTCAGACTGTCAGTCCTTCTTGTTGTAACGATTTGTTTCATACAAGGGACTTGATTCATGATGAAGAGGAGGGAAAATGAAAATCCTATAACCATCCTGTTGTTGTTTGCTTAACTTGGAGGGACATCAGGGCTCTGCAACGGCATTGTCCTGAACCACACGCTCTGTCTGCTAGTATCCTCAAAAATTAATTGCCAGGTAACTTGGATAGTTTTTAGTGGAACAAATACTCCTCTTGGAGCTTAAGATTTGGTGCAATTCAGATCACTCTCAGGAAGATTTCCATCCACAACGCTCAAGTTGCTTCCTCTGACATAGCCCAAAGCACAGTTCTCTGAATGAAGAAAGAGCTTTGTTCCTCTAAGCACACTGCTTCGCAGTGCCTTCATTAACCACCAAGGGTGGCAGGCTGGGAAGCTGCCTCCTGCGTCACTCCCTTGCCTGGTGGACAGCCTCATTCTCCGGGAGCCTGGGCAGTCCGTGTGTAGAGAGGCTTAATTGTGGTGCCATTTTTCATTCCAGTTTTCACTTGAAATTTCCTGTGTGGCTTTAAAAGATTTCAGATGCTTGGAGTGTCACAGGAGCTGCCAGGGAGAGTCCTGAACCCACGGCTCAGCTCCATGTCTCCAGCTCTGGGTCTCATTTCTCCAGGCTCTTTTCTGCAGGGATCCTATTTGTGGTGATGAGAAGAGCAAAAGGTCTCCTTCAGGCCCCATTTCCAATGAGGAGGAGAAGGGCAGGGCTCTGCTCACAGAACAGTGAGCTTTAAACTGTCTTAATTCCATGGAGACGGGTTGACCAGTAATCCCCCCATGGCACTCCCAACTCAGGGTGGGAAGCTTCCTTTTGTCCCACCTTTCCCCAGCCCGATTCCTTCCCTAACTCACTTCTCCTTTAGAAACACATCCATTCTCCTTGCCTCCCTCCTTCCCCATCAGACAGTTTGGGTCCTCCTTTAAGAAAAGCATCTTCGGTATTTTTTCATGTCTTTGTGTGTGCCCTGGGAAAAGGAAGGAAGGAATCTTCACAAGGAATCCTTTAACCAGAATGCTCCACGGGAGTCACTGGTCCAGCCCCACCTTCCTCAGTGAGAATACTATTCCCAGGGGCAACACCGAAGGGGATAGTTTGGAGGTGCCTTATAGAGCTGGGGTCACCACTCACATTTTCTCTGTCATCTTGGGAGACCATGTACATCTCCTCAGCAGCCCTCCTCCACACTGATGGCTCCATGGACTCAGTCTCCCCATCACCTGTTCTCCTTGTCCATTAGGATCCTCCTTAATAAGAGCTTTCCAGGGCAGAACACAGTGCTCTAGAGATGGCTCAGCAGAGACATGCATGCAGGATTTCCATCCATGTTTCATCCTGTTTGTGCAATCTAAATTATAGTTCAGAGATTGCTTTTTGGATTTTTTTTCTCAGACACACTATACCCTCATTAGATCACATTCATTTTACATTATGGTTGCCTAAAATGCCTATATAACATCTACTAGGAAAGTAAAGACTTCAGCCATTTAGACATTCTGTATTAAGTAGCATAAACTCAAATCTTACAAATGTGTGAAATTAATTTTCTATTTGATTCAGAAATTTAGTCAGGTTACTTTCCCCAGTAGTTTGCAATAATTTGGAAGTGTGAAAATTTAAAGATTTGGTCTCTAAAAGCAATTAATGTGCATTGAATTAGAAAATAAGCTTAGACTCTAGAAAGTGCTGGTACTGGAGTGAAGCAACGCAATTTCCATGTTGTCTAAAACAGTAGCCTTAACTCCCTGTCATAAAATATGTAGCTGATCTTGAAGCAAATACCTTTTTGCAAAAACAATGCATTATGCAATTCAAAGAGCACTTGCAATAATACCACAATCTTGGCTCCCCATCCAGAAATTTAGAATAAAAGTGAGCAAGGCACTCCAAGTTTATGGACTTGAATGTTTGGTGTATATAAATACAACTTCTAGAAGAAAACAAGATGATACTTCCACTGCGTGGAGGAAAGTGAAAATCTCTTGGAACACAAGGAGCAGTCATTATAGGAAAAGATTATGAGACAGAAGTTCATTGACATTAGCACTTCTATTGCGCAACAGAAGCTGTTAGTATAGACAAAAGGCACAGACTGAGGAAATTTGTAATACAGGTATCCAGCGAAAGGTTCAGATCCTGAAAACATGAAGAACTGTTGCACATTAGTAATAAGATGTGGACTAAACAGTTTAGGGGATGTCAGCCTCGTCAGAATATAGACTGCCATTGTTGGACTACTTGGGCTGTATCATGGAGGCCAATATAGGGGGCTCAAGACAGGACGTGAGCTTTCTAGACACATTTGGGGGACCATGGGAAAGAAAGACCCCAATGTGGAGCAAAAGTGCAGGATTGATGGTTGTTTGGGATTGCCAAGGAGGAAACTTCAAGCACTTCCTTAAGGAAAACATGACATCTTTTAGGATAAAAAAAAGTCATCCAATTCAAGTGATATGTGTATGTATGTATGTATGTATATATAACTATGTATATATACTGTAGCAATACAAGTTGGAGAGAACAACAACAAAAGAACTGAAAAAAAAACTCTAGAAAGACTCAGAAAAAGATGCAGGACATGTATGGCAGAGTGCAGGGACTCAGGTGGGGTGGGGGCAAGGAAAGGGAAGTGAGTCTAGATTCGATTGAGAAAGGATATATGACTTATGGAAAAAGTTTAATAACAATAATAATAATAATAAACAAAGGCAGAAAAAAATGTGAAAGAATCCAATTTAAAAATGAGCAAAAATATCAAGCAGTACTTTACAATAGAAGCACTGAAATAAACCTTTGAGAAGCTGTTTATTATCATCGATCTTCTAGAAAATCTAAAGTAAAGACGATGCCATTGGAGTGCCAAACACTGGCGAGGACACAATCAAGTGAAGCCTCCATGTATTTCTGGTGGGGACGCACATTGTCATGAAGACTTTGGAAAGCAGCTGGACGGCATCAACTAAATTAAATCTGGGCCTATACTCCCACCTAGGAAATCCATTCCCAAGGACACAGCTCAGAGATATATGCACCTGTGTCTCTACTAATAAGCCTGTACACAAAGATTTCCAGCAGCTCTATTCATACTAAGCAGAAAATTACCAGAAAAGAACCCAAACATCTAACCATAGAAAGAGAATCATGATCTGTTTATACAGAGAAATATCGCACAGCAATATAAAGCACAAAGCTGCTATTGAAGACAACACAGCTGACCTCACAGATGTGAGGTTGAGGATAGAAGCAGAGACGAGGCTTTATAAACTGCATGATGTCATTAATATAGGAGAGTGGACACGCTATGGTGTTCAACAGCAAACAAAACCAATATATGTGTCTACAAAGCTCATCAAGTTATATACTGAAACTAGTGTAGTTTACAGTATTATGCTATTCCCTGACAGAAAAGAAAAGCAGACCCAAGCATCATAGAATAAGGTCCAATAATACCAAGAAGGTATTAACTACCTCTTAACTCTTGTTAAGGAAGCTCCTCCATGCAACAGGAGACCAGGAACTCAAAAGGGCTGGAATGGCCAAACCATGAAGTTTAGGAGTCTACAGAGTGTGGTTCCATGGACAGGATGCCTGTATTCAGCTTCACCCACCCAGGTCTCGGGGAACATTGAGGAAGAGGGGGAAGAAAGATTGTAAGAGCACAGGGGGTTATGCAAGATCAAACAGAAATTCATCCTACAAGCTCCTGGAACCCTGTTCATATGAACCTACAACATTGGCATCAGCATGCACAAGACCCATGAAAACTCAGCTGGACAAAAGCCCAGCACAGAACTGCAGAAATCGGCAGCAGAGCCCAACCTTGGCTGAGGAAATATTGGCAGCAGATGATGTGTGGGTGAGGAAGATCTGGCCTTCTTTAAAAAGAGACTCCGGATAGGCTGGCTAGAGCTCAGGAAATGAGCTGGCACTGAGGAGTTAGCTGGAAGAGTAATTTGATGCAATGGACCCCAGCGCAAATGACAGAAGGTATGCACTCCAGGCAGGGGATGGAGGGCTGTGGGAGGGTGCCAAGGGAGAGGCAGGTATAAAGGCAATTAAGACTGAAAAATTATGTATGAAACACATGAAAAATAATAATAAAAATAATAATAAACAGGAAAATCAGGTAGTTTATGGAAATAATGGAGGGAAGATAACACTATCCAGTTCTGCCTTCAGTGAGGGTATAATAACTAGAACTCCAACACGCAGAAGAAAGTAAATAAACTATAAATAATAGCTCTTCTTGAAGCCATCAATAGAAGTCACAGGAAACCTAATAATTGCTATGCCACCTATGACATAGCCAGGGACAATTCCAAGTACTCTAAATGGGTCAGAAGAATTCAGGCAAGAATGTAAAGTGTTTCTAAAGCTATGGGTAAGTGTGTAAGAGGATACAGATGCTTTGGAAGACTCAGGAAGAGGTGCAGTTTGAAGCTACTCACAGACTTCTCCCCCTCATGATTACCAGCTAGATGCACAGGAGAAATCCTACATAGAGTAGGAGACCAAAGGAAGACTCCCATGACAGTGTAGGTCTGGCCAGAGCTGCAGGATAAGCACAAAGCCCACCTTGGACTTCCTTCTACAGGGAGCAAAGTCTTTACACTCTTGAAGAGAGATGGAAAAACGTGTCTGGAGGCACAGGTCAAGTCTCACTTTGGGTAAAGGAAACACAAGGGATATCTTTAACTCATAATACTATAAAAAATAAGAATATAGCTGGGCGTGGTGGCACACGCCTTTAATCCTACCACTTGGGAGGCAGAGGCAGGTGGATCTCTGTAAGTTCAAGGCCAGCCTGGTCTACAGAGTGAGTTCCAGGACAGCCAGAACTACAGGGAGACCCTGTCTCGAAAAGACAAAAAAAAAAAAAAAGAACATCATTAAAGTAAGTAGTGTGAATGAAGAACAAGTATGCCAAGGTCCTACTGACTAAACTAGCCAAGACCAGTCAGGAAGCCAGAGGTAAACCAAATAGCTCTGAATCTATTAAATCATATTCAGCGAGTGTCCTAGGCACTGCCGCTCTTCCATCCCGGAGGAGACTGAGGTCCTGGTGTTACGGCCACACCACAAGCATTCCAGAACTTCACCAGAAAGAACGATTTGGAAGTGGAGATATGGAGAAGGCCCTGCTGCCAAGAAGGGCAACGCAGATGCACAGCCGGTGCAGCCTTCTACCTCCAAAGGCCAGTTCTTGACAGAGATGGGTGAAGGTGCATCCTGGGAGCCAGAAAAGCGCAGTCAAGTTCCTGCAAAGCAGATCCCGGAGGAAGGTGCCACGGCTGTAGCTGCCTCAGACCACTGGGTGACTCTTGGCCGTGCCTATGGCTTCTGCTTTGGCTAGTATCAGACCTCCCTGGGCCACTGTCAGCGAATGGAGGCTTTCTGTTGTCCTTCCTGCCTCTCCAAGAGTTACGAGCCACAAGCCTCGCCAGCCCCCTTCACCTACAAATGGGTCTCCTTAGGCAATCATCCATGGATGGGGCAACACGTTCTTCTGCCCTCTGAGTGGTCAAGAGATTTCAGCTTTGATCCTCCAGTTGGGAGCCGGTACCCAGACGATGCATTCCCTTGCTTCACGAGATCCCTGCTCCATTGTTCCTCAGTCTCTCTCACTCAGGACAGGGCCACTTCCAGTCCTTGTCCTCAGGTGGGAGGTCAAGCCCCAGCCAGCCAGGGCTTCAGTGAGGGGCTCATCTACAGCCTGTCCACCACTCAGCCCAGAGCTCCAACCTCTGCCTCCCTCCCTGACCCAAGATCCCAAGCCTCAACCCAGCCCCCGCTGTTCCTGCTGTCCCCTCTCCAAGGCCTACCGCCCGCCATCTCTTTGATCACTGACCACATAGATGCTCAGAGCCTCAGAAATATCCCACACTGTGTTCCTGTCCTGCCTGAAGGCTCTCAGCCATGAAGCCCCCTCCCCAGTCGTCACACATCTCCCAGCCAGGAGAGCCAGTGCAATTCTCTCCACAGCTCCTTTCTCTCCACTGCACCCTTCATTTGTCTTCAGCCCTCACTGGCACCATCTCTCCCGCTGCCTGGCACTCTCGTGTCTTCAGGTAGCTATTCAGATACCCTTCATCAGCCAGACCCCTCCCTCATAATCAAGGACCTAGAACTGTAGCCCTTGACTCATCAGAAGAATGGGACCCAAGTCACACTCCTGGGCCTAGGAGGAGACACAACATGCCAAACTGCCTAGATCAAGACCTGTCTGAAACTGGTTCCAGAAGCCAAATCCTTACCCGATTGCTTTTCAAAGACCAAGGACACACTGATACCTCACCTGCAAGAGTCACACAAATGGGACTGTCGACCACCTACACAAGAAAACTCAGTGAAGCCGTCTGTTCCAGAGACTTTACAACAGTATGAAGCCTGCCTGGCCTGTAGACCAGGCCCTTAGCCACTGTCCATGCTCACCTTTAGCAGAGCCCCCGTTTACAATAAACTCTGCCTTTCTTCAACCTATATATAAAAAAAGAAATCATATTCAGAAAGAAATGAAACATAAAATAACTCAGAAAAAAGTGCCTTTACTAACTAAGTATTATGATCACTTAAGAAAAAAAAAAAATAACCAATTCTACAAGAACTCTTCCAGAAATTCTAATTAGGAAAATCAGGAATTCCTTTCCAATTTATCTTGTGAGACCAACATTGTTCTGGCATCAAAGGTTAAAAAGCAATTAAAACAAAACACATAAAAATCTTTAACAAGGAATAATATAACACCCTGGATTCAGTAATAAACAGACAAGATTATACATGATGACTAATAAGATTCTATCCTAGAAATGTATGATCACATCAACAATCAAAAACCAATTGTTTGGGAGCTGGAGAGATATCTTGTAGAAGATCCAGGTTTGATTCCTAGCACCTACATGGTAGCTGACAACCTTCTGTAACTCCAATTCCAGGGGAATCTGACTCCCTGTGCTGACCTCCATGGGCATTGCAATGATGGATGCACCTGTCTACATGCAGGCAATACACTCATATGCATAAAATAAAAATAAAAACCCAAATCTATAGAATTAAAAGAAATTTCAATGGGATTATTCCCAAATTTCAGCATCCGTTTGTGACAAGATCTATCTCCATCAAGCAAGAAATCTAACTTGGTAAAGGGTATGCACAAAAACCTACAGCAAAATGGAGGGAATGGAAAGGAAAGACTCAGTGTTTTCCCTTGGATCTGTACACAAGCCAGGATGACCACTCTCATCACTTGTTTTCAACATCACAGTGAATCTAAGAAAAATACAATGAGGTAAGAAAAATAAATAAAATATATCTTTATAATGGCAGCAGTAGATGTGCTACATTAACAGATGGTAACCTACACAGAAAATCCCAAAGATGGTACAAATGGTGACTGAAACTAATAAGATCATAAGCTACAAGGTCATCAGTAAACAAAAATGCGTTCCATTTCTGTATCCTAGCAATTAACAGTAAGTATCTTTTGCTCCTGAAAACTTAGTTATAAGTCTAGTATCTTAAAACTAATATAACTATGTACTAAATGGAAACTTTGTACATTAAAATTAATGATCAAACACATTTGATATTAAAATGATGACTATGAGGGATCCAACTTGAAAACCAGCTTAGATAAAACTTTGGTCCATTCTTAGATTTTTAATAAGAGGTAAATATAATTTCTGGGTTATTTTTAATGAATTTAACAAAGCAGAGGGATTGTTCCTAAGCTGGACAAGTTTCCTGGGGTATCTTTTCATTTCCTTTAAATGTCTGACACTGTCTTTCCCATCATCATGGCTGTCCCTGGTGTCCTTTACAGGTAGTTTGTCTCTAGTTGGAAGATGGTGGTTGAAAGAGGTCACATTACCTACTTGAATGTTTCTTAAAAGAGAGAATTTACAGTTTTATATGTACTGAGCTTACATCATTCACAAGATGCATTTTTTAAAACACATTAAGTCTGGCGTGGAGAAGTAGCAACTGAACTCTCCCTTTTCACTCCTTTCCAGAACAGCAGGCTGTAGTTCTTCAGAGTAGGAGCTGGGAGAAGAAACCTTGAAGTCTCAATCCACTTCCCTCCCTCCCCTGTGTCCCTGTGTCCTACAGGAGTCTGCATCGACTGGACCTAGCGGGGTGGCACTGGGTTGGAAGATGGCATCGTGCACCAGGAGGACCAGCCTCCCAGTGTGCAGAGCTGGATGGAGCAGCACATGGTTCCTAAAGGACACAGCAAAGATATTCAGCAGGATGTGCCAACTTGTGCAACGGTGGCATAGTCATTGTGAGGGTACCAATTGCTCTGTGATTGGAGTTGAGACCCTCTGTACAGGAGAGGGCCCATGCATGGGATTATCACTGGAAAGTGGATCTAAAACATGGGTCTGGGAAGGCATAAACCCTAGCAGGGAACTTACTACTATTTAGTTAAATTGACATCATATAAAATTACCTTCTAAATATCTATGTTTTAGGGGGTTGGGTTTTGGGGGGTCTTTTTGAGACAGGGTCTCCCTTTTAGTCCCAGCTGGCCTGGGGCTCACTCTGTAGTTTATACTCATAGGCAGCTGCTGCTCTCGGCCTTACTGGGAGAAGCCTCTCCTTGCAGTGCTCAAGATAGAGTTCTCAGGCCTATGCAAGGCATTCATATTGTCCTCTCTAAGCATTAATGGAAACACTGCAGAAGAGGGGATGGAAAGAGTGGAGGGTCTGGAAGATAGAGAGGCAGGCTGGGGAACGTCATCTTCTGGATATAACAGCTATTCCAACTGTGAACTCCTAACAACTCTGTGTGTCTGCACTGCGTTTGCATAAGAATGGCCCAGTTAATCCTCCACTATGGATGGGGAGGGGTCAGGGGAGCTTTCCTCTCTCTGCTGAACAGCTAGCTGCTGATTAGTTGTGGGAGAGGACAAGGTGTCTGTCATCTCAGTTGTGTGCCCACTAGTGGCCACTAAGCTCCAATGGACAGTTCCCAAAACGTGGTCACAGAGGTGGACTCAGTTAAACTCAGTGGATTACCCCTCCTCAAAAGACATGAATGTGTGAACATGCAAAAGGGATTTTTAGGGAGAAGGGAGGGTTGACAGGAAGGAGAGAGTAATTAGAATGCATTTTATATGAACATGAGAATATCAACAAATGTGATTATTAAGAAAGCAAACTATAAAACAGTCTGCAAAGACATTAATGATGAAATAGACTTGCTTGTGTTGGTTCTGTTAAAAATATCTAAAACACCTTACCTCTAGGAAAAGTATATGTAAAAGAAAACCATGTCTCCAATATTATCATAATGTGTAAAGCACAGATTTGAAGCCAATTTGTTTATGCCTGGATTCCATCTCTCCTGTCTAGCTGTGTGAGCGTGGCTAAATTGCTCTTTCTCTCTTTGCCTCCAGTTTTTATCTGTAAGCAAACCCTTAAAATATACACTTCTTAGAATAGTACTGACTTGTATCAAGTGCCTTAGAGGATTTCCATAAAATGGGAGAAGGTTTGTTGGGGGGGGGCAACTTTGTTAGTGGGACCTTTTGTGAGAAGTTGGTCCTTCCTATTGCTGATGGAATGAGAAGTAGATGGTGGTATGTATTACTTATATGCATTCCAGTGGAGAATAGGCAGTAGTAAATAAAATGAACAAAACTGAAAGGAGGAGGGCAAAGAATAAGGGTGTGTCTGAACTACATGTGTTGTCTTTCCCATGAGTAACCAACAGACTCTGTCAGAAGTTAATATGTAAATGGAGGGGAAGACACCTGTCCTATACTTGGATTGGCATGCCAGGCACCACATATATAGTTCCTGACAACAGGCATCTGCAGTGAGGCTGGAAGTTCAGGGAACAGGACCTGGATGATCTAGTTCCTGGTGATGACTGACTCTCTGACTTGCAGAAGACCCATGTCTCCCAGTCTCTTTGAACATCACATATGTGTGAGACTAGAAGAGTAGAAAGAACTCTGATTACATCCTCTTCTTACAAGGGTACAAGTCCCTGGATGGGAGCTCCCACATTCTTAATCTCAAGTATATCCTCAAAGTATCTCCCTCCGTGTGCAGCAGATTGAGGTTTAAAACTTCAGCACATGAATTAGAGAAGAGTGGGGCCCAACTTTCTGCCTATGACAGTATCTAATTTAAATTATAGTGTTAAATCAAACATAACTAGAGAATCTCTTCTGAATGAGACTTGGAAAACAATTTTAATTGAATGACTAATGTATTATCGAAATTATTTTGCCATATCCATATATTGCTTTAAAATGCAAAAAGCTGCTTTAGTTCAAGCATCCATATGTAACTGGAGTTTTTAGGATGAAAGCCAGGATTCCTGCAGCCCTGACAGACTAGGATCAGCCATTGACCCCAATATGCCAATCAAAGAAACAAGTAATGGTGAAAAGCAGAAAGGGAGTTATTAAATGTGGCCCTATTGGGAAGAGGAGTAAATAAAAGGATCCAGTGACCCCTTTGTCCATCTTTGAAGTCCTGATATGAGCCTAGGGTTTAAATAGAGGAAGCACTGGGACAAGGTGCAAGAGGTTTGCATAATTCAAAGTTTGTGTCAATGTGTGGTGGTCTGGTGGATTGCTGTCAGTTCTGAAGATATATATATTATATATATAATATATTATATATAATATATTATATATATAATATATATTATATATATAAATATATATATAAATTTTTTATATATATATATATATATATATATATCACTGTCTTTTCTGGGGATGGCAAAGTGGTTCTCAGGAGATGATCACTCTTTCTCTAGCATACAGTGTGATCCTTACGGTTAATTGCTCCCATCTGGAGGATGGTCCATCCTATGGGCTATGCTCCTCTGGAGTCCAAGATGATGCAAGAAAAACAGGGAAAGAGAATGACTTATCCCTGCGCCCTTCACCAAAGCCCAGGCTGGATGAAGGTAGAGGTGCCATTTCCTGCTTTAGTCACACTGGGGCCCAAGTGAAGAGTTGAAGCGGCTAAGTCCCCATTTCGCAAACAGAATGTCCATATTAAGCAAGCAATATTCTCAGTTCTAAAATCATTTTTTTCTGTGTTGAAAGGTGTGCTAGACAGCTTTACTGCCAACTTGACACGCCTGTGTTGAGAGAGCCTCAACTGGGGAATTGCTTCCTTTGGACTGGTCTGAGGCCATGTCTATAGGGGTATTTTCTTGATTGTTGAGTGCTGTGAAAGGGCCCAGCCCACTGTGGACAGTGCCACCCTTGGGTAGTTTGTTCTGTGTTGTATAAGAAGGCAGGCTGAGCATGGCCCAGGGGAGCAAGCCAGTAAGCAGTGTTCCTCCATGGCCTGGGCTTCAGCTCCTGCCTCTCAGTTCCTGCCTTGAGTCCTTACCTTGGGCTCCCTAGTTCTTGATGAACTGTGACCTGGGAAACATGTGATGAATAAACCTTTTCTTCCCCAAGTTGGTATCAGTCAGACTATTTTATCACAGCAATGGAGAAGCAAAGTAAAACACAAGGAAAATTAGACAGGACCATTGCTGAATTTGCTATTAAAATACATTGCTTATGGATCAAAGAGGAAAAGTTCTTCATGCTTTTTCACAGGGTAATGCAGCTTTAAATGTAATTTTCCTTTGTTTTTAAACACATGCTTAAAGTTTGTTTTTTTTTTAGTTTTTAGGGTTTTACATAGGAAAAAAATCAAGAATATTGCCATAACTGGGGCATAAGAAAACTTCAAACACAGAGGTTAATTTTTATGATTCCTAAGAGGAAAATCTGATAGCTATTTAGAATGAGGATCGGAATAACCCTGATGGGTTGCATGGCTTTAAAAATAATTTGTTGCTGTTAAGTCAATAACTCTGTACTTCTCTATAAAGTAAATAGCTTTTTTGACTTCCAAATTACAAGGACAACTTAAGGTCAAGATCAGGTGTCTGTCTTCTCTGAAATAAGCAGGAATCGCCAGCCGTGGAGAAGGCCAGCATGCCCTGCCCCCACTACTGCCATGGCCTCCTATTTCTGGAAGCATTTGGGCTCTGGGGAGAGCTCCAGAGTCCAGAGGCTCCTTTGTCAACCAGTCAGTTCCAGTGCGAGTTAATTCTGGAGTTCATAATTCAGTGCACATACAGCTGGTACTTGAAGCCAAGAGATCTTTAAACTGTCTCTGTAAGCAAACTTCCCATCCTAGTTCTTCCTGGGGTGACGGGAGCACTTCTGTCAAAGCACAAAGAGAAAGGAGGCCAAGGTCAAACTTTGCCAGCGAGGGTAGTGGACATAAACAAGAGGGAAATGGCTTACATGGGTTCCCCTCTGCTATATATTTGCAGGGGCCTGATGCTCTGCTGGGGACACAATGCTAGAAATGGCACTTTTCTATGGTTCCAGTTCCCTCTCCCTCTCAGTTAGCACAGTGTAGAACTAATGAGCAAGAAAACCAGTGACTTGATTGCGGTGATGACTAGTGACAACATTCAACGTGACCTATCATTTACAGCATATGAATGAATACAGGCAGAATCTTCAAGAAATGACC
This sequence comes from Rhizomys pruinosus, assembly GCA_009823505.1. Classification (NCBI taxonomy): domain Eukaryota; kingdom Metazoa; phylum Chordata; class Mammalia; order Rodentia; family Spalacidae; genus Rhizomys; species Rhizomys pruinosus. Next base: position 570,126 of record VZQC01013930.1, on the reverse strand, counting down.
ATCTGCTCACATTCTCACTGTTTAGTCAGCTGAGGAGTCACCTGCAGCAATCTCCAGGAACCTACTTTAGTATCTACCAATTCTGTAGTATGTTAGGTCACTGTAAATACATCTCTCACCTCAAAAGGAGTAAGAGAGTTTATTCTGGAGCCAAATATGGACGTCCATTGGCTAGCAACACAGATTCAGGTTAGCCCAAATCCCATGTTCCAACATGCAGTTTTAGAGTAACAAAACAAAGAAAATCATAAATCAAGACAGATTTCGAATACATCAGTAGAAATATCAAGTAGCCAGCTCTCAGAAAAGCTGGAAAATCTCAGCCTTAGGCCTCAGAGGCTGATAGCATTCTTAGCTTTTTGGTTGGAGGAAACAGAGGTTTATTTGTACGTTCCAAAGGATTGACCTAATAGTCACAAAGATGCGGCTCACATATGGGGAACATGTATTAATAAGGGGCTAAAGACTGAGCCAAGATAATTTGGCTCTGGATTTCCATCACTCCAAACTCGCCACATCACTGAAGCCCTAATCAGTTAATCAGTTTTGCAGAAGGTTCTGTGTAAGAAGCAGTTCTTTCTCAGAAACTTTTGCTCATGGTTCTAAATCAATGACTGCTCCACGGAACACTCTGCAGCCCATTCTCATCCTGTGTCTTAAATTTGATTTCCTATGGTATGGGATCGTAAGATGCTACAGTGTCCACATGAACATAGATCCATACTCTTTCATCACAGGAAACACATAGTCCATGTAGTATGGTAAGGGTACTTAAGTGACCACAGATGCCTCAGGCAAGAAGTCATAATGACACCCTGAAGTTTCTCCTCTCCTTGGGACCACAGCACTCCCCCAAGGGACTTCCAGGACCACCAGAACTGGGCTAAAGGAAATTTGTAAGCAACCCATCCATCTTTTTATGAAAACATTCCAGGCATGACTTAAGAGAAGGAAGAGATAAAGAAGGAATTTCATGAGATCCAAAGACATCTGCTACACTGTGTTCTGTCTTGAAGCCCCTTTTGGCCAGGCTCCTGTAGATAGCTTTAGTCTGGTCATATTTCTAGGGCAGGCAGAAATCTTCCCAGTGAGCTCTTTAGAGTGCAAACATCAGAACTTCAATAGCCACATTATGAGGTAATAAATATAATACCAAGATGGGTCATTTCTTGAAATATCCATCCTTTACGTGGTAAAACACTGCAGTAGCTACAAGCAAATCAAATTGAAGGAGGTGGGAGGGGGAAACTACACACCTTCAGAAAAACAACTGGAGCTAAAGTGATTTCTTAGTTCAAGAAAAGGAGTAAATTGCTGGGATTCCCTCAGGTTTTATTACAGTGTCCATTTCCGGTTTTGCTGCACTTTATTGCCTCGGAACATGAATGCATCTGTCTCGGATGGGGCTTATTCTACCTAGCCATTCACCGCTGCATTAGTGACAAAGGCCCATCAGCGGGGCCCATTCCATTTCAGCTTTATCACTTTGCCGGACTCAGAAAGGCTAGATGCAATTTAAAACATAAAATAAAGTGATGATTTCTGCCATCTGAAACCTGCTCCAAAGACTCACGTGAAAAGATGGCAGAGGGGTTATTGCAGACAGGTGGAGAAGAACACAGCCCTCTACTGTAAACAGCTTCTGCCTGTTGCACTAGAAACCCAGCAAGGCTGGGAAAACACACCCAACACAGAGATCTCCAGGCTACAGGCCGATCCTGGTTTGGCTACTCAACTGGGAGTTTCTCGTTAGAGATTCTGGCCAGGAAAGTCTGACCAGATTGGATGCATTCAGATGGTACAGCCGTAGTCCTGGCTGGCGTATTTGGATTAAGCTGTTTTTCCAAACGAATTGTTCCGTGGGATCCCATGAGGCCTTCAAACCAAGACGGCGGAAGTGCTTGCTGGATCCCTTCTCTCTGCGCCTCCCCACCCCTTTCTAGGGCTTCCCAGCCTCCTCCCTGCTGCTTCTGTCTTTCCCAGCAGGCACTGAGGTTTTCTTCCTTGAACCCTGGGGGCTCTTACAGTCTCTGTAGCTACCAGCTGCAGCTCAGCTCCTGTAGCTCACGCCCTGACACATGAGATCACAGAATACCAGCCAGCACATTCACAGTATGTCAGAGCAGAAGCATCCTAAGTCCCGAATCTAGAATCCACTCTTCAGTCTGTGTAGCCATGACCATCTGATTTCCCTTTTTCCAGTTTTACTTTTCTCCTTTCGAAAGGTAGGGATAGAATTGTATCAACTGGGATCACAGGTCGATCTGAAAGGACACCTCTTCTGAAAAGGCCTTCTGAATTTTCTGTTCTCTGACCTGCCTTTAATTCTAGACAATACAGTGTCCAACTCCACGATGGTGGAATTATGTCGTGTGTATTGTATCACACAAGGGCTTGCTCTTCTACTCAAAAATAAAGTCTTGCCTCATTGTGATGGCTCAGCAGATAAGGACACTTCTAGCAAGACTGACAGTCTGAGTTAGAGCCTCAGAACCCACGTGGCAGAAAGAGAGAACTGATTCTTGTAAGTTGTCCTGTAACCTGCACACATGCACTGTGGACACACACACACACACACACACACACACACACACACACACACATGCACATACATACCACACAAATGCAATAAAAAATTTACAAAAAAAGAGTAGCCTTATTTCTTTTTGCATTTTTCTCAAAGGGAAAAAAAAATCACAATCACTAAAGATTTGATAGCATAAAGCCAGAAGACACTTACGACTTGAATAAACATCTTTATTTTCTAAAAGGAGGGAAGAGAAGCTTATTCTACTACCCAGGTGGTCACTGACACATTTGAAAAAAGACCCAAGTGTCTTAAATCTCATTTTCACGTTCTTCCCACCAATTCTCATTATTTCTACATATTTACTTACCTTATATATTATAATCTTGTTAACCATAGCAATCGTACAAACTTCTATATGAGTTCATTTAAATAGTCTCAGTAGATGTCTGAAAGTTGATATCAGTCATGGAAGATTTTCTTAGGTGATAACATTTTGGGGACTCCATCCTATTTCTGATATTCACTTAAAGTAACACAGGAATACTGCTGCAATCCATTTACTGTAAGTACAAAACAATCATTTTATTTTTGAAAAGTAGATTTAGTCAATTTGAAACTTCTGTGCAAGCAGTCATTTATTTTGTTTTTGAATAAATGTCTACATTGTTTTAGAAAATGATCCCTGTACTTCCTCTTCTGGAATTAGAGTTGATTGCACATTCTAAACCCCCCTTTCTGTTATAAATTAATACTAGAGGAATTACAGCAAACTTATTTTAATATTTGTTGAGTTGAGTTGAGTTAAAGTACAGCTCCAAGAAAAATATGTGAACAAACAAAATAAGTGATAGAAATCCATGAAAAACTAGAGAAATGGGTAAATATTCAGATTTTCCTAGAAACAAATATCTGTGTCAGTTGCTAGGAAACTATTTCCTGGAACCACAATATGGTAACTGGAGAAGAGACTGCCCTCGGACTCTCACAATTCCTGAGTCGGAATCCTTGAAAGATTCTACAGAAACTAACTCACTGTAAGCATTTATTGATTCCTACAATAAGTAAGTGAGTACAGATTTCTAGAGGAAAATAATTCCAATTGAAGTCTGAGATCTCCACAAATGCTGTCTGTGAGGATTAGAGAGAGTTCATGGCAATGTAGCCAACAAATAGCCTTTCATAGAGTCCATACAACAAGGAATTGAAAAAGTATGTTATGTATAAAAATGAAAGAATTAAATAAAAAGAATCAGAATAAATACATAATATCTTTTTGGGGGGTCTTTTTGAGACAGGGTCCCCCTGTAGCTCTGGCTGTCCTGGAACTCACTTTGTAGACCAGGCTGGCCTTGAACTCTCAGAGATCCACCTGCCTCTGCCTCCCAAGTGCTGAGATTAAAGGGGGGCATGCCACCATGCCCGGACCAATACATAATACCTTAAAATTCTTTTTAAAAGAAGGAGTTTTTTAGTGTGTCTTCTTCTTCGTATCTTCTCTCAGGCCATTGACCATTTTTACAAGAAAATTTTTGCTTTCTGTTAGTGTTTATATGATCTTTCTACTTCTTTTTTATTTTACCAATGTCTTTATACTTGAAGAGGCTTTATGTCAAATGCATTTTATTGGATTTAGCTTTCCTTTTAGTCAACTAGACAATCTTTTTATTAAAAGTTCCTATAATTAGACCACTCAGATTTTAGTTAAATGTCTTAAGCCCATTATAGATTCCCAAGAATTTCTTGATGAAAAAATGTTTGTGTAGTAACATCGTATATTACTATAGAATAATCTCAGTGTTAAGACCAACGTGGATGCAATCTGAGTCCCTCTAGTTTTAATTTTGCTTATTCCTCTCTGTGTTACATTTTAGGCAGGTTTATCATATGTTGTTTGTATGAGCCATCTGTATTAGTCAGAACTGATGAATCAGAACAGAACTGATAGAATCAGTTTATTCTAAAGAGGATTTACTAGACTGCTTGCACAATATGATCAGTGCAGTCCAATGATGGCTGTATCACATGGGAGAGGCAAAGAACCTGGTAATTGAGCAGTCCATGAAACTGGGTGCCTCAGTAGTCCCAAACTTGAGCTGAGGGCCTGGAAGATTCTAGAATATTGGAAGGCCAAAGGAACTGGTCCCAATATCTTTGAAGGAATCACTACCAGCAGCAGGAGGAGGAGAAGGAGGAGGAGGAAGAGGAGGAGGAGGAGGAGGAGCAACAGGATAGATGAACTCACCTGCCAAAATAAATGCTAAGCAAGCAAAAAAAAAAAAAAGGCAAAATCATGTCTTTTTTTTTTTTTGTCTTTTCGAGACAAGGTCTCCCTATAGCCCCAGCTGTCCTGGAACACACTGTGTAGACCAGGCTGGCCTTGAACTCACAGAGATCTGCCTGCCTCTGCCTCCCGAGTGCTGGGATATTAAAGGTGTGCACCACCATGCCTGGCCTTTCATGTCTTTTTATTCAGGCTGTCCACATTAGTTAAAGCAATCAAATCAATCCCTCATGGGCATGGCCACACAGTAATCCAATGTAGACAATCTCTCATTGAGACTCTTCTCAAGTGATTCTAGATTGTATCAAGTTGACAACTAAAGCTAAGCATCAGTCCATCATTCAGTCAAGATATACTCAGCTTTCATGTGCTTGCAAAGATATCCTGGGCACTCTTCTGTATCTTGACCCACGTGTCTCCTTCTTCCTTCTCAATCCTTTTGTGATCACTGGTCTGCTTTTTTTGTGTCAGGAATATTGTCACTTCACGAAAATTATGCAAGTAAAATCATGTGATATGTCACTTTTAGATACCGGCTTTCTTTGTGAGCAGACTCTGGGATCCATCTGATTTGTACGTATTGATAGTGCGTTCTCTTTGGCTGCTGAGTACAGTCCATCCTCTGCATGCCTCCTGGTTTGTTTAACCATTCCCCCATGGCTGCCCCTCCATCACTGCCAGTGTCCAGCTAGTATAGCCCAGCTGCAAGGACCACTCCCCCCCCACCCCCTCCCACCCCCGCAGGGCTCTGTAGGAACACAGGCTTTCATTTTCTGGAACTCATGCCCAAGAGTGCAATTTCTAGGTCTCATGGCGATTTTGAATTTTACGAGAAGTTGCCAAACTGTTTTTCACAGTAGCTGTGTCATTTTACACGATGGCACCACAAAGGCATGGAGCGATTCAGTTTCTTTGCATCCTTGCCAGCAGTTGGTAATGTCACTGTGTTTTATTGAATTCATTTTGATAGGTGTGTAGAGATAGCTCACTGTACTTTTAATTTGCATCTCCCTAATGGCTAATGACGCTGAGCATCTTTGCATGTGCTTATTTACCATCTGTATACCCTCTCTGGTAAAATGTCTCCTTACATGTTTTGCCCATTTTCTAATTGGATTGTCTGAGTTTTTGACTGCTGGGTCTTGAGCATTCTTTACAAATTCCACAAATCCCTCCTGCGGGGTTCGCCCTCCCAACTGATCAGAGCTGGGAACTTCCCTGGGATGCCTTCTTTTGTCACATTGTATCTGAGAGGTGCTTGGGGCAGGTGGCCCTCCTCTGTGTGGGAGGACCTGAGTGCATCACAGGGCTTCTCTGGCCAGGTTTCTTTTTTTCTCCAGTCTCAGGGTTCTCCTATGGCTGTATCTTGCTCCATTCCCAGAGTTTGCATGTTTTTACTTGGAGGAGAGGAACACAAGTCTCTACCATCTTCTGGGAGAACCTTTCCCGCTCAGTATGAGCTGGTCAGCAGCATGAGCTGGTCAGCAGCATGAGCCGGTCAGCAGTATGAGCTGGTCAGCAGCATGAGCTGGTCAGCAGTATAAGCTGGTCAGCAGCATAAGCCGGTCAGCAGCATGAGCCGGTCAGCAGTATGAGCCGGTCAGCAGTATGAGCCGGTCAGCAGCATGAGCCGGTCAGCAGTATGAGCTGGTCAGCAGCATGAGCTGGTCAGCAGCATGAGCTGGTCAGCAGTATGAGCTGGTCAGCAGCATGAGCTGGTCAGCAGCATGAGCTGGTCAGCAGTATGAGCTGGTCAGCAGCATGAGCCGGTCAGCAATATGAGCCGGTCAGCAGTATGAGCCGGTCAGCAGCATGAGCCGGTCAGCAGTATGAGCCGGTCAGCAGTATGAGCCGGTCAGCAGCATGAGCCGGTCAGCAGTATGAGCCGGTCAGCAGTATGAGCCGGTCAGCAGCATGAGCCGGTCAGCAGTATGAGCCGGTCAGCAGTATGAGCTGGTCAGCAGCATGAGCTGGTCAGCAGTATGAGCTGGTCAGCAGTATGAGCTGGTCAGCAGTCAACACCTGCTGTTGGCTGCTTTCTCCTTCTTTGCTCATTGTTCCAAGTGTTCTTCCTTCTCTTGGGTTACACAATTTTTATTGAATTTTTTTGCATTTCATACAACATTTCTCAATCCAGTTTAGACTCATTCCTCCTTCCATGCCCCCCACTCAACCCAAGCTCCTGCATTCTGCCATACGTGTCTTGCATCTTTTTTTCAGTCTTTTTAAAGTTTTTCTTTGCAGAGGTTTACTGTTTGGGGCAGAAGTTTACTGTTTCAGTCAGTTCTTTGACCCAGTCCATTTGTTGTTTATATACATTTGCCCTAAATTATGCTATAATATATATATATATATAATATATATATATATAATATGTCATCACACATAAAATATCTATAAGTTAATTCAAAAATGTGTTTAGGAATTCACATTTTCACTTTAGGTTTTTTTTTTTTTAACTCAGAAACAGCCTCTGGATTTTAGCACTGCAGCCTTTAATTTTATATTATTCTAAAATATGCATACATACCCTCCACCTATATACCAAAACTACAAAGTTTGAAAATAAATGGTAGATTAATTCTAGAGCCCATTAAGGGGTTATAGAGTTTATGATTCAGTTTTTCATATTGATTTACTTTTATATCCCATTTTCCTAAAAAAAGTGGTCAGTTCATCAACATATGTCTTCACATAATGTTATGCCATTTCATCTGCAGTGTGACACTCTTACAAAGTGTGTTTCCAGTCACTTTCACCATATTTGTGGTTTTGGTCACAGCTTTTTAGCCTTCCTTGTGTTATGAATGCACCACTTTTTGATTTTCATAGTAATCCTTTATACAAAAACCAAGTGAAAAGAAAAATGTACTTGCCCTTCATACATACCATTTCGAGTCCTCTTTTTTTCTAAGGTCCAGTTTTTCATGAGATATTTTATATTCTTCTGCTTGTAAAACTGTTTAACATTTCTGGGTTTTGCTGTGATTGTTGTTGAAGAGTCAGTCTGCCATCAATAAAATCTCCGAAATTTAGTTATTTTTAAGGGGAGTTTGTATTTTGAAAAATATTTTCAGGAGTTATAACATTTCATTTAGAAATATTTTTTTTTCCTTTTCAAGACATTAGCGTTTTTCATCGTCTGTGTCTCGCAGGCTGTGTTACTGTTATCTGCTCACATGTTGCTGTAAAAGATATCTTGCTTCATTCTGTTTCCAGAAATCCAGCTGGAATATGCACAGGTCCCTCAATGTATCTGTGTACATACAAATTTTTGATTCGTGATGAATGACTTTGGGGGCAATTATTTTGTTTAGTGTCATCTGAACTTCTGGATGTGTGGCTTGGTGTCTATATTCATTCTAGAAAATTCTTGGGCATTATTTTTTCAACTAGTATTCCTACCTTATTCTGTCTCTTCTTCTGGGATGCCATCACACATATTTTCAATTCCTTGCTGCTGTATCTTGGGCGTTTTGTGCTGACCTCACTGAATGTCTAATTCTTTTCCTACAGCAGTCTGAGCTCTAAGGCATCCTTTAAAGCCATCCTTTTCCTCAGCTGTGGGGATTCCTTCAGTAGCATTTCCATTTGATTCTTTCTATTTTCAGTGGAAATTGAGGAAGGAATTGCAAAGATACAGAGCCTCAAATCTGACAGCCAGGGAGAGGGAAGGAAGACTCTCCCTTTGTACTTGTTAACAGGTACCAAGCCTAGATAATATCTGGACTTCGAACTCCTGGCCTGCAGAACATGAAAGAATGTGTTCCTGTTATGTTAAGCCTCGGACTTTAGACAGTTGCTACAGCAACCCTAGAAGGACAGCTTAGCATCTTTCTGCTGACATTAGCCATCTGATATTTTACATTGTCCTACTTTTCTATTAGCCTCCTTAATGTGCCCACCATATTTGAAATCACCTCCCAGGTAGTTCTACCACCTGGGTTTTTTCTGAGTCTGGTTCTTTCTGGTAGGGACAATGTCTTTTTGGAGTTTTCTTGTGTTTTCAGTAAATTTTGCTGAACGTGTTGTATTGACTGGGGGTAGCGCAGATTTGGGTAAATGGATCTTAGGGATAGAATGCCCCTTCTTCTAGGCCTTTAGCGTGTGGTCTATGCCAGTCCTCTTACAAGGTAAGCTTGTTTGCAGTTGCCACTGTGGTGTTACTGTAGGCACGGCAAGAGATTCCTCCGGTAACCCACACCTTCCACCCAGGGAGGCTTGGTTCTTCAGAGGAGCCTGTGAAGATCTGCATTTTCTGTCTTCCTTTTTTGCTTCATTCTTCTCATGGGTCCCTGGTCACTTTCTTCTCTTCCTCCTGATCCATGTTGGTGGCATGGTACTGTTGCTAACTAAAGGAAGCTTGTTATTTTGACTAGATGGGGTTGAACATTCTGAGTTTAAGACAAGCAGAACAGAGTTAAACAAGCAGTACATAGGTTTCTGGGCCTCAGAGGGGTTTAACATCCTCAGTTCCCCTGTCCTATCCTGGTGAGCTTAGGGGTCTTCCCTAGATACTGGAACCTGCTAGTGCCTTGATATCAGACTTTCCAGCCTCTAGTGCTACAAGAAATAAACATCAGTTCTGTATGAATTAGCAAGTGTCAGGTAGTTTTTTAAATATTTTTTTATTTATTATTTTTTTACGTGTATGAGTACATGTAGATTGGTTCACCTGTGTCATGCAGTGCCACGGAGGTCAGAAGAGGGCGCCGGACTCTCACAGACTGGAGTTAAAAACGGTTCCCAGTCACCATGTGGGTGCTGGGAATCTAACCTGGGTCCTCTGCAAGAGCAGTCGGTGCTTTCAACCGCTGAGCCATCTCTCCAGCTCCATGTCAGGTAGTTTTTAGAGTACAAATAATCTTAGAAAATATAATTCTTTGCAGAAAAAAAAGACTAACAAATACCTAGTGGGGGTAACAGAGATGGCTCTGGGTAAGATTCTTATCCTGCCACGAGCTGCTGTGCTACAAACACAGGGCTATACAACTCTGTGTGCACCAGGCAGTGTTTAGAGAGAAAGCTTAATAGAATGTGGGCCTCTCAGATCAAGAGCCCAGGGATTTTTACATTTCCCACCAGCCCGCGCCTTAGCCAGTGTGTATGCTTTTCCCCAGTAGTGTCAGGTGGCCACCATCCTGGGTGAGTGTTAAGTCTCGTCTTCTATTCTTTAATTTTGTGTCTTGAGTTCTGCATCTTCAGCTTCCCCAGTGGGTTACGAAGAAATCTACAAATCTGGAATTTTTTTTCCCATTGCAAGTTTGGATGAAAGATCTTTTCTAGCTTATCAGATCCCTCTGCAAAATATTGATTTTTAACATGTATTAACCTACTTTATCCTGGCATATTCTCCTGTTTACCTATTGACATATTAGTGTTTGTAAAATCTTGCTAATGATGTTTGTACTTCTATCCATAAAAAATCCTACTGATTTCTTTAAATGATTTTATCCTGTTCTTGGACATGCTTAATGTTAGCTCAAAAAATATAATTGGAAGATCTTTAGGGACACTGACACAGCAGCCAGAGGCCCCTCAGCTTCTACCAAAGGCCATGTAAGAGCTGGCCCACCTCACTGGGAACCCGGATCTTTAGGGACACTGAGGCTGCAGCCAGGTTTCCAGAGCAGGTCAAATCAGCACCTCTCCCCCTCCCCCAGCCAAACGAGGGAAACAGGCCTACATCCTACATCGCAAGAAGAAACACTTGAATTTCACATCAGATTACAAACAAAAGGAATCAGATCCCCATGCCAAAAGCACACACACAAAAAAAAATCAACATCATGGGAAAAGCAAATAAGAAATTCCCACCAAACTCTATCAGCCCCATAAAAACTCCAACAATGAGATCTCTCTGGAGGTAACTCAGGACACAGATCTTAAAAGAGCAATCATAGATATACTCAAAGTAATCAAGGACCTAAAGGGAGAGAATGATCAATTCTGGAAGGAAATAGACATACTAAAGAAATCTCAGGCTGAAATGAAAAAGGTAATTGAACACTCATCCAGTCAACAGAAAAGGGCAGGAAAAAAAACCTCAGTAATAGAATGGATGAAGCAGAAAATAGAATATAAACCCTAGATGATAATGTTGAAGAACTGAAGAGCTCAAGCAAAGACTATGAAAAATTAAAACACACACACACACACACACACACACACACACACACACACGAGCACATGAGTGGAATAACCAGGAAATGTGGGACGGCATAAAGAGACCAAACCTCCACATCATAGATATAGAGGAAGGAGAAGAATCCCACGATAACGGTATGGACCAGATCTTCAACAGAACTATAGAAGAAAATTTCCCCAAATTGAAAAAAGACACACCTATACAAATACAAGAAGTACATAGAACACCAAATAGACAAGATCAGAAAAAAAAAACTCCCCATGCACATCATAATCAAAATGCTAGATGCTCAAAACAAAGACAGAATACCTGAAAGCCATAAGAGAAAAACAGCAAGTTACATATAAAGGAAAACCCATCAGAATTATAGATGACTTTTCAATGGAAAAGATGAAAGCCAGAAGAGTTTGAACCAAAGTATTTTAAATGACAACAGATACCAACCCAGGTTACTCTACCCAGCAAAAGTGTCAATTATAATCAAAGGAGAAAGGAAAGTCTTCCATGACATAAACAAAATGAAAAAATACATGTCTAGGAAATCAACCCTGCAGAAAATATTCAAAGCAATTCAGAGGACAGAGGAAAGGAACAGCTATCCCCAAGTGGCAAAAGAGAGTAGTTAATGAAGGTATAACCCAGAAATACAAACATAGATGAAAAATTCAAACAGAAAATAAATTGAAGGGAAGCAATATACATCTCTCAGTATTAGCCCTAAATATTAATGGTCTAAACTCCCCAATCAAGAGACACAGACTGGGAGAACAGATTAAGAAACTGAATCCAACTTTCTGCTGTTTATAAGAAACACATCTCACCTTCAAAGACAGGCACCATCTTAAAGTGAAAGGATGGAAAAATATTTCAAGCAAATGGCACCAAAAAGCAAGGAAGGGTTGCTATTTTAATATCAGACAAAATAGATTTCAAAGTAAAACTAATCAGAAGAGATGAAGAGGGTCACTACATCCTTATTAAAGGATTAATCAACTATGAAGATCTCACAATCACAAATACATATGCACCAAACTCTGGTACACTGAACATCATAAACACAATCCTGAAGGACTTCAAGGCACAGATCAATCCCAGCACACTAATAGTGGGAGACTTCAATACCCCACTGAGCCCATTGGACAGGTCAACTGGACAAGGAATAAACAGAGAAACATCTGAGCTGAACAATATGATACACCAAATGAGCCTAACAGACATCTACCATCTACCGAATATTCCACTCAAACACCAAAGAACTTTCTACTCAGCACCCCATGGAACATTCTCCAAACTCAACCATATCCTGGGACTCAGAGAAAACCTCAGCAAGTACAAAAAATAATTGAAATAATTTCATGCATCTTATCAGACCACAGTGCAATAAAGCTTAATATCAACACCAGAAAGAACCCTACTAGCTACAAGAACACATGGAGACTAAACACACTACTGAATAAAGAATGGGTCAAAGGAGAAATAAAGAAAGAAATAAAAGCATTCCTGGCACTAAATGAAAGGGATGATATAACACATCAAAACCTATGGGACACCTTAAAAGCAGTCTTGAGAGGGAAATTCATAACCCTAAGTGCCTACATTAAGAAAATAGAAAGAGCACAAAAAAATGACAACACTGCAATTAAAGATACTTGAGAGGCAGCAACAAATGAATCCTAAACCCAACAGACAGGAAGAAATAACAAAAATCAAAGCAGAAATCAATGAAATAGAAATAAAGAAAACAATACCAAAAAAAAAAAAAATCAATGCATCCAAGAGCTGGTTCTTTGAAAGGATAAACAATATAGATAGACCTCTAGCCCAACTGACTAAAAGAATGAAAGAGCAATTCCAAACCAACCAAATTAGAGATGAGAAGGAAAACATCACAACAGATAGCTAAAAGATTCAGACAATCTTAAGGGACTACTTCAAAAACCTATACTCTACTAAATTTGAAAACCTAAGAGAAATGGATGAATATCTGACATCATGGAATCCACTAAGACTTAACTGGGAATAGATCGGCAGCTTAAATAGACCCATAATAAAGGAGGAAATTGAAACTGTGATTAAAAAAAAAAACCTCAACGAACAAAAGCCCAGGTCCAGATGGATTCATGACAGAATTCTTTAAGACATTTAAAGAAGACTTACAACCACTACTACTCAAATTATTCAACAGGATAGAAACAGAAGAAAATTTCCCAAATTCCTCCTATGAAGCCAACATCACTCTAATACCAAAACCAGGCAAAGATAAAACCAAAAAAGAAAACTATAGACCCATTTCATTAATGAACATAGATGCAAAAACTCTCAACAAAATACTTGCAAACTGCATACAGGTGCATATCAAAAAGATCATCCACCATGACTAAGCTGGATTCATACCAGAGATGCAGGGATGGTACAACATACCTAAATCAATAAACGTCATAAAGCACATAAACAGATTGAAAGGCAAAAACCACACAGTCATCTCAATCAATGCAGAAAAGACCTTTGACAAAATTCAGCATGCCTTCATGTTTAAAGTCCTGGAGGGAAGTGGACTGGAGGGAACATTCCTCAATACAATTAAAGTCATATACAATAAACACACAGCCAGCATTATCCTAAAAGGGGAAAAATTGGAAGCATTCCCCTTAAAGTCAGGAGCCCAGCAAGGCTGCCCCCATCCCTACTCTTTTTAAATATAGTGCTTGAAATGCTCCCTAGAGCAATAAGACAAAAAATAAGACAAGGAAATTAGAGGAGTACTAATTGGAAAAGAGGAATTCAAACTATCCCTTTTTGCAGATGACATGATAGTTTACCCAAGGGACACCAAAAACTCCACCAGAAAATGCCCAGAAAACATCAACAGTAAAGAGGCAGGATACAAAATTAACTTGGGAAAAATTGGTAGCTTTTCTTTATGCCAATAACAAGCAATTGGGGAAGGAATACAAAGAGTCTTTCCCACTCACAATAGCCTCCAAAAAACCAAACTATCTAGGAACAAACCTGACCAAACACACTAAAAATCTCTACAATGAAAATTTTAAATCCCTCAAGAAGGAAATTGAGGAAGATACTAGAAGATGTAAGAACCTCCCATGCTCATGGATTAGAGGAATCAATATATTAAACATGACTATCCTGCCCAAAGTAATATACTGATTCAATGCAATCCCAATTAAAATCTCCATGAGTTCATTCACAGAATTGGAAAAAAAATTCTTAAATTTGTATGGAAAAGCAAAAAAAACCCAAATAGACAAAGGAGCCCTGAGTGAAAACACCAATACAGGGGAGAACACTATACCAGTCTTCAAATTATATTACAGGGCTATAGTCATAAAAACAGCCTGGTACTGGCACAAAAACAGATCTGTAGAGCAATGGAACAAAATTGAGGATTCAAACTTGAGCAGACAAAATTTCAGCCACCTCATATTTGACAAAGGGGCCAAGAAGACTCAATGGAGGAAGGATAGCATCTTCAGCAAATGGTGTTGGCATAACTGGATCACCACTTGTAGAAGAATAAAACTAAACCCCTACCTCTCACCATGTACAAAAAACAAATCCAAATGGATCAAAGACCTCAGTGTGAAACCTGAAACTATGAAAATGATATAAGAAAATGTTGGTAGTAACCAACAAAACATAGGCATAGGAAAAGACTTTCTAAATCAGACAACAGCTGCACAAAAAATAAGGTCAACAATTGACAAATAGGAACTTATTAAACTCAAGAGCATATGTACAGAGAAAGAAAAAATCAAAGAAGTGAAGAGAAAACCCACAAAGTTGAAGAAAACCTTCACCAGTGATACATCTGATAGAGCATAACATCCAGAGTGTATAAACTACTCAAAATACAAAGGTGGGAAATCTCCTGAGACCAGTGGAAGCACAGAAAAGCAGGTAGGAACTGGGTGCTTCAGCAAGGCTGATTGTTGATTGACTTAACCTAGCTAATTCCTTAATCCAGTCCTCTTTGGCTTAATTGGCTTTTGTGGCTGTGAAGGCGGAGTTATCCTCCCAGCTGGTATTAAAGGTAGGGTTGTGTGAGTCTTGAGATCTGAGATCTCCTGAGACGAGCAGAAGCACAGGTACCCCAGCGCTGGCTAAAGAGCCCCCATCCCACCCCCGCCAACTGGGATTACAAAGGCATCTGAAGGAGGCAAGCAAAGCAAGCCTTCAACACAGTGAAGAGGCATTTAGGACTCACATTGGAATACAGGCAAGGAGAAGAAGCCCATATGCCAGGAACATGAAGAAGAGACAACATGGGAAAGGGGAAGGATAATCCTGCACCAAGCTCTACCAAACCTATGGAAGATTCCTAAGTGGGATCCCTCTGGGGATGCCCCAGGACACAGATATCAGAAACACAATTGGGAACATATTTAAAGAACTACAAGATTATAAAGAGCAAATCAGAGAACTAAGAGAATGAAGAACTCAAGAAGGGCCTAGAGAGAGTAAATGCCAAACTCCGGAAGGAAGTAGAAACACTGAAAAGATCCCATGCTGAAAAAGATAAGGAAACCAACCAGTGAAGCAAAGAGCTACAGGAAGAGATTGAGAAGCTCCAAAAAGCAGTAGAAATACTAAAGAAATCAGAAGAGGAAATGAAAAAGGAAATCAAACACTCATCCAATCAAGAGGAAAGGAATGGAAAAAGCCTCAGAAGCAGAATGGAGGAAGCAGAACAAAGAATATCAGACCTGGAAGATAACACAGAACAACTAAAAACCTCAAGGAAAGATTATGAAAAATTTAAAAATACACAAAA